>CM065479.1:41368831-41817511 GCA_032873175.1 Leptopilina drosophilae
GGACACGGTAATTTTATGAAATTTTTTTCAAAAAATTTAATTTCCTTATTCCTCTATCTATTTTGCAAATATGTAGGTCAAATTGTGTTCGCTATAATTTTTTCCTGTAATCCTGCACGTTAAAACTAAAGATCCTTATCGTATTATCAGCTCACGCAGGTTCAAGATTTTGTAGAAGTTAAGGTGGGGGGGAGAGAGGTCAATTTTTTTTGCAATTTTTTTTCAAAAAACAAAATTTAATTGCATTTCCTCCCCCTTCTATTTTGCAAATATTGTAGGCCAATCGTGTTTCCGCTATATTTTTTCCTGATTTAATCTGCAACCTTAAAACTAAAGATCATACCGAATTTCAGCTCCACCAGGTTCAAGATATTGTAGAAGAATTAAGTGGGTGGACACGGTCCAATTTTATGGAAATTTTTTCAAAAAAATTATTTAATTTCCTCTTCCCTTTCTATTTTGCAAATATGTAGGTCAATCGTGTTCGCTATATTTTTTCCTGTAATCTGCACTTAAAACGAAAGATCCCTACCGATATTATCAGCTCACCAGGTTTCAGATTTGTAATAATTAAGTGGGGGTGGACAGGGTCATTTTTTAGCAATTTTTTCAAAAAAATTTAATTTCTTTCCTTTCTATTTTGCAAGATGTAGGCCATCGTGTTCGCTATATTTTTCCTGTAATCTGCACATAAAACTAAAGATCCCTACCAAATTTCAGCTCACCAGGTTCAGATTTGTAGAAGTTAAGGGGGGGGACAGGGTCATTTTTTTGCAATTTTTCAAAAAAATTTAATTTCTTTCCCTTCTATTTTGCAAATATGTAGGCCAATCGTGTTCGCTATATTTTTTCCTGTAATCTGCACTTAAAACTAAAGATCCCTACTCAAATTTCAGCTCACCAGGTTCAGATTTGTAGAAGTTAAGGGGGGGACAGGGTCATTTTTTGCAATTTTTTCAAAAAAATTTAATTTCTTTCCCTTCTATTTTGCCAAATATGTAGGTCAATCGTGTTCGCTATATTTTTTCCTGTAATCTGCACTTAAAACTAAAGAATCCCTTACCAAATTTCAGCTCACCAGGTTCAGATTTGTAGAAGTTAAGTGGGGGGGACAGGGTCATTTTTTGCAATTTTTTCAAAAAAAAAAATTTAATTTCTTTTCCCTTCTATTTCGCAAATATGTAGACCGATCGTGTTCGCTATATTTTTCCTGTAATCTGCACGTAAAACTAAAGATCTCTGCTTAATTTCAGCTTACCAGGTTCAGATTTGTAGAAGTTAAGTGGGGGGACAGGGTCATTTTTTGCAATTTTTTCAAAAAAATTTAAATTCTTTCCCTTCTATTTTGCAAATATGTAGGTCAATCGTGTTCGCTATATTTTTCCTGTAATCTGCACTTAAAACGAAAGATCCCTACCAAATTTCAGCTCACCAGGTTCAGATTTGTAGAGAATTAAGGGGGTGGACACGGTAATTTTATGAAATTTTTTCAAAAAAATTAAATTTCTTTCCCTTCTATTTTGCAAGAATGTAGGTCAATCGTGTTCGCTATATTTTTCCTGTAATCTGCACGTGAAACTAAAGATCTCTGCTTAATTTCAGCTCACCAGGTTCAGATTTGTAGAAGTTAAAGGGGGGACATGGTCATTTTTTGCAATTTTTTCAAAAAAATTTAATTTCTTTCCCTTCTATTTTGCAAATATGTAGGCCAATCGTGTTCGCTATATTTTTCCTGTAATCTGCACTTAAAACTAAAGAACCTTAACAAATTTCAGCTCACCCGGTTCAGATTTGTAGAAGTTAAGGGGGGGGGGCAGGGTCATTTTTTGCAATTTTTTTAAAAAAATTTAATTGCTTTCCCTTCTATTTTGCAAATATGTCGGCCAATCGTGTTCGCTATATTTTTCCTGTAATCTGCACTTAAAACTAAAGAACCTTATCGAATTTCAGCTCACCAGGTTCAGATTTGTAGAGAATTAAGGGGGTGGACACGGTAGTTTTATGAAATTTTTTCAAAAAAATTAAATTCTATCCCTTCTATTTTGCAAATATGTAGGCCAATCGTGTTCGCTATATTTTTCCTGTAATCTGCACGTAAAACTGAAGATCCCTGCTGAATTTCAGCTCACCAGGTTCAGATTTGTAGAAGTTAAGTGGGGGGAGAGAGTCATTTTTTGCAATTTTTTAAAAAAAATTTAATTTCTTTCCCTTCTATTTTGCAAATATGTAGGCCAATCGTGTTCGCTATATTTTTCCTGTAATCTGCACTTAAAACTAAAGAACCTTATCGAATTTCAGCTCACCCGGTTCAGATTTGTAGAAGTTAAGTGGGGGGACAGGGTCATTTTTTGCAATTTTTTCAAAAAAATTTAATTTCTTTCCCTTCTATTTTGCAAATATGTAGGTCAATCGTGTTCGCTATATTTTTCCTGTAATCTGCACTTAAAACTAAAGATCCCTACCAAATTTCAGCTCACCAGGTTCAGATTTGTAGAAGTTAAGTGGGGGGACAGGGTCATTTTTTTGCAATTTTTTCAAAAAAATTTAATTTCTTTCCCTTCTATTTTGCAAATATGTAGGTCAATCGAGTTCGCTATATTTTTCCTGTAATCTGCACTTAAAACTAAAGAACCTTATCAAATTTCAGCTCACCAGGTTCAGATTTGTAGAAGTTAAGTGGGGGGACAGGGTCATTTTTTTGCAATTTTTTCAAAAAAATTTAATTTCTCTCCCTTCTATTTTGCAAATATGTAGGGCCAATCGTGTTCGCTATATTTTTCCTGTAATCTGCACTTAAAACTAAAGATCCCTACCAAATTTCAGCTCACCCTGTTCAGATTTGTAGAAGTTAAGGGGGGACAGGGTCATTTTTTTCAATGTTTCGAAAAGTTTAATTTCTTTCCCTTCTTTTTCGCAAATATGTAGGCCAATCGTGTTCGCTATATTTTTCCTGTAATCTGCAATTAAAACTAAAGATCCCTGCAAATTTCAGCTCACCAGGTTCAGATTTGTAGAAGTTAAGGGGGGGAAGGGTCATTTTTTGCAATTTTTTAAAAAAAATTTAATTTCTTTCCCTTCTATTTTGCAAATATGTAGGCCAATCGTGTTCGCTATATTTTTCCTGTAATCTGCACTTAAAACTAAAGATCCCTACCAAATTTCAGCTCACCAGGTTCAGATTTGTAGAAGTTAAGGGGGGGGACAGGGTCATTTTTTGCAATTTTTTCAAAAAAATTTAATTGCTTTCCCTTCTATTTTGCAAATATGTAGGTCAATCGTGTTCGCTATATTTTTCCTGTAATCTGCACTTAAAACTAAAGATCCCTACCAAATTTCAGTTCACCAGGTTCAGATTTGTAGAAGTTAAGTGGGGGGACAGGGTCATTTTTTGCAATTTTTTCAAAAAAATTTAATTTCTTTCCCTTCTATTTTGCAAATATGTAGGCCAATCGTGTTCGCTATATTTTTCCTGTAATCTGCACTTAAAACTAAAGAACCTTATCGAATTTCAGCTCACCCGGTTCAGATTTGTAGAAGTTAAGGGGGGGACAGGGTCATTTTTTGCAATTTTTTCAAAAAAATTTAATTTCTTTCCCTTCTATTTTGCAAATATGTAGGTCAATCGTGTTCGCTATATTTTTCCTGTAATCTGCACTTAAAACTAAAGATCCCTACCAAATTTCAGCTCAACAGGTTCAGATTTGTAGAAGTTAAAGGGGGGGACATGGTCATTTTTTGCAATTTTTCAAAAAAATTTAATTTCTTTCCCTTCTATTTTGCAAATATGTAGGCCAATCGTGTTCGCTATATTTTTCCTGTAATCTGCACTTAAAACTGAAGATCCCTTCTGAATTTCAGCTCACCAGGTTCAGATTTATAGAAGATAAGGTGGGGCGACAGAGTCATTTTTTGCAATTTTTTCAAAAAATTCAATTTCTTTCCCTTCGATTTCGCAAGTATGTATGTCAATCGTGTTCGCTATATTTTTCCTGTAATCTACACTTAAAACTAAAGATCCTTACCAAATTTCAGCTCACCAGGTTCAGATATGTAGAAGTTAAGTGGGGGGACAGGGTCATTTTTTTGCAATTTTTTCAAAAAAATTTAATTTCTTTCCCTTCTATTTTGCAAATATGTAGGTCAATCGTGTTCGCTATATTTTTCCTGTAATCTGCACTTAAAACTAAAGATCCCTACCAAATTTCAGCTCACCAGGTTCAGATTTGTAGAAGTTAAGTGGGGGGACAGGGTCATTTTTTGCAATTTTTTCAAAAAAATTTAAATTTTTTCCCTTCTATTTTGCAAATATTTAGGTCAATCGTGTTCGCTATATTTTTCCTGTAATCTGCACTTAAAACTAAAGATCCCTACCAAATTTCAGCTCACCAGGTTCAGATTTGTAGAAGTTAAGTGGGGGGACAGGGTCATTTTTTGCAATTTTTTCAAAACATGTTAATGTCTTTCCCTTCTATTTTGCAAATATGTAGGCCAATCGTGTTCGCTATATTTTTCCTGTAATCTGCACTTAAAACTAAAGAACCTTAACAAATTTCAGCTCACCCGGTTCAGATTTGTAGAAGTTAAGTGGGGGGACAGGGTCATTTTTTGCAATTTTTTCAAAAAAATTTAAATTCTTTCCCTTCTATTTTGCAAATATTTATGTCAATCGTGTTCGCTATATTTTTCCTATAATCTGCACATAAAACTAAAGATACCTACCAAATTTCAGCTCACCAGGTTCAGATTTGTAGAAGTTAAGTGGGGGGACAGGGTCATTTTTTGCAATTTTTTCAAAAAAATTTAATTTCTTTCCCTTCTATTTTGCAAATATGTAGGCCAATCGTGTTCGCTATATTTTTCCTGTAATCTACACTTAAAACTAAAGATCCTTACCAAATTTCAGCTCACCAGGTTCAGATATGTAGAAGTTAAGGGGGGGGACAGTGTCATTTTTTGCAATTTTTTTGAAAAATATAATTTCTTTACATTCTATTTTTTAAATATGTAGGTCAATCATGTTCGCTCAATTTTTCCTGTAATCTGCACTTAAAACTAAAGATCCCTACCGAATTTCAGCTCACCAGGTTCAGATTTGTAGAAGTTAAGTGGGGGGACAGGGTCATTTTTTGCAATTTTTTCAAAAAAATTTAAATTCTTTCCCTTCTATTTTGCAAATATTTATGTCAATCGTGTTCGCTATATTTTTCCTGTAATCTGCACTTTAAAATAAAGATCCCTACCAAATTTCAGCTCACCAGGTTCAGATTTGTAGAATTTAAGTGGGGGGAGAGGGTCATTTTTTGCAATTTTTTAAAAGAAATTTAATTTCTTTCCCTTCTATTTCGCAAATATGTAGGCCAATCGTGTTCGCTATATTTTTCCTGTAATCTGCACTTAAAACTAAAGATCCCTACCAAATTTCAGCTCACCAGGTTCAGATTTGTAGAAGTTAAGTGGGGGGACAGGGTCATTTTTTGCAATTTTTTCAAAAAAATTTAATTTCTTTCCCTTCTATTTTGCAAATATGTAGGTCAATCGTGTTCGCTATATTTTTCCTGTAATCTGCACTTAAAACTAAAGATCCCTACCAAATTTCAGCTCACCAGGTTCAGATTTGTAGAAGTTAAGTGGGGGGAAATGGTCATTTTTTGCAATTTTTTCAAAAAAATTTAATTTCTTTCCCTTCTATTTTGCAAATATGTAGGCCAATCGTGTTCGCTATATTTTTCCTGTAATCTGCACTTAAAACTAAAGATCCCTACCAAATTTCAGCTCACCAGGTTCAGATTTGTAGAAGTTAAGTGGGGGGACAGGGTCATTTTTTGCAATTTTTTCAAAAAAATTTAATTTCTTTCCCTTCTATTTTGCAAATATGTAGGTCAATCGTGTTCGCTATATTTTTCCTGTAATCTGCACTTAAAACTAAAGATCCCTACCAAATTTCAGCTCACCAGGTTCAGATTTGTAGAAGTTAAGTGGGGGGACAGGGTCATTTTTTGCAATTTTTTCAAAAAAATTTAATTTCTTTCCCTTCTATTTTGCAAATATGTAGGTCAATCGTGTTCGCTATATTTTTCCTGTAATCTGCACTTAAAACTAAAGATCCCTACCAAATTTCAGCTCACCAGGTTCAGATTTGTAGAATTTAAGTGGGGGGAGAGGGTCATTTTTTGCAATTTTTTAAAAGAAATTTAATTTCTTTCCCTTCTATTTTGCAAATATGTAGGCCAATCGTGTTCGCTATATTTTTACTGTAATCTGCACGTGAAACTAAAGATCCCTTACCAAATTTCAGCTCACCAGGTTCAGATTTGTAGAAGTTACGTGGGGGGACAGGGTCATTTTTTGCAATTTTTTCAAAAAAATTTAAATTCTTTCCCTTCTATTTTGCAAATATGTAGGTCAATCGTGTTCGCTATATTTTTCCTGTAATCTGCACTTAAAACTAAAGATCCCTACCAAATTTCAGTTCACCAGGTTCAGATTTGTAGAAGTTAAGTGGGGGGACAGGGTCATTTTTTGCAATTTTTTCAAAAAAATTTAATTTCTTTCCCTTCTATTTTGCAAATTTGTAGGCCAATCGTGTTCGCTATATTTTTTCTGTAATCTGCACTTAAAACTAAAGATCCCTAATAAATTTCAGCTCACCAGGTTCAGATTTGTAGAAGTTAAGTGGGGGGACAGTGTCATTTTTTGCAATTTTTTAAAAAAAAATTTAATTTTTCTCCCTTCTATTTTGCAAATATGTAGGCCAATCGTGTTCGCTATATTTTTCCTGTAATCTGCACTTAAAAATAAAGATCCATAGCGAATTTCAGCTCTCAAGGTTCAGATTTGTAGAAGTTAAGTGGGGGGACAGGGTCATTTTTTGCAATTTTTTCAAAAAAGTTTAATTTCTTACCCTTCTATTTTGCAAATATGTAGGCCAATCGTGTTTGCTATATTTTTCCTGTAATCTGCACTTAAAACGAAAGATCCCTACCAAATTTCAGCTCACCAGGTTCAGATTTGTAGAAGTTAAGTGGGGGGACAGGGTCATTTTTTGCAATTTTTTAAAAAAAATTTAATTTCTCTCCCTTCTATTTTGCAAATATGTAGGCCAATCGTGTTCGCTATATTTTTCCTGTAATCTGCACTTAAAACTAAAGAACCTTATCGAATTTCAGCTCACCAGGTTCAGATTTGTAGAAGTTAAGTGGGGGGACAGGGTCATTTTTTGCAATTTTTTCAAAAAAATTTAATTTCTTTCCCTTCTATTTTGCAAATATGTAGGCCAATCGTGTTCGCTATATTTTTCCTGTAATCTGCACTTAAAACGAAAGATCCTTACCGAATTTCAGCTCACCAGGTTCAGATTTGTAGAAGTTAAGGGGGGGGACAGGGTCATTTTTTGCAATTTTTTCAAAAAAATTTAATTTCTTTCCCTTCTATTTTGCAAATATGTAGGCCAATCGTGTTCGCTATATTTTTCCTGTAATCTGCACTTAAAACTAAAGATCCCTACCAAATTTCAGCTCACCAGGTTCAGATTTGTAGAAGTTAAGTGGGGGGACAGGGTCATTTTTTGCAATTTTTTAAAAAAAATTTAATTTCTTTCCCTTCTATTTTGCAAATATGTAGGCCAATCGTGTTCGCTATATTTTTCCTGTAATCTGCACTTAAAACTAAAGAACCTTATCGAATTTCAGCTCACCAGGTTCAGATTTGTAGAAGTTAAGTGGGGGGACAGGGTCATTTTTTGCAATTTTTTCAAAAAAATTTAATTTCTTTCCCTTCTATTTTGCAAATATGTAGGTCAATCGTGTTCGCTATATTTTTCCTGTAATCTGCACTTAAAACTAAAGATCCCTACCAAATTTCAGCTCACCAGGTTCAGATTTGTAGAAGTTAAGTGGGGGGACAGGGTCATTTTTTGCAATTTTTTCAAAAAAATTTAATTTCTTTCCCTTCTATTTTGCAAATATGTAGGCCAATCGTGTTCGCTATATTTTTCCTGTAATCTGCACGTAAAACTAAAGATCCCTACCAAATTTCAGCTCACCAGGTTCAGATTTGTAGAAGTTAAGTGGGGGGACAGGGTCATTTTTTGCAATTTTTTCAAAAAAATTTAATTTCTTTCCCTTCTATTTTGCAAATATGTAGGTCAATCGTGTTCGCTATATTTTTCCTGTAATCTGCACTTAAAACTAAAGATCCCTACCAAATTTCAGCTCACCAGGTTCAGATTTGTAGAAGTTAAGTGGGGGGACAGGGTCATTTTTTGCAATTTTTTCAAAAAAATTTAATTTCTTTCCCTTCTATTTTGCAAATATGTAGGCCAATCGTGTTCGCTATATTTTTCCTGTAATCTGCACATAAAACTAAAAATCCCTACCAAATTTCAGCTCACCAGGTTCAGATTTGTAGAAGTTAAGTGGGGGGACAGGGTCATTTTTTGCAATTTTTTCAAAAAAATTTAATTTCTTTCCCTTCTATTTTGCAAATATGTAGGTCAATCGTGTTCGCTATATTTTTTCTGTAATCTGCACTTAAAACTAAAGATCCCTACCAAATTTCAGCTCACCAGGTTCAGATTTGTAGATGTTAAGTGGGGGACAGGGTCATTTTTTACAATTTTTTTAAAAAAATTTAATTTCTTTCCCTTCTATTTTGCAAATATGTAGGCCAATCGTGTTCGCTATATTTTTCCTGTAATCTGCACGTAAAACTCAAGATCCTTACCAAATTTCAGCTCACCAGGTTCACATTTGTAGAAGTTAAGGGGGGGGGACAGGGTCATTTTTTGCAATTTCTTCGAAAAAATTTAACTTCTTTCCCTTCTATTTTGCAAATATGTATGTCAATCGTGTTCGCTATATTTTTCCTGTAATCTGCACTTAAAACTAAAGATCCCTACCAAATTTCAGCTCACCAGGTTCAGATTTGTAGAAGTTAAGTGGGGGGACAGGGTCATTTTTTGCAATTTTTTCAAAAAAATTTAATTTCTTTCCCTTCTATTTTGCAAATATGTAGGCTAATCGTGTTCGCTATATTTTTCCTGTAATCTGCACTTAAAACTAAAGATCCCTACCAAATTTCAGCTCACCAGGTTCAGATTTGTAGAAGTTAAGTGGGGGGACAGGGTCATTTTTTGCAATTTTTTCAAAAAAATTTAATTTCTTTCCCTTCTATTTTGCAAATATGTAGGTCAATCGTGTTCGCTATATTTTTCCTGTAATCTGCACTTAAAACTAAAGATCCCTACCAAATTTCAGCTCACCAGGTTCAGATTTGTAGAAGTTAAGTGGGGGGACAGGGTCATTTTTTGCAATTTTTTCAAAAAAATTTAATTTCTTTCCCTTCTATTTTGCAAATATGTAGGCCAATCGTGTTCGCTATATTTTTCCTGTAATCTGCACTTAAAACTAAAGATCCCTACCAAATTTCAGCTCACCAGGTTCAGATTTGTAGAAGTTAAGTGGGGGGACAGGGTCAATTTTTGCAATTTTTTCAAAAAAATTTAATTTCTTTCCCTTCTATTTTGCAAATATGTAGGCCAATCGTGTTCGCTATATTTTTCCTGCCATCTGCACGTAAAACTAAAGATCCTTCTCGAATTTCAGCTCACCAGGTTCAGATTTGTAGAAGTTAAGTGGGGGGACAGGGTCATTTTTTGCAATTTTTTCAAAAAAATTTAATTTCTTTCCCTTCTATTTTGCAAATATGTAGGTCAATCGTGTTCGCTATATTTTTCCTGTAATCTGCACTTAAAACTGAAGATCCCTGCCAAATTTCAGCTCACCAGGTTCAGATTTGTTGAAGTTAATGGGGGGGACAGGGTCATTTTTTGCAATTTTTTCAAAAAAATTTAATTTCGTTCCCTCCTACTTTGCAAATATGTAGGCCAATCGTGTTAGTTATATTTTTCCTGTAATCTGCACTTAAAACTGAAGATCCCTGCCAAATTTCAGCTCACCAGGTTCAGATTTGTAGAAGTTAATGGGGGGACAGGGTCATTTTTTGCAATTTTTTCAAAAAAATTTAATTTCTTTCCCTTCTATTTTGCAAATATGTAGGTCAATCGTGTTCGCTATATTTTTCCTGTAATCTGCACTTAAAACTAAAGATCCCTACCAAATTTCAGCTCACCAGGTTCAGATTTGTAGAAGTTAAGTGGGGGGACAGGGTCATTTTTTGCAATTTTTTCAAAAAAAATTTAATTTCTTTCCCTTCTATTTTGCAAATATGTAGGTCAATCGTGTTCGCTATATTTTTCCTGTAATCTACACTTAAAACTAAAGATCCCTACCAAATTTCAGCTCACCAGGTTCAGATTTGTAGAAGTTAAGTGGGGGGACAGGGTCATTTTTTGCAATTTTTTCAAAAAAATTTAATTTCTTACCCTTCTATTTTGCAAATATGTAGGCCAATCGTGTTTGCTATATTTTTCCTGTAATCTGCACTTAAAACTAAAGAACCTTATCGAATTTCAGCTCACCAGGTTCAGATTTGTAGAAGTTAAGTGGGGGGACAGGGTCATTTTTTGCAATTTTTTCAAAAAAATTTAATTTCTTTCCCTTCTATTTTGCAAATATGTAGGTCAATCGTGTTCGCTATATTTTTCCTGTAATCTGCACTTAAAACTAAAGATCCCTACCAAATTTCAGCTCACCAGGTTCAGATTTGTAGAAGTTAAGTGGGGGGACAGGGTCATTTTTTGCAATTTTTTCAAAAAAATTTAATTTCTTTCCCTTCTATTTTGCAAATATGTAGGCCAATCGTGTTCGCTATATTTTTCCTGTAATCTGCACTTAAAACTAAAGATCCCTACCAAATTTCAGCTCACCAGGTTCAGATTTGTAGAAGTTAAGTGGGGGGACAGGGTCATTTTTTGCAATTTTTTCAAAAAAATTTAATTTCTTTCCCTTCTATTTTGCAAATATGTAGGCCAATCGTGTTCGCTATATTTTTCCTGTAATCTGCACTTAAAACTAAAGATCCCTACCGAATTTCAGCTCACCAGGTTCAGATTTGTAGAAGTTAAGTGGGGGGACAGGGTCATTTTTTGCAATTTTTTCAAAAAAATTTAATTTCTTTCCCTTCTATTTTGCAAATATGTAGGTCAATCGTGTTCGCTATATTTTTCCTGTAATCTGCACTTAAAACTAAAGATCCCTACCAAATTTCAGCTCACCAGGTTCAGATTTGTAGAAGTTAAGTGGGGGGACAGGGTCATTTTTTGCAATTTTTTCAAAAAAATTTAATTTCTTTCCCTTCTATTTTGCAAATATGTAGGCCAATCGTGTTTGCTATATTTTTCCTGTAATCTGCACTTAAAACTAAAGATCCCTACCAAATTTTAGCTCACCAGGTTCAGATTTGTAGACGTTAAGTGGGGGGACAGGGTCAATTTTTTCAATTTTTTTGAAAAAAATTAATTTATTTCCCTTCTATTTCGCAAATATGTAGGCTAATCGTGTTCGCTATATTTTTCCTGTAATCTGCACTTAAAACTAAAGATCCCTACCAAATTTCAGCTCACCAGGTTCAGATTTGTAGAAGTTAAGTGGGGGGACAGGGTCATTTTTTGCAATTTTTTCAAAAAAATTTAATTTCTTTCCCTTCTATTTTGCAAATATGTAGGTCAATCGTGTTCGCTATATTTTTCCTGTAATCTGCACTTAAAACTAAAGATCCCTACCAAATTTCAGCTCACCAGGTTCAGATTTGTAGAATTTAAGTGGGGGGAGAGGGTCATTTTTTGCAATTTTTTCAAAAAAATTTAATTTCTTTCCCTTCTATTTTGCAAATATGTAGGCCAATCGTGTTCGCTATATTTTTCCTGTAATCTGCACTTAAAACTAAAGAACCTTATCGAATTTCAGCTCACCAGGTTCAGATTTGTAGAAGTTAAGTGGGGGGACAGGGTCATTTTTTGCAATTTTTTCAAAAAAATTTAATTTCTTTCCCTTCTATTTTGCAAATATGTAGGTCAATCGTGTTCGCTATATTTTTCCTGTAATCTGCACTTAAAACTAAAGATCCCTACCAAATTTCAGCTCACCAGGTTCAGATTTGTAGAAGTTAAGTGGGGGGACAGGGTCATTTTTGCAATTTTTTCAAAAAAATTTAATTTCTTTCCCTTCTATTTTGCAAATATGTAGGTCAATCGTGTTCGCTATATTTTTCCTGTAATCTGCACTTAAAACTAAAGATCCCTACCAAATTTCAGCTCACCAGGTTCAGATTTGTAGAAGTTAAGTGGGGGGACAGGGTCATTTTTTGCAATTTTTTCAAAAAAATTTAATTTCTTTCCCTTCTATTTCGCAAATATGTAGGCCAATCGTGTTCGCTATATTTTTCCTGTAATCTGCACTTAAAACTAAAGATCCCTACCAAATTTCAGCTCACCAGGTTCAGATTTGTAGAAGTTAAGTGGGGGGACAGGGTCAATTTTTGCAATTTTTTCAAAAAAATTTAATTTCTTTCCCTTCTATTTTGCAAATATGTAGGCCAATCGTGTTCGCTATATTTTTCCTGTAATCTGCACTTAAAACTAAAGATCCTTACCGAATTTCAGCTCACCAGGTTCAGATTTGTAGAAGTTAAGGGGGGGGACAGGGTCATTTTTTGCAATTTTTTCAAAAAAATTTAGTTGCTTTCCCTTCTATTTTGCAAATATGTAGGCCAATCGTGTTCGTTATAATTTTCCTGTAATCTGCACTTAAAACTAATGATCCCTACCAAATTTCAGCTCACCAGGTTCAGATTTGTAGAAGTTAAGTGGGGGGACAGGGTCATTTTTTGCAATTTTTTCAAAAAAATTTAATTTCTTTCCCTTCTATTTTGCAAATATGTAGGTCAATCGTGTTCGCTATATTTTTCCTGTAATCTGCACTTAAAACTAAAGATCCCTACCAAATTTCAGCTCACCAGGTTCAGATTTGTAGAAGTTAAGTGGGGGGACAGGGTCATTTTTTGCAATTTTTTCAAAAAAATTTAATTTCTTTCCCTTCTATTTTGCAAGTATGTATTCCAATCGTGTTCGCTATATTTTTCCTGTAATCTGCACTTAAAACTAAGGATCCCTACCAAATTTCAGCTCACCAGGTTCAGATTTGTAGAAGTTAAGTGGGGGGACAGGGTCATTTTTTGCAATTTTTTCAAAAAAATTTAATTTCTTTCCCTTCTATTTTGCAAATATGTAGGTCAATCGTGTTCGCTATATTTTTCCTGTAATCTGCACTTAAAACGAAAGATCCCTACCAAATTTCAGCTCACCAGGTTCAGATTTGTAGAAGTTAAGTGGGGGGACAGGGTCATTTTTTGCAATTTTTTCAAAAAAATTTAATTGCTTTTCCTTCTATTTTGAAAATGTGTAGGTCAATCGTGTTCGCTATATTTTTCCTGTAATCTGCACTTAAAACTAAGGATCCCTACCAAATTTCAGCTCACCAGGTTCAGATTTGTAGAAGTTAAGTGGGGGGACAGGGTCATTTTTTGCAATTTTTTCAAAAAAATTTAATTTCTTTCCCTTCTATTTTGCAAATATGTAGGTCAATCGTGTTCGCTATATTTTTCCTGTAATCTGCACTTAAAACGAAAGATCCCTACCAAATTTCAGCTCACCAGGTTCAGATTTGTAGAAGTTAAGTGGGGGGACAAGTTCATTTTTTTGCAATTTTTTCAAAAAAATTTAATTTCTTTCCCTTTTATTTTGCAAATATGTAGGCTAATCGTGTTCGTTATATTTTTCCTGTAATCTGCACTTAAAACTAAAGATCCCTACCAAATTTCAGCTCACCAGGTTCAGATTTGTAGAATTTAAGTGGGGGGACAGGGTCATTTTTTGCAATTTTTTCAAAAAAATTTAATTGTTTTCCCTTCTATTTTGCAAATATGTAGGTCAATCGTGTTCGCTATATTTTTCCTGTAATCTGCACTTAAAACTAAAGATCCCAACCAAATTTCAGTTCACCAGGTTCAGATTTGTAGAAGTTAAGTGGGGGGACAGGGTCATTTTTTGCAATTTTTTCAAAAAAATTTAATTTCATTCCCTTCTATTTTGCAAATATGTAGGTCAATCGTGTTCGCTATATTTTTCCTGTAATCTGCACTTAAAACTAAAGATCCCTACCAAATTTCAGCTCACCAGGTTCAGATTTGTAGAAGTTAAGTGGGGGGACAGGGTCATTTTTTGCAATTTTTTCAAAAAAATTTAATTTCTTTCCCTTCTATTTTGCAAATATGTAGGTCAATCGTGTTCGCTATATTTTTCCTGTAATCTGCACTTAAAACTAAAGATCCCTACCAAATTTCAGCTCACCAGGTTCAGATTTGTAGAAGTTAAGTGGGGGGACAGGGTCATTTTTTGCAATTTTTTCAAAAAAATTTAATTTCTTTCCCTTCTATTTTGCAAATTTGTAGGCCAATCGTGTTCGCTATATTTTTTCTGTAATCTGCACTTAAAACTAAAGAACCCTACCAAATTTCAGCTCACCAGGTTCAGATTTGTAGAAGTTAAGTGGGGGGACATGGTCATTTTTTGCAATTTTTTAAAAAAAATTTAAATTCTTTCCCTTCTATTTTGCAAATTTGTAGGCCAATCGTGTTCGCTATATTTTTCCTGTAATCTGCACTTAAAACTAAAGATCCCTACCAAATTTCAGCTCACCAGGTTCAGATTTGTAGAAGTTAAGTGGGGGGACAGGGTCATTTTTTTGCAATTTTTTCAAAAAAATTTAATTTCTTTCCCTTCTATTTTGCAAATATGTAGGCCAATCGTGTTCGCTATATTTTTCCTGTAATCTGCACTTAAAACTAAAGAACCTTATCGAATTTCAGCTCACCAGGTTCAGATTTGTAGAAGTTAAGTGGGGGGACAGGGTCATTTTTTGCAATTTTTTCAAAAAAATTTAATTTCTTTCCCTTCTATTTTGCAAATATGTAGGCCAATCGTGTTCGCTATATTTTTCCTGTAATCTGCACTTAAAACGAAAGATCCTTACCGAATTTCAGCTCACCAGGTTCAGATTTGTAGAGAATTAAGGGGGGGAACAGGGTCATTTTTTGCAATTTTTTCAAAAAAATTTAATTTCTTTCCCTTCTATTTCGCAAATATGTAGGTCAATCGTGTTCGCTATATTTTTCCTGTAATCTGCACTTAAAACTAAAGATCCCTACCAAATTTCAGCTCACCAGGTTCAGATTTGTAGAAGTTAAGTGGGGGGAGAGGGTCATTTTTTGCAATTTTTTCAAAAAAATTTAATTTCTTTCCCTTCTATTTTGCAAATATGTAGGCCAATCGTGTTCGCTATATTTTTCCTGTAATCTGCACTTAAAACTAAAGAACCTTATCGAATTTCAGCTCACCAGGTTCAGATTTGTAGAAGTTAAGTGGGGGGACAGGGTCATTTTTTGCAATTTTTTCAAAAAAATTTAATTTCTTTCCCTTCTATTTTGCAAATATGTAGGCCAATCGTGTTCGCTATATTTTTCCTGTAATCTGCACTTAAAACTAAAGATCCCTACCAAATTTCAGCTCACCAGGTTCAGATTTGTAGAAGTTAAGTGGGGGGACAGGGTCATTTTTTACAATTTTTTCAAAAAAATTTAATTTCTTTCCCTTCTATTTTGCAAATATGTCGGCCAATCGTGTTCGCTATATTTTTCCTGTAATCTGCACTTAAAACTAAAGAACCTTATCGAATTTCAGCTCACCAGGTTCAGATTTGTAGAAGTTAAGGGGGGGACAGGGTCATTTTTTGCAATTTTTTAAAAAAAATTTAATTTCTCTCCCTTCTATTTTGCAAATATGTAGGCCAATCGTGTTCGCTATATTTTTCCTGTAATCTGCACTTAAAACTAAAGATCCCTACCAAATTTCAGCTCACCAGGTTCAGATTTGTAGAAGTTAAGTGGGGGGACAGGGTCATTTTTTGCAATTTTTTCAAAAAAAATTTAATTTCTTTCCCTTCTATTTTGCAAATATGTAGGTCAATCGTGTTCGCTATATTTTTCCTGTAATCTGCACTTAAAACTAAAGATCCCTACCAAATTTCAGCTCACCAGGTTCAGATTTGTAGAAGTTAAGGGGGGGACAGGGTCATTTTTTGCAATTTTATCAAAAAACTTTAATTTCTTTCCCTTCTATTTTGCAAATATGTAGGCCAATCGTGTTCGCTATATTTTTCCTGTAATCTGCACTTAAAACTAAAGATCCCAACCAAATTTCAGTTCACCAGGTTCAGATTTGTAGAAGTTAAGTGGGGGGACAGGGTCATTTTTTGCAATTTTTTCAAAAAAATTTAATTTCTTTCCCTTCTATTTTGCAAATATGTAGGTCAATCGTGTTCGCTATATTTTTCCTGTAATCTGCACTTAAAACTAAAGATCCCTACCAAATTTCAGCTCACCAGGTTCAGATTTGTAGAAGTTAAGTGGGGGGACAGGGTCATTTTTTGCAATTTTTTCAAAAAAATTTAATTTTTTTCCCTTCTATTTTGCAAATATTTAGGTCAATCGTGTTCGCTATATTTTTCCTGTAATCTGCACTTAAAACTAAAGATCCCTACCAAATTTCAGCTCACCAGGTTCAGATTTGTAGAAGTTAAGTGGGGGGACAGGGTCATTTTTTGCAATTTTTTCAAAAAAATTTAATTTCTTTCCCTTCTATTTTGCAAATATGTAGGTCAATCGTGTTCGCTATATTTTTCCTGTAATCTGCACTTAATACTAAAGATCCCTACCGAATTTCAGCTCACCAGGTTCAGATTTGTAGAAGTTAAGTGGGGGGACAGGGTCATTTTTTGCAATTTTTTCAAAAAAATTTAATTTCTTTCCCTTCTATTTTGCAAATATGTAGGTCAATCGTGTTCGCTATATTTTTCCTGTAATCTGCACTTAAAACTAAAGATCCCTACCAAATTTCAGCTCACCAGGTTCAGATTTGTAGAAGTTAAGTGGGGGGACAGGGTCATTTTTTGCAATTTTTTCAAAAAAATTTAATTTCTTACCCTTCTATTTTGCAAATATGTAGGCCAATCGTGTTCGCTATATTTTTCCTGTAATCTGCACTTAAAACTAAAGATCCCTACCAAATTTCAGCTCACCAGGTTCAGATTTGTAGAAGTTAAGTGGGGGGACAGGGTCATTTTTTGCAATTTTTTCGAAAAAATTTAATTTCTTTCCCTTCTATTTCGCAAGTATGTATGTCAATCGTGTTTGCTATATTTTTCCTGTAATCTACACTTAAAACTAAAGATCCTTACCAAATTTCAGCTCACCAGGTTCAGATATGTAGAAGTTAAGGGGGAGGATAGTGTCATTTTTTGCAATTTTTTTGAAAAAATTTAATTTCTTTACCTTCTATTTTGCAAATATGTAGGTCAATCGTGTTCGCTATATTTTTCCTGTAATCTGCACTTAAAACTAAAGATCCCTACCAAATTTCAGCTCACCAGGTTCAGATTTGTAGAAGTTAAGTGGGGGGACAGGGTCATTTTTTGCAATTTTTTCAAAAAAATTTAATTTCTTTCCCGTCTATTTTGCCAAGATGTAGGCCAATCGTGTTCGCTATATTTTTCCTGTAATCTGCACTTAAAACTAAAGAACCTTACCAAATTTCAGCTCACCAGGTTCAGATTTGTAGAAGTTAAGTGGGGGGACAGGGTCAATTTTTGCAATTTTTTCAAAAAAATTTAATTTCTTTCCCTTCTATTTCGCAAATATGTAGGCCAATCGTGTTCGCTATATTTTTCCTGTAATCTGCACTTAAAACTAAAGATCCCTACTGAATTTCAGCTCACCAGGTTCAGATTTGTAGAAGTTAAGTGGGGGGACAGGGTCATTTTTTGCAATTTTTTCAAAAAAATTTAATTTCTTTCCCTTCTATTTTGCAAATATGTAGGCCAATCGTGTTAGCTATATTTTTCATGTAATCTGCACTTAAAACTAAAGATCAATAACGAATTTCAGCTCACCAGGTTCAGATTTGTAGAAGTTAAGTGGGGGGACAGGGTCATTTTTTGCAATTTTTTCAAAAAAATTTAATTTCTTTCCCTTCTATTTTGCAAATATGTAGGCCAATCGTGTTCGCTATATTTTTTCTGTAATTTGCACTTAAAACGAAAGATCCCTACCAAATTTCAGCCCACCAGGTTCAGATTTGTAGAAGTTAGTGGGGGGACAGGGTCATTTTTTGCAATTTTTTAAAAAAAATTTAATTTCTCTCCCTTCTATTTTGCAAATATGTAGGCCAATCGTGTTCGCTATATTTTTCCTGTAATCTACACTTAAAACTAAAGATCCCTACCAAATTTCAGCTCACCAGGTTCAGATTTGTAGAAGTTAAGTGGGGGGACAGGGTCATTTTTTGCAATTTTTTCAAAAAAATTTAATTTCTTACCCTTCTATTTTGCAAATATGTAGGCCAATCGTGTTCGCTATATTTTTCCTGTAATCTGCACTTAAAACTAAAGATCCCTACCAAATTTCAGCTCACCAGGTTCAGATTTGTAGAAGTTAAGTGGGGGGACAGGGTCAATTTTTGCAATTTTTTCAAAAAAATTTAATTTCTTTCCCTTCTATTTTGCAAATATGTAGGCCAATCGTGTTCGCTATATTTTTCCTGTAATCTGCACTTAAAACGAAAGATCCTTACCGAATTTCAGCTCACCAGGTTCAGATTTGTAGAAGTTAAGTGGGGGGACAGTGTCATTTTTTGCAATTTTTTCAAAAAAATTTAAATTCTTTCCCTTCTATTTTGCAAATATGTAGGTCAATCGTGTTCGCTATATTTTTCCTGTAATCTGCACTTAAAACGAAAGATCCCTACCAAATTTCAGCTCACCAGGTTCAGATTTGTAGAAGTTAAGTGGGGGGACAGGGTCATTTTTTGCAATTTTTTCAAAAAAATTTAATTTCTTTCCCTTCTATTTTGCAAATATGTAGGCTAATCGTGTTCGCTATATTTTTCCTGTAATCTGCACTTAAAACTAAAGATCCTTATCGAATTTGAGCTCACCAGGTTGAGATTTGTAGAAGTTAAGAGGGGGACAGGGTCATTTTTTGCAATTTTTTCAAAAAAATTTAATTTCTTTCCCTTCTATTTTGCAAATATGTAGGTCAATCGTGTTCGCTATATTTTTCCTGTAATCTGCACTTAAAACTAAAGATCCCTACCAAATTTCAGCTCACCAGGTTCACATTTGTAGAAGTTAAGTGGGGGGACAGGGTCATTTTTTGCAATTTTTTCAAAAAAATTTAATTTCTTTCCCTTCTATTTTGCAAGTATGTAGGCCAATCGTGTTCGCTATATTTTTCCTGTAATCTGCACGTAAAACTGAAGATCCCTGCTGAATTTCAGCTCACCAGGTTCAGATTTGTAGAAGTTAAGTGGGGGGACAGGGTCAATTTTTGCAATTTTTTCAAAAAAATTTAATTTCTTTCCCTTCTATTTTGCAAATATGTAGGCCAATCGTGTTCGCTATATTTTTCCTGTAATCTGCACTTAAAACTAAAGATCCCTACCTAATTTCAGCTCACCAGGTTCAGATTTGTAGAAGTTAAGTGGGGGGACAGGGTCATTTTTTGCAATTTTTTCAAAAAAATTTAATTTCTTTCCCTTCTATTTTGCAAATATGTAGGTCAATCGTGTTCGCTATATTTTTCCTGTAATCTGCACTTAAAACTAAAGATCCCTACCAAATTTCAGCTCACCAGGTTCAGATTTGTAGAAGTTAAGTGGGGGGACAGGTACTTTTTTTGCAATTTTTTAAAAAAAAATTTAATTTTTCTCCCTTCTATTTTGCAAATATGTAGGCCAATCGTGTTCGCTATATTTTTCCTGTAATCTGCACTTAAAACTAAAGATCCCTACCAAATTTCAGCTCACCAGGTTCAGATTTGTAGAAGTTAAGTGGGGGGACAGGGTCATTTTTTGCAATTTTTTCAAAAAAATTTAATTTCATTACCTTCTATTTTGCAAATGTGAAGGCCAATCGCGTTCGCTATATTTTTCCTGTAATCTGCACTTAAAAATTAATATCCTTACTGAATTTTAGCTCACCAGGTTCAGATTTGTAGAAGTTAAGTGGGGGGACAGGGTCATTTTTTGCAATTTTTTCAAAAAAATTTAATTTCTTTCCCTTCTATTTTGCAAATATGTAGGTCAATCGTGTTCGCTATATTTTTCCTGTAATCTGCACTTAAAACTAAAGATCCCTACCAAATTTCAGCTCACCAGGTTCAGATTTGTAAAAGTTAAGTGGGGGGACAGGGTCATTTTTTACAATTTTTTCAAAAAAATTTAATTTCTTTCCCTTCTATTTTGCAAATATGTCGGCCAATCGTGTTCGCTATATTTTTCCTGTAATCTGCACTTAAAACTAAAGAACCTTATCGAATTTCAGCTCACCAGGTTCAGATTTGTAAAAGTTAAGTGGGGGGACAGGGTCATTTTTTGCAATTTTTTCAAAAAAATTTAATTTCTTTCCCTTCTATTTTGCAAATATGTAGGCCAATCGTGTTCGCTATATTTTTCCTGTAATCTGCACTTAAAACGAAAGATCCTTACCGAATTTCAGCTCACCAGGTTCAGATTTGTAGAGAATTAAGTGGGGGTGGACACGGTCATTTTTTGCAATTTTTTCGAAAAAAATTAATTTCTTTCCCTTCTATTTTGCAAATATGTAGGCTAATCGTGTTCGCTATATTTTTCCTGTAATCTGCACTTAAAACGAAAGATCCCTACCAAATTTCAGCTCACCAGGTTCAGATTTGTAGAAGTTAAGTGGGGGGACAGGGTCATTTTTTGCAATTTTTTTAAAAAAATTTAATTTCTTTCCCTTCTATTTTGCAAATATGTAGGCCAATCGTGTTCGCTATATTTTTCCTGTAATCTGCACTTAAAACTAAAGAACCTTATCGAATTTCAGCTCACCCGGTTCAGATTTGTAGAAGTTAAGTGGGGGGACAGGGTCATTTTTTGCAATTTTTTCAAAAAAATTTAAATTCTTTCCCTTCTATTTTGCAAATATGTAGGTCAATCGTGTTCGCTATATTTTTTCTGTAATCTGCACTTAAAACGAAAGATCCCTACCAAATTTCAGCTCACCAGGTTCAGATTTGTAGAAGTTAAGTGGGGGGGACAGGGTCATTTTTTGCAATTTTTTCAAAAAAATTTAATTTCTTTCCCTTCTATTTTGCAAATATGTAGGCCAATCGTGTTCGCTATATTTTTCCTGTAATCTGCACGTAAAACTGAAGATCCCTGCTGAATTTCAGCTCACCAGGTTCAGATTTGTAGAAGTTAAGTGGGGGGATAGGGTCATTTTTTGCAATTTTTTAAAAAAAATTTAATTTCTTTCCCTTCTATTTTGCAAATATGTAGGCCAATCGTGTTCGCTATATTTTTCCTGTAATCTGCACTTAAAACTAAAGAACCTTATCGAATTTCAGCTCACCAGGTTCAGATTTGTAGAAGTTAAGGGGGGGACAGGGTCATTTTTTGCAATTTTTTCAAAAAAATTTAATTTCTTTCCCTTCTATTTTGCAAATATGTAGGCCAATCGTGTTCGCTATATTTTTCCTGTAATCTGCACTTAAAACTAAAGATCCCTACCAAATTTCAGCTCACCAGGTTCAGATTTGTAGAAGTTAAGTGGGGGGACAGGGTCATTTTTTACAATTTTTTCAAAAAAATTTAATTTCTTTCCCTTCTATTTTGCAAATATGTCGACCAATCGTGTTCGCTATATTTTTCCTGTAATCTGCACTTAAAACTAAGGATCCCTACCAAATTTCAGCTCACCAGGTTCAGATTTGTAGAAGTTAAGTGGGGGGACAGGGTCATTTTTTGCAATTTTTTCAAAAAAATTTAATTTCTTTCCCTTCTATTTTGCAAATATGTAGGTCAATCGTGTTCGCTATATTTTTCCTGTAATCTGCACTTAAAACTAAAGATCCCTACCAAATTTCAGCTCACCAGGTTCAGATTTGTAGAAGTTAAGGGGGGGACAGGGTCATTTTTTGCAATTTTATCAAAAAACTTTAATTTCTTTCCCTTCTATTTTGCAAGTATGTAGGCCAATCGTGTTCGCTATATTTTTCCTGTAATCTGCACTTAAAACTAAAGAACCTTATCGAATTTCAGCTCACCCGGTTCAGATTTGTAGAAGTTAAGTGGGGGGACAGGGTCATTTTTTGCAATTTTTTCAAAAAAATTTAATTTCTTTCCCTTCTATTTTGCAAATATGTAGGTCAATCGTGTTCACTATATTTTTCCTGTAATCTGCACTTAAAACTAAAGATCCCAACCAAATTTCAGTTCACCAGGTTCAGATTTGTAGAAGTTAAGTGGGGGGACAGGGTCATTTTTTGCAATTTTTTCAAAAAAATTTAATTGTTTTCCCTTCTATTTTGCAAATATGTTGGTCAATCGTGTTCGCTATATTTTTCCTGTAATCTGCACTTAAAACTAAAGATCCCTACCAAATTTCAGCTCACCAGGTTCAGATTTGTAGAAGTTAAGGGGGGGACAGGGTCATTTTTTGCAATTTTATCAAAAAACTTTAATTTCTTTCTCTTCTATTTTGCAAATATGTAGGCCAATCGTGTTCGCTATATTTTTCCTGTAATCTGCACTTAAAACTAAAGATCCTACCGAATTTCAGCTCACCAGGTTCAGATTTGTAGAAGTTAAGGGGGGGAACAGGGTCATTTTTTGCAATTTTTTCAAAAAAATTTAATTTCTTTCCCTTCTATTTTGCAAATATGTAGGTCAATCGTGTTCGCTATATTTTTCCTGTAATCTGCACTTAAAACTAAAGATCCCTACCAAATTTCAGCTCACCAGGTTCAGATTTGTAGAAGTTAAGTGGGGGGACAGGGTCATTTTTTACAATTTTTTTAAAAAAATTTAATTTCTTTCCCTTCTATTTTGCAAATATGTAGGCCAATCGTGTTCGCTATATTTTTCCTGTAATCTGCACTTAAAACTAAAGAACCTTATCGAATTTCAGCTCACCCGGTTCAGATTTGTAGAAGTTAAGGGGGGGACAGGGTCATTTTTTGCAATTTTTTCAAAAAAATTTAATTTCTTTCCCTTCTATTTTGCAAATATGTAGGTCAATCGTGTTCGCTATATTTTTCCTGTAATCTGCACTTAAAACTAAAGATCCTTAACGAATTTCAGCTCACCAGGTTCAGATTTGTCGAGAATTAAGGGGGGGACACGGTCATTTTTTGCAATTTATTCAAAAAAATTTAATTTCTTTCCCTTCTATTTCGCAAATATGTATGCCAATCGTGTTCGCTATATTTTTCCTGTAATCTGCACGTAAAACTGAAGATCCCTGCTGAATTTCAGCTCACCAGGTTCAGATTTGTAGAAGTTAAGGGGGGGACAGGGTCATTTTTTGCAATTTTTTCAAAAAAATTTAATTTCTTTCCCTTCTATTTTGCAAATATGTAGGCCAATCGTGTTCGCTATATTTTTCCTGTAATCTGCACTTAAAACTAAAGAACCTTATCGAATTTCAGCTCACCCGGTTCAGATTTGTAGAAGTTAAGTGGGGGGACAGGGTCATTTTTTGCAATTTTTTCAAAAAAATTTAATTTCTTTCCCTTCTATTTTGCAAATATGTAGGTCAATCGTGTTCGCTATATTTTTCCTGTAATCTGCACTTAAAACTAAAGATCCCTACCAAATTTCAGCTCACCAGGTTCAGATTTGTAGAAGTTAAGTGGGGGGACAGGGTCATTTTTTGCAATTTTTTCAAAAAAATTTAATTTCTTTCCCTTCTATTTTGCAAATATGTAGGCCAATCGTGTTCGCTATATTTTTCCTGTAATCTGCACTTAAAACTAAAGATCCCTACCAAATTTCAGCTCACCAGGTTCAGATTTGTAGAAGTTAAGTGGGGGGACAGGGTCATTTTTTGCAATTTTTTCAAAAAAATTTAATTTCTTTCCCTTCTATTTTGCAAATATGTAGGCCAATCGTGTTCGCTATATTTTTCCTGTAATCTGCACTTAAAACTAAAGATCCCTACCAAATTTCAGCTCACCAGGTTCAGATTTGTAGAAGTTAAGGGGGGGACAGGGTCATTTTTTGCAATTTTTTCAAAAAAATTTAATTTCTTTCCCTTCTATTTTGCAAATATGTAGGCCAATCGTGTTCGCTATATTTTTCCTGTAATCTGCACTTAAAACTAAAGAACCTTATCGAATTTCAGCTCACCAGGTTCAGATTTGTAGAAGTTAAGTGGGGGGACAGGGTCATTTTTTGCAATTTTTTCAAAAAAATTTAATTTCTTTCCCTTCTATTTTGCAAATATGTAGGTCAATCGTGTTCGCTATATTTTTCCTGTAATCTGCACTTAAAACGAAAGATCCCTACCAAATTTCAGCTCACCAGGTTCAGATTTGTAGAAGTTAAGTGGGGGGACAGGGTCATTTTTTGCAATTTTTTAAAAAAAATTTAATTTCTTTCCCTTCTATTTTGCAAATTTGTAGGCCAATCGTGTTCGCTATATTTTTCCTGTAATCTGCACTTAAAACTAAAGATCCCTAATAAATTTCAGCTCACCAGGTTCAGATTTGTAGAAGTTAAGTGGGGGGACAGTGTCATTTTTTTGCAATTTTTTCAAAAAAATTTAATTTCTTTCCCTTCTATTTTGCAAATATGTAGGCTAATCGTGTTCGTTATATTTTTCCTGTAATCTGCACTTAAAACTAAAGATCCCTACCAAATTTCAGCTCACCAGGTTCAGATTTGTAGAATTTAAGTGGGGGGAGAGGGTCATTTTTTGCAATTTTTTCAAAAAAATTTAATTTCTTTCCCTTCTATTTTGCAAATATGTAGGCCAATCGTGTTCGCTATATTTTTCCTGTAATCTGCACTTAAAACTAAAGATCCCTACCAAATTTCAGCTCACCCGGTTCAGATTTGTAGAAGTTAAGGGGGGGAGACATGGTCATTTTTTGCAATTTTTTCAAAAAAATTTAATTTCTTTCCCTTCTATTTCGCAAATATGTAGGCCAATCGTGTTCGCTATATTTTTCCTGTAATCTGCACGTAAAACTGAAGATCCCTGCTGAATTTCAGCTCACCAGGTTCAGATTTGTAGAAGTTAAGTGGGGGGACAGGGTCAATTTTTGCAATTTTTTCAAAAAAATTTAATTTCTTTCCCTTCTATTTTGCAAATATGTAGGCCAATCGTGTTCGCTATATTTTTCCTGTAATCTGCACTTAAAACTAAAGAACCTTATCGAATTTCAGCTCACCCGGTTCAGATTTGTAGAAGTTAAGGGGGGACAGGGTCATTTTTTGCAATTTTTTCAAAAAAATTTAATTTCTTTCCCTTCTATTTTGCAAATATGTAGGTCAATCGTGTTCGCTATATTTTTCCTGTAATCTGCACTTAAAACGAAAGATCCCTACCAAATTTCAGCTCACCAGGTTCAGATTTGTAGAAGTTAAGTGGGGGGACAGGGTCATTTTTTGCAATTTTTTAAAAAAAATTTAATTTCTCTCCCTTCTATTTTGCAAATATGTAGGCCAATCGTGTTCGCTATATTTTTCCTGTAATCTGCACTTAAAACTAAAGAACCTTATCGAATTTCAGCTCACCCGGTTCAGATTTGTAGAAGTTAAGGGGGGGACAGGGTCATTTTTTGCAATTTTTTCAAAAAAATTTAATTTCTTTCCCTTCTATTTTGCAAATATGTAGGTCAATTGTGTTCGCTATATTTTGCCTGTAATCTGCACTTAAAACGAAAGATCCCTACCAAATTTCAGCTCACCAGGTTCAGATTTGTAGAAGTTAAGTGGGGGGACAGGGTCATTTTTTGCAATTTTTTCAAAAAAATTTAATTTCTTTCCCTTCTATTTTGCAAATATGTAGGCTAATCGTGTTCGTTATATTTTTCCTGTAATCTGCACTTAAAACTAAAGATCCCTACCAAATTTCAGCTCACCAGGTTCAGATTTGTAGAATTTAAGTGGGGGGAGAGGGTCATTTTTTGCAATTTTTTCAAAAAAATTTAATTTCTTTCCCTTCTATTTTGCAAATATGTAGGTCAATCGTGTTCGCTATATTTTTCCTGTAATCTGCACTTAAAACTAAAGATCCCTACCAAATTTCAGCTCACCAGGTTCAGATTTGTAGAAGTTAAGTGGGGGGACAGGGTCATTTTTTGCAATTTTTTCAAAAAAATTTAATTTCTTTCCCTTCTATTTTGCAAATATGTAGGCCAATCGTGTTCGCTATATTTTTCCTGTAATCTGCACTTAAAACGAAAGATCCTTACCGAATTTCAGCTCACCAGGTTCAGATTTGTAGAGAATTAAGGGGGTGGACACGGTAATTTTATGAAATTTTTTCAAAAAAATTTAATTTCTTTCCCTTCTATTTTGCAAATATGTAGGCTAATCGTGTTCGCTATATTTTTCCTGTAATCTGCACTTAAAACTAAAGATCCCTACCAAATTTCAGCTCACCAGGTTCAGATTTGTAGAAGTTAAGTGGGGGGACAGGGTCATTTTTTGCAATTTTTTAAAAAAAATTTAATTTCTTTCCCTTCTATTTTGCAAATATGTAGGCCAATCGTGTTCGCTATATTTTTCCTGTAATCTGCACTTAAAACTAAAGAACCTTATCGAATTTCAGCTCACCCGGTTCAGATTTGTAGAAGTTAAGGGGGGGACAGGGTCATTTTTTGCAATTTTTTCAAAAAAATTTAATTTCTTTCCCTTCTATTTTGCAAATATGTAGGTCAATTGTGTTCGCTATATTTTTCCTGTAATCTGCACTTAAAACGAAAGATCCCTACCAAATTTCAGCTCACCAGGTTCAGATTTGTCGAGAAGTTAAGTGGGGTGGACAGGGTCATTTTTTTGCAATTTTTTCAAAAAATTTAATTTCTTTGCCTCCTATTTCGCAAATATGTAAGCCAATCGTGTTCGCTATAATTTTCCTGTAATCTGCACTTAAAACTAAAGATCCCTATCAAATTTCAGCTCACCAGCTTCAGATTTGTAGAAGTTAAGGGGGGGGACAGGGTCATTTTTTGCAATTTTTTCAAAAAAATTTAATTTCTTTCCCTTCTATTTTGCAAATATGTAGGCCAATCGTGTTCGCTATATTTTTCCTGTAATCTGCACTTAAAACTAAAGATCCTTATCGAATTTCAGCTCACCAGGTTCAGATTTGTAGAAGTTAAGTGGGGGGACAGGGTCATTTTTTACAATTTTTTCGAAAAAATTTAATTTCTTTCCCTTCTATTTTGCAAATATGTAGGCCAATCGTGTTCGCTATATTTTTCCTGTAATCTGCACTTAAAACTAAAGATCCCTACCAAATTTCAGCTCACCAGGTTCAGATTTGTAGAAGTTAAGTGGGGGGACAGGGTCATTTTTTGCAATTTTTTCAAAAAAATTTAAATTATTTCCCTTCTATTTTGCAAATATGTAGGTCAATCGTGTTCGCTATATTTTTCCTATAATCTGCACATAAAACTAAAAATCCCTACCAAATTTCAGCTCACCAGGTTCAGATTTGTAGAAGTTAAGTGGGGGGACAGGGTCATTTTTTGCAATTTTTTCAAAAAAATTTAATTTCTTTCCCTTCTATTTTGCAAATATGTAGGCCAATCGTGTTCGCTATATTTTTCCTGTAATCTGCACTTAAAACGAAAGATCCTTACCGAATTTCAGCTCACCAGGTTCAGATTTGTAGAAGTTAAGTGGGGGGACAGGGTCATTTTTTGCAATTTTTTAAAAAAAATTTAATTTCTTTCCCTTCTATTTTGCAAATATGTAGGCCAATCGTGTTCGCTATATTTTTCCTGTAATCTGCACTTAAAACTAAAGATCCCTACCAAATTTCAGCTCACCAGGTTCAGATTTGTAGAAGTTAAGTGGGGGGACAGGGTCATTTTTTGCAATTTTTTCAAAAAAATTTAATTTCTTTCCCTTCTATTTTGCAAATATGTAGGTCAATCGTGTTCGCTATATTTTTCCTGTAATCTGCACTTAAAACTAAAGATCCCTACCAAATTTCAGCTCACCAGGTTCAGATTTGTAGAAGTTAAGTGGGGGGACAGGGTCATTTTTTGAAATTTTTTCAAAAAATTTTAATTTATTACCCTTATATTTTGCAAATATTTAGGCCAATCGTGTTCGCTATATTTTTCCTGTAATCTGCACTTAAAACTAAAGAACCCTACCAAATTTCAGCTCACCAGGTTCAGATTTGTTGAAGTTAAGTGGGGGGACAGGGTCATTTTTTGCAATTTTTTCAAAAAAATTTAATTTCTTTCCCTTCTATTTTGCAAATATGTAGGCCAATCGTGTTCGCTATATTTTTCCTGTAATCTGCACTTAAAACTAAAGATCCCTACCAAATTTCAGCTCACCAGGTTCAGATTTGTAGAAGTTAAGTGGGGGGACAGGGTCATTTTTTGCAATTTTTTCAAAAAAATTTAATTTCTTACCCTTCTATTTTGCAAATATGTAGGCCAATCGTGTTCGCTATATTTTTCCTGTAATCTGCACTTAAAACTAAAGATCCCTACCAAATTTCAGCTCACCAGGTTCAGATTTGTAGAAGTTAAGTGGGGGGACAGGGTCATTTTTTGCAATTTTTTCAAAAAAATTTAATTTCTTTCCCTTCTATTTTGCAAATATGTAGGCCAATCGTGTTCGCTATATTTTTCCTGTAATCTGCACTTAAAACTAAAGATCCCTACCAAATTTCAGCTCACCAGGTTCAGATTTGTAGAAGTTAAGTGGGGGGACAGGGTCATTTTTTGCAATTTTTTCAAAAAAATTTAATTTCTTTCCCTTCTATTTTGCAAATATGTAGGCCAATCGTGTTCGCTATATTTTTCCTGTAATCTGCACTTAAAACTAAAGATCCTTATCGAATTTCAGCTCACCAGGTTCAGATTTGTAGAAGTTAAGTGGGGGGACAGGGTCATTTTTTGCAATTTTTTCAAAAAAATTTAATTTCTTTCCCTTCTATTTTGCAAATATGTAGGTCAATCGTGTTCGCTATATTTTTCCTGTAATCTGCACTTAAAACTAAAGATCCCTACCAAATTTCAGCTCAACAGGTTCAGATTTGTAGAAGTTAAGTGGGGGGACAGTGTCATTTTTTGCAATTTTTTAAAAAAAATTTAATTTCTTTCCCTTCTATTTTGCAAATATGTAGGCCAATCGTGTTCGCTATATTTTTCCTGTAATCTGCACTTAAAACTAAAGAACCTTAACAAATTTCAGCTCACCCGGTTCAGATTTGTAGAAGTTAAGTGGGGGGACAGGGTCATTTTTTGCAATTTTTTCAAAAAAATTTAATTTCTTTCCCTTCTATTTTGCAAATATGTAGGTCAATCGTGTTCGCTATATTTTTCCTGTAATCTGCACTTAAAACTAAAGATCCCTACCAAATTTCAGCTCACCAGGTTCAGATTTGTAGAAGTTAAGTGGGGGGACAGGGTCATTTTTTGCAATTTTTTCAAAAAAATTTAATTTCTTTCCCTTCTATTTTGCAAATATGTAGGCCAATCGTGTTCGCTATATTTTTCCTGTAATCTGCACTTAAAACTAAAGATCCCTACCAAATTTCAGCTCACCAGGTTCAGATTTGTAGAAGTTAAAGGGGGGGACAGGGTCATTTTTTGCAATTTTTTCAAAAAAATTTAATTTCTTTCCCTTCTATTTTGCAAATATGTAGGTCAATCGTGTTCGCTATATTTTTCCTGTAATCTGCACTTAAAACTAAAGATCCCTACCAAATTTCAGCTCACCAGGTTCAGATTTGTAGATGTTAAGTGGGGGGACAGGGTCATTTTTTACAATTTTTTTTAAAAAAATTTAATTTCTTTCCCTTCTATTTTGCAAATATGTAGGCCAATCGTGTTCGCTATATTTTTCCTGTAATCTGCACTTAAAACTAAAGAACCTTATCGAATTTCAGCTCACCAGGTTCAGATTTGTAGAAGTTAAGTGGGGGGACAGGGTCATTTTTTGCAATTTTTTCAAAAAAATTTAATTTCTTTCCCTTCTATTTTGCAAATATGTAGGTCAATCGTGTTCGCTATATTTTTCCTGTAATCTGCACTTAAAACTAAAGATCCCTACCAAATTTCAGCTCACCAGGTTCAGATTTGTAGAAGTTAAGTGGGGGGACAGGGTCATTTTTTTGCAATTTTTTCAAAAAAATTTAATTTCTTTCCCTTCTATTTTGCAAATATGTAGGCCAATCGTGTTCGCTATATTTTTCCTGTAATCTGCACTTAAAACTAAAGATCCCTACCAAATTTCAGCTCACCAGGTTCAGATTTGTAGAAGTTAAGTGGGGGGACAGGGTCATTTTTTGCAATTTTTTCAAAAAAATTTAATTTCTTTCCCTTCTATTTTGCAAATATGTAGGCCAATCGTGTTCGCTATATTTTTCCTGTAATCTGCACTTAAAACTAAAGATCCCTACCAAATTTCAGCTCACCAGGTTCAGATTTGTAGAAGTTAAGTGGGGGGACAGGGTCATTTTTTGCAATTTTTTCAAAAAAATTTAATTTCTTTCCCTTCTATTTTGCAAATATGTAGGTCAATCGTGTTCGCTATATTTTTCCTGTAATCTGCACTTAAAACTAAAGATCCCTACCAAATTTCAGCTCACCAGGTTCAGATTTGTAGAAGTTAAGTGGGGGGACAGGGTCATTTTTTGCAATTTTTTCAAAAAAATTTAATTTCTTTCCCTTCTATTTTGCAAATATGTAGGCCAATCGTGTTCGCTATATTTTTCCTGTAATCTGCACTTAAAACTAAAGAACCTTATCGAATTTCAGCTCACCAGGTTCAGATTTGTAGAAGTTAAGTGGGGGGACAGGGTCATTTTTTGCAATTTTTTCAAAAAAATTTAAATTCTTTCCCTTCTATTTTGCAAATATGTAGGTCAATCGTGTTCGCTATATTTTTCCTGTAATCTGCACTTAAAACGAAAGATCCCTACCAAATTTCAGCTCACCAGGTTCAGATTTGTAGAAGTTAAGTGGGGGGACAGGGTCATTTTTTGCAATTTTTTCAAAAAAATTTAATTTCTTTCCCTTCTATTTTGCAAATATGTAGGCCAATCGTGTTCGCTTTATTTTTCCTGTAATCTGTACTTAAAACTTAAGATCCCTACCGAATTTCAGCTCACCAGGTTCAGATTTGTAGAAGTTAAGTGGGGGGACAGGGTCATTTTTTGCAATTTTTTCAAAAAAATTTAATTTCTTTCCCTTCTATTTTGCAAATATGTAGGCCAATCGTGTTCGCTACATTTTTACTGTAATCTGCACTTCAAACTAAAGATCCCTGACTAATTTCAGCTCACCCGGTTCACATTTGTAGAAGTTAAGTGGGGGGACAGGGTCATTTTTTGCAATTTTTTCAAAAAAATTTAATTTCTTTCCCTTCTATTTTGAAAATATGTAGGTCAATCGTGTTCGCTATATTTTTCCTGTAATCTGCACTTAAAACGAAAGATCCTTACCTAATTTCAGCTCACCAGGTTCAGATTTGTAGAAGTTAAGTGGGGGGACAGGGTCATTTTTTGCAATTTTTTCAAAAAAAATTTAATTTATTACCCTACTATTTTGCAAATATGTTGGTCAATCGTGTTCGCTATATTTTTCCTGTAATCTGCACTTAAAACTAAAGATCCCTACCAAATTTCAGCTCACCAGGTTCAGATTTGTAGAAGTTAAGTGGGGGGACAGGGTCATTTTTTGCAATTTTTTAAAAAAAATTTAATTTCTTTCCCTTCTATTTTGCAAATATGTAGGCCAATCGTGTTCGCTATATTTTTCCTGTAATCTGCACTTAAAACTAAAGATCCGTATCGAATTTCAGCTCACCAGGTTCAGATTTGTAGAAGTTAAGTGGGGGGATAGGGTCATTTTTTGCAATTTTTTAAAAAAAATTTAATTTCTTTCCCTTCTATTTTGCAAATATGTAGGTCAATCGTGTTCGCTATATTTTTCCTGTAATCTGCACTTAAAACTAAAGATCCCTACCAAATTTCAGCTCACCAGGTTCAGATTTGTAGAAGTTAAGTGGGGGGACAGGGTCATTTTTTGCAATTTTTTCAAAAAAATTTAATTTCTTTCCCTTCTATTTTGCAAATATGTAGGCCAATCGTGTTCGCTATATTTTTCCTGTAATCTGCACTTAAAACGAAAGATCCCTACCAAATTTCAGCTCACCAGGTTCAGATTTGTAGAAGTTAAGTGGGGGGACAGGGTCATTTTTTGCAATTTTTTTTGAAAAAATTTAATTTCTTTCCCTTCTATTTTGCAAATATGTAGGTCAATCGTGTTCGCTATATTTTTCCTGTAATCTGCACTTAAAACTAAAGATCCCTACCAAATTTCAGCTCACCAGGTTCAGATTTGTAGAAGTTAAGGGGGGACAGGGTCATTTTTTGCAATTTTTTCAAAAAAATTTAATTTTATTCCCTGGTATTTCGCAAATATGTAGGCAAATCGTGTTCGCTATAATTTTCCTGTAATCTGCACTAAAACTAAAGATACTTATCGAATTTTAGCTCACCAGGTTCAGATTTGTAGAAGTTAAGGGGGGACAGTGTCATTTTTTGCAATTATATCAAAAAAATTTAATTTCTTTCCCTTCTATTTTGCAAATATGTAGGTCAATCGTGTTCGCTATATTTTTTCTGTAATCTGCACTTAAAACTAAAGATCCCTACCAAATTTCAGCTCACCAGGTTCAGATTTGTAGATGTTAAGTGGGGGACAGGGTCATTTTTTACAATTTTTTTAAAAAAATTTAATTTCTTTCCCTTCTATTTTGCAAATATGTAGGTCAATCGTGTTCGCTATATTTTTCCTGTAATCTGCACTTAAAACTAAAGATCCCTACCAAATTTCAGCTCACCAGGTTCAGATTTGTAGAAGTTAAGTGGGGGGACAGGGTCATTTTTTGCAATTTTTTCAAAAAAATTTAAATTTTTTCCCTTCTATTTTGCAAATATTTAGGTCAATCGTGTTCGCTATATTTTTCCTGTAATCTGCACTTAAAACTAAAGAACCTTAACAAATTTCAGCTCACCCGGTTCAGATTTGTAGAAGTTAAGTGGGGGGACAGGGTCATTTTTTGCAATTTTTTCAAAAAAATTTAAATTTTTTCCCTTCTATTTTGCAAATATTTAGGTCAATCGTGTTCGCTATATTTTTCCTATAATCTGCACATAAAACTAAAAATCCCTACCAAATTTCAGCTCACCAGGTTCAGATTTGTAGAAGTTAAGGGGGGGACAGGGTCATTTTTTGCAATTTTTTCAAAAAAATTTAATTTCTTTCCTTCTATTTTGCAAATATGTATGCCAATCGTGTTCGCTATATTTTTCCTGTAATCTGCACGTAAAACTGAAGATCCCTGCTGAATTTCAGCTCACCAGGTTCAGATTTGTAGAAGTTAAGTGGGGGGACAGGGTCATTTTTTGCAATTTTTTAAAAAAAATTTAATTTCTTTCCCTTCTATTTTGCAAATATGTAGGCCAATCGTGTTCGCTATATTTTTCCTGTAATCTGCACTTAAAACTAAAGAACCTTATCGAATTTCAGCTCACCCGGTTCAGATTTGTAGAAGTTAAGGGGGGGACAGGGTCATTTTTTGCAATTTTTTCAAAAAAATTTAATTTCTTTCCCTTCTATTTTGCAAATATGTAGGTCAATCGTGTTCGCTATATTTTTCCTGTAATCTGCACTTAAAACTAAAGATCCCTACCAAATTTCAGCTCACCAGGTTCAGATTTGTAGAAGTTAAGTGGGGGGACAGGGTCATTTTTTGCAATTTTTTCAAAAAAATTTAATTTCTTTCCCTTCTATTTTGCAAATATGTAGGCCAATCGTGTTCGCTATATTTTTCCTGTAATCTGCACGTAAAACTGAAGATCCCTACCGAATTTCAGCTCACCCGGTTCAGATTTGTAGAAGTTAAGTGGGGGGAAAGAGTCATTTTTTGCAATTTTAAAAAAAAAATTTAATTTCTTTCCCTTCTATTTTGCAAATATGTAGGTCAATCGTGTTCGCTATATTTTTCCTGTAATCTGCACTTAAAACTAAAGATCCCTACCAAATTTCAGCTCACCAGGTTCAGATTTGTAGAAGTTAAGTGGGGGGACAGGGTCATTTTTTGCAATTTTTTCAAAAAAATTTAATTTCTTTCCCTTCTATTTTGCAAATATGTAGGTCAATCGTGTTCGCTATATTTTTCCTGTAATCTGCACTTAAAACTAAAGATCCCTACCAAATTTCAGCTCACCAGGTTCAGATTTGTAGAAGTTAAGTGGGGGGACAGGGTCATTTTTTGCAATTTTTTCAAAAAAATTTAATTTCTTTCCCTTCTATTTTGCAAATATGTAGGCCAATCGTGTTCGCTATATTTTTCCTGTAATCTGCACTTAAAACTAAAGAACCTTATCGAATTTCAGCTCACCCGGTTCAGATTTGTAGAAGTTAAGGGGGGGACAGGGTCATTTTTTGCAATTTTTTCAAAAAAATTTAATTTCTTTCCCTTCTATTTTGCAAATATGTAGGTCAATCGTGTTCGCTATATTTTTCCTGTAATCTGCACTTAAAACTAAAGATCCCTACCAAATTTCAGCTCACCAGGTTCAGATTTGTAGAAGTTAAGGGGGGGGACAGGGTCATTTTTTGCAATTTTTTCAAAAAAATTTAATTTCTTTCCCTTCTATTTTGCAAATATGTAGGCCAATCGTGTTCGCTATATTTTTCCTGTAATCTGCACGTAAAACTAAAGATCCCTGCTGAATTTCAGCTCACCAGGTTCAGATTTGTAGAAGTTAAGGGGGGGACAGGGTCATTTTTTGCAATTTTTTCAAAAAAATTTAATTTCTTTCCCTTCTATTTTGCAAATATGTAGGCCAATCGTGTTCGCTATATTTTTCCTGTAATCTGCACTTAAAACTAAAGAACCTTATCGAATTTCAGCTCACCAGGTTCAGATTTGTAGAAGTTAAGTGGGGGGACAGGGTCATTTTTTGCAATTTTTTCAAAAAAATTTAATTTCTTTCCCTTCTATTTTGCAAATATGTAGGTCAATCGTGTTCGCTATATTTTTCCTGTAATCTGCACTTAAAACGAAAGATCCCTACCAAATTTCAGCTCACCAGGTTCACATTTGTAGAAGTTAAGTGGGGGGACAGGGTCATTTTTTGCAATTTTTTCAAAAAAATTTAATTTCTTTCCCTTCTATTTTGCAAGTATGTAGGCCAATCGTGTTCGCTATATTTTTCCTGTAATCTGCACTTAAAACTAAAGAACCTTATCGAATTTCAGCTCACCCGGTTCAGATTTGTAGAAGTTAAGGGGGGGAAAGGGTCATTTTTTGCAATTTTTTCAAAAAAATTTAATTGCTTTTCCTTCTATTTTGAAAATGTGTAGGTCAATCGTGTTCGCTATATTTTTCCTGTAATCTGCACTTAAAACTAAGGATCCCTACCAAATTTCAGCTCACCAGGTTCAGATTTGTAGAAGTTAAGTGGGGGGACAGGGTCATTTTTTGCAATTTTTTCAAAAAAATTTAATTTCTTTCCCTTCTATTTTGCAAATATGTAGGTCAATCGTGTTCGCTATATTTTTCCTGTAATCTGCACTTAAAACGAAAGATCCCTACCAAATTTCAGCTCACCAGGTTCAGATTTGTAGAAGTTAAGTGGGGGGACAGGGTCATTTTTTGCAATTTTTTCAAAAAAATTTAATTTCTTTCCCTTCTATTTTGCAAATATGTAGGCCAATCGTGTTCGCTATATTTTTCCTGTAATCTGCACTTAAAACTAAAGATCCTTACCGAATTTCAGCTCACCCGGTTCAGATTTGTAGAAGTTAAGTGGGGGGACAGGGTCATTTTTTGCAATTTTTTCGAAAAAATTTAATTTCTTTCCCTTCTATTTCGCAAATATGTAGGCCAATCGTGTTCGCTATATTTTTCCTGTAATCTGCACTTAAAACTAAAGATCCCTACTGAATTTCAGCTCACCAGGTTCAGATTTGTAGAAGTTAAGGGGGGGGGACAGGGTCATTTTTTGCAATTTTTTCGAAAAAATTTAATTTCTTTCCCTTCTATTTTGCAAATATGTAGGCCAATCGTGTTCGCTATATTTTTCCTGTAATCTGCACTTAAAACTAAAGATCCCTACCAAATTTCAGCTCACCAGGTTCAGATTTGTAGAAGTTAAGTGGGGGGACAGGGTCATTTTTTGCAATTTTTTCAAAAAAATTTAATTTCTTTCCCTTCTATTTTGCAAATATGTAGGCCAATCGTGTTCGCTATATTTTTCCTGTAATCTGCACTTAAAACTAAAGAACCTTATCGAATTTCAGCTCACCCGGTTCAGATTTGTAGAAGTTAAGGGGGGGACAGGGTCATTTTTTGCAATTTTTTCAAAAAAATTTAATTTCTTTCCCTTCTATTTTGCAAATATGTAGGTCAATCGTGTTCGCTATATTTTTCCTGTAATCTGCACTTAAAACGAAAGATCCCTACCAAATTTCAGCTCACCAGGTTCAGATTTGTAGAAGTTAAGTGGGGGGACAGGGTCATTTTTTGCAATTTTTTCAAAAAATGTAATTTCTTTCCCTTCTATTTCGCAAATATGTAGGCCAATCGTGTTCGCAATATTTTTCCTGTAATCTGCACTTAAAACTAAAGATTCCTGCTGAATTTCAGCTCACCAGGTTCAGATTTGTAGAAGTTAAGTGGGGGGACAGGGTCATTTTTTGCAATTTTTTCAAAAAAATTTAATTTCTTTCCCTTCTATTTTGCAAATATGTAGGTCAATCGTGTTCGCTATATTTTTCCTGTAATCTGCACTTAAAACTAAAGATCCCTACCAAATTTCAGCTCAACAGGTTCAGATTTGTAGAAGTTAAAGGGGGGGACAGTGTCATTTTTTGCAATTTTTTAAAAAAAATTTAATTTCTTTCCCTTCTATTTTGCAAATATGTAGGCCAATCGTGTTCGCTATATTTTTCCTGTAATCTGCACTTAAAACTGAAGATCGCTGCGGAATTTCAGCTCACCAGGTTCAGATTTGTAGAAGTTAAGTGGGGGGACAGGGTCATTTTTTGCAATTTTTTCAAAAAAATTTAATTTCTTTCCCTTCTATTTTGCAAATATGTAGGTCAATCGTGTTCGCTATATTTTTCCTGTAATCTGCACTTAAAACTAAAGATCCCTGCTGAATTTCAGCTCACCAGGTTCAGATTTGTAGAAGTTAAGTGGGGGGACAGGGTCATTTTTTGCAATTTTTTCAAAAAAATTTAATTTCTTTCCCTTCTATTTTGCAAATATGTAGGCCAATCGTGTTCGCTATATTTTTCCTGTAATCTGCACTTAAAACTAAAGATCCCTGCTGAATTTCAGCTCACCAGGTTCAGATTTGTAGAAGTTAAGTGGGGGGACAGGGTCATTTTTTGCAATTTTTTCGAAAAAAATTTAATTTCTTTCCCTTCTATTTTGCAAATATGTAGGCCAATCGTGTTCGCTATATTTTTCCTGTAATCTGCACTTAAAACTAAAGAACCTTATCGAATTTCAGCTCACCCGGTTCAGATTTGTAGAAGTTAAGGGGGGGACAGGGTCATTTTTTGCAATTTTTTCAAAAAAATTTAATTTCTTTCCCTTCTATTTTGCAAATATGTAGGTCAATCGTGTTCGCTATATTTTTCCTGTAATCTGCACTTAAAACGAAAGATCCCTACCAAATTTCAGCTCACCAGGTTCAGATTTGTAGAAGTTAAGTGGGGGGACAGGGTCATTTTTTACAATTTTTTCAAAAAAATTTAATTTCTTTCCCTTCTATTTTGCAAATATGTAGGCCAATCGTGTTCGCTATATTTTTCCTGTAATCTGCACTTAAAACTAAAGATCCCTGCGGAATTTCAGCTCACCAGGTTCAGATTTGTAGAAGTTAAGTGGGGGGACAGGGTCATTTTTTGCAATTTTTTCAAAAAAATTTAATTTCTTTCCCTTCTATTTTGCAAATATGTAGGTCAATCGTGTTCGCTATATTTTTCCTGTAATCTGCACTTAAAACTAAAGATCCCTGCTGAATTTCAGCTCACCAGGTTCAGATTTGTAGAAGTTAAGGGGGGGACAGGGTCATTTTTTGCAATTTTTTCAAAAAAATTTAATTTCTTTCCCTTCTATTTTGCAAATATGTAGGCCAATCGTGTTCGCTATATTTTTCCTGTAATCTGCACTTAAAACTGAAGATCCCTGCTGAATTTCAGCTCACCAGGTTCAGATTTGTAGAAGTTAAGTGGGGGGACAGGGTCATTTTTTGCAATTTTTTCAAAAAAATTTAATTTCTTTCCCTTCTATTTTGCAAATATGTAGGCCAATCGTGTTCGCTATATTTTTCCTGTAATCTGCACTTAAAACTAAAGAACCTTATCGAATTTCAGCTCACCCGGTTCAGATTTGTAGAAGTTAAGGGGGGGACAGGGTCATTTTTTGCAATTTTTTCAAAAAAATTTAATTTCTTTCCCTTCTATTTTGCAAATATGTAGGTCAATCGTGTTCGCTATATTTTTCCTGTAATCTGCACTTAAAACTAAAGATCCCTACCAAATTTCAGCTCACCAGGTTCAGATTTGTAGAAGTTAAGTGGGGGGACAGGGTCATTTTTTGCAATTTTTTCAAAAAAATTTAATTTCTTTCCCTTCTATTTTGCAAATATGTAGGCCAATCGTGTTCGCTATATTTTTCCTGTAATCTGCACTTAAAACTAAAGAACCTTATCGAATTTCAGCTCACCCGGTTCAGATTTGTAGAAGTTAAGGGGGGACAGGGTCATTTTTTGCAATTTTTTCAAAAAAATTTAATTTCTTTCCCTTCTATTTTGCAAATATGTAGGTCAATCGTGTTCGCTATATTTTTCCTGTAATCTGCACTTAAAACGAAAGATCCTTACCGAATTTCAGCTCACCAGGTTCAGATTTGTCGAGAATTAAGGGGGTGGACACGGTCATTTTTTGCAATTTTTTCAAAAAAATTTAATTTCTTTCCCTTCTATTTTGCAAATATGTAGGCCAATCGTGTTCGCTATATTTTTCCTGTAATCTGCACGTAAAACTGAAGATCCCTGCTGAATTTCAGCTCACCAGGTTCAGATTTGTAGAAGTTAAGTGGGGGGAGAGAGTCATTTTTTGCAATTTTTTAAAAAAAATTTAATTTCTCTCCCTTCTATTTTGCAAATATGTAGGCCAATCGTGTTCGCTATATTTTTCCTGTAATCTGCACTTAAAACTAAAGAACCTTATCGAATTTCAGCTCACCCGGTTCAGATTTGTAGAAGTTAAGGGGGGGACAGGGTCATTTTTTGCAATTTTTTCAAAAAAATTTAATTTCTTTCCCTTCTATTTTGCAAATATGTAGGTCAATCGTGTTCGCTATATTTTTCCTGTAATCTGCACTTAAAACGAAAGATCCCTACCAAATTTCAGCTCACCAGGTTCAGATTTGTAGAAGTTAAGTGGGGGGACAGGGTCATTTTTTGCAATTTTTTCAAAAAAATTTAATTTCTTTCCCTTCTATTTTGCAAATATGTAGGTCAATCGTGTTCGCTATATTTTTCCTGTAATCTGCACTTAAAACTAAAGATCCCTACCAAATTTCAGCTCACCAGGTTCAGATTTGTAGAAGTTAAGTGGGGGGACAGGGTCATTTTTTGCAATTTTTTCAAAAAAAATTTAATTTCTTTCCCTTCTATTTTGCAAATATGTAGGTCAATCGTGTTCGCTATATTTTTCCTGTAATCTGCACTTAAAACTGAAGATCCCTGCTGAATTTCAGCTCACCAGGTTCAGATTTGTAGAAGTTAAGTGGGGGGACAGGGTCATTTTTTGCAATTTTTTCAAAAAAATTTAATTTCTTTCCCTTCTATTTTGCAAATATGTAGGTCAATCGTGTTCGCTATATTTTTCCTGTAATCTGCACTTAAAACTAAAGATCCCTGCTGAATTTCAGCTCACCAGGTTCAGATTTGTAGAAGTTAAGGGGGGGACAGGGTCATTTTTTGCAATTTTTTCAAAAAAATTTAATTTCTTTCCCTTCTATTTTGCAAATATGTAGGTCAATCGTGTTCGCTATATTTTTCCTGTAATCTGCACTTAAAACTAAAGATCCCTACCAAATTTCAGCTCACCAGGTTCAGATTTGTAGAAGTTAAGTGGGGGGACAGGGTCATTTTTTGCAATTTTTTAAAAAAAATTTAATTTCTCTCCCTTCTATTTTGCAAATATGTAGGCCAATCGTGTTCGCTATATTTTTCCTGTAATCTGCACTTAAAACTAAAGATCCCTACCGAATTTCAGCTCACCAGGTTCAGATTTGTAGAAGTTAAGTGGGGGGACAGGGTCATTTTTTGCAATTTTTTCAAAAAAATTTAATTTCTTTCCCTTCTATTTTGCAAATATGTAGGCCAATCGTGTTCGCTATATTTTTCCTGTAATCTGCACTTAAAACTGAAGATCCCTACCAAATTTCAGCTCACCAGGTTCAGATTTGTAGAAGTTAAGTGGGGGGACAGGGTCATTTTTTGCAATTTTTTCAAAAAAATTTAATTTCTTTCCCTTCTATTTTGCAAATATGTAGGTCAATCGTGTTCGCTATATTTTTCCTGTAATCTGCACTTAAAACTAAAGATCCCTACCAAATTTCAGCTCACCAGGTTCAGATTTGTAGAAGTTAAGTGGGGGGACAGGGTCATTTTTTGCAATTTTTTCAAAAAAATTTAATTTCTTTCCCTTCTATTTTGCAAATATGTAGGTCAATCGTGTTCGCTATATTTTTCCTGTAATCTGCACTTAAAACTAAAGATCCCTGCTGAATTTCAGCTCACCAGGTTCAGATTTGTAGAAGTTAAGGGGGGGGACAGTGTCATTTTTTGCAATTTTTTCAAAAAAATTTAATTTCTTTCCCTTCTATTTTGCAAATATGTAGGCCAATCGTGTTCGCTATATTTTTCCTGTAATCTGCACGTAAAACTGAAGATCCCTGCTGAATTTCAGCTCACCAGGTTCAGATTTGTAGAAGTTAAGTGGGGGGACAGGGTCATTTTTTGCAATTTTTTCAAAAAAATTTAATTTCTTTCCCTTCTATTTTGCAAATATGTAGGTCAATCGTGTTCGCTATATTTTTCCTGTAATCTGCACTTAAAACTAAAGATCCCTGCTGAATTTCAGCTCACCAGGTTCAGATTTGTAAAAGTTAAAGGGGGGGACAGGGTCATTTTTTGCAATTTTTTCAAAAAAAATTTCATTTCTTTCCCTTGTATTTTGCAAATATGTAGGCCAATCGTGTTCGCTATATTTTTCCTGTAATCTGCACTTAAAACTAAAGATCCCTGCTGAATTTCAGCTCACCAGGTTCAGATTTGTAGAAGTTAAGTGGGGGGACAGGGTCATTTTTTGCAATTTTTTCAAAAAAAATTAATTTCTTTCCCTTCTATTTTGCAAATATGTAGGCCAATCGTGTTCGCTATATTTTTCCTGTAATCTGCACTTAAAACTAAAGATCCATAACAAATTTCAGCTCACCAGGTTCAGATTTGTAGAAGTTAAGTGGGGGGACAGGGTCATTTTTTGCAATTTTTTCAAAAAAATTTAATTTCTTTCCCTTCTATTTTGCAAATATGTAGGCCAATCGTGTTCGCTATATTTTTCCTGTAATCTGCACTTAAAACTAAAGAACCTTATCGAATTTCAGCTCACCCGGTTCAGATTTGTAGAAGTTAAGGGGGGGACAGGGTCATTTTTTGCAATTTTTTCAAAAAAATTTAATTTCTTTCCCTTCTATTTTGCAAATATGTAGGTCAATCGTGTTCGCTATATTTTTCCTGTAATCTGCACTTAAAACGAAAGATCCCTACCAAATTTCAGCTCACCAGGTTCAGATTTGTAGAAGTTAAGTGGGGGGACAGGGTCATTTTTTGCAATTTTTAAAAAAAAATTTAATTTCTCTCCCTTCTATTTTGCAATTATGTAGGCCAATCGTGTTTGCTATATTTTTTCTGTAATCTGCACGTAAAACTGAAGATCGCTGCGGAATTTCAGCTCACCAGGTTCAGATTTGTAGAAGTTAAGTGGGGGGACAGGGTCATTTTTTGCAATTTTTTCAAAAAAATTTAATTTCTTTCCCTTCTATTTTGCAAATATGTAGGTCAATCGTGTTCGCTATATTTTTCCTGTAATCTGCACTTAAAACTAAAGATCCCTGCTGAATTTCAGCTCACCAGGTTCAGATTTGTAGAAGTTAAGGGGGGTACAGTGTCATTTTTTGCAATTTTTTCAAAAAAATTTAATTTCTTTCCCTTCTATTTTGCAAATATGTAGGCCAATCGTGTTCGCTATATTTTTCCTGTAATCTGCACGTAAAACTGAAGATCCCTGCTGAATTTCATTTCACCAGGTTCAGATTTGTAGAAGTTAAGTGGGGGGACAGGGTCAATTTTTGCAATTTTTTCAAAAAAATTTAATTTCTTTCCCTTCTATTTTGCAAATATGTAGGCCAATCGTGTTTGCTATATTTTTCCTGTAATCTGCACTTAAAACTAAAGAACCTTATCGAATTTCAGCTCACCCGGTTCAGATTTGTAGAAGTTAAGGGGGGGACAGGGTCATTTTTTGCAATTTTTTCAAAAAAATTTAATTGCTTTCCCTTCTATTTTGCAAATATGTAGGTCAATCGTGTTCGCTATATTTTTCCTGTAATCTGCACTTAAAACTAAAGATCCCTACCAAATTTCAGCTCACCAGGTTCAGATTTGTAGATGTTAAGTGGGGGGACAGGGTCATTTTTTACAATTTTTTCAAAAAAATTTAATTTCTTTCCCTTCTATTTTGCAAATATGTAGGCCAATCGTGTTCGCTATATTTTTCCTGTAATCTGCACTTAAAACTAAAGAACCTTATCGAATTTCAGCTCACCCGGTTCAGATTTGTAGAAGTTAAGGGGGGGACAGGGTCATTTTTTGCAATTTTTTCAAAAAAATTTAATTGCTTTCCCTTCTATTTTGAAAATATGTAGGTCAATCGTGTTCGCTATATTTTTCCTGTAATCTGCACTTAAAACGAAAGATCCTTACCGAATTTCAGCTCACCAGGTTCAGATTTGTCGAGAATTAAGGGGGTGGACACGGTAATTTTATGAAATTTTTTCAAAAAAATTAAATTCTATCTCTTCTATTTTGCAAATATGTAGGCCAATCGTGTTCGCTATATTTTTCCTGTAATCTGCACGTAAAACTGAAGATCCCTGCTGAATTTCAGCTCACCAGGTTCAGATTTGTAGAAGTTAAGTGGGGGGAGAGAGTCATTTTTTGCAATTTTTTAAAAAAAATTTAATTTCTCTCCCTTCTATTTTGCAAATATGTAGGCCAATCGTGTTCGCTATATTTTTCCTGTAATCTGCACTTAAAACTAAAGAACCTTATCGAATTTCAGCTCACCCGGTTCAGATTTGTAGAAGTTAAGGGGGGGACAGGGTCATTTTTTGCAATTTTTTCAAAAAAATTTAATTTCTTTCCCTTCTATTTTGCAAGAATGTAGGTCAATCGTGTTCGCTATATTTTTCCTGTAATCTGCACTTAAAACGAAAGATCCCTACCAAATTTCAGCTCACCAGGTTCAGATTTGTAGAAGTTAAGTGGGGGGACAGGGTCATTTTTTGCAATTTTTTCAAAAAAATTTAATTTCTTTCCCTTCTATTTTGCAAATATGTAGGTCAATCGTGTTCGCTATATTTTTCCTGTAATCTGCACTTAAAACTAAAGATCCCTGCTGAATTTCAGCTCACCAGGTTCAGATTTGTAGAAGTTAAGGGGGGTACAGTGTCATTTTTTGCAATTTTTTAAAAAAAAATTAATTTCTTTCCCTTCTATTTCGCAAATATGTAGGCCAATCGTGTTCGCTATATTTTTCCTGTAATCTGCACGTAAAACTGAAGATCCCTGCTGAATTTTATTTCACCAGGTTCAGATTTGTAGAAGTTAAGTGGGGGGACAGGGTCATTTTTTGCAATTTTTTCAAAAAAATTTAATTTCTTTCCCTTCTATTTTGCAAATATGTAGGTCAATCGTGTTCGCTATATTTTTCCTGTAATCTGCACTTAAAACTAAAGATCCCTGCTGAATTTCAGCTCACCAGGTTCAGATTTGTAGAAGTTAAGGGGGGTACAGTGTCATTTTTTGCAATTTTTTAAAAAAAAATTAATTTCTTTCCCTTCTATTTTGCAAGAATGTAGGTCAATCGTGTTCGCTATATTTTTCCTGTAATCTGCACTTAAAACGAAAGATCCCTACCAAATTTCAGCTCACCAGGTTCAGATTTGTAGAAGTTAAGTGGGGGGACAGGGTCATTTTTTGCAATTTTTTCAAAAAAATTTAATTTCTTTCCCTTCTATTTCGCAAATATGTAGGCCAATCGTGTTCGCTATATTTTTCCTGTAATCTGCACGTAAAACTGAAGATCCCTGCTGAATTTTATTTCACCAGGTTCAGATTTGTAGAAGTTAAGTGGGGGGACAGGGTCAATTTTTGCAATTTTTTCAAAAAAATTTAATTTCTCTCCCTTCTATTTTGCAAGAATGTAGGTCAATCGTGTTCGCTATATTTTTCCTGTAATCTGCACTTAAAACGAAAGATCCCTACCAAATTTCAGCTCACCAGGTTCAGATTTGTAGAAGTTAAGTGGGGGGACAGGGTCATTTTTTGCAATTTTTTCAAAAAAATTTAATTTCTTTCCCTTCTATTTTGCAAATATGTAGGTCAATCGTGTTCGCTATATTTTTCCTGTAATCTGCACTTAAAACTAAAGATCCCTGCTGAATTTCAGCTCACCAGGTTCAGATTTGTAGAAGTTAAGGGGGGTACAGTGTCATTTTTTGCAATTTTTTCAAAAAAAATTAATTTCTTTCCCTTCTATTTCGCAAATATGTAGGCCAATCGTGTTCGCTATATTTTTCCTGTAATCTGCACGTAAAACTGAAGATCCCTGCTGAATTTTATTTCACCAGGTTCAGATTTGTAGAAGTTAAGTGGGGGGACAGGGTCATTTTTTGCAATTTTTCAAAAAAAATTTAATTTCTTTCCCTTCTATTTTGCAAATATGTAGGTCAATCGTGTTCGCTATATTTTTCCTGTAATCTGCACTTAAAACTAAAGATCCCTGCTGAATTTCAGCTCACCAGGTTCAGATTTGTAGAAGTTAAGGGGGGTACAGTGTCATTTTTTGCAATTTTTTAAAAAAAAATTAATTTCTTTCCCTTCTATTTCGCAAATATGTAGGCCAATCGTGTTCGCTATATTTTTCCTGTAATCTGCACGTAAAACTGAAGATCCCTGCTGAATTTTATTTCACCAGGTTCAGATTTGTAGAAGTTAAGTGGGGGGACAGGGTCAATTTTTGCAATTTTTTCAAAAAAATTTAATTTCTTTCCCTTCTATTTTGCAAATATGTAGGCCAATCGTGTTTGCTATATTTTTCCTGTAATCTGCACTTAAAACGAAAGATCCCTACCAAATTTCAGCTCACCAGGTTCAGATTTGTAGAAGTTAAGTGGGGGGACAGGGTCATTTTTTGCAATTTTTAAAAAAAAATTTAATTTCTCTCCCTTCTATTTTGCAAATATGTAGGCCAATCGTGTTTGCTATATTTTTCCTGTAATCTGCACGTAAAACTGAAGATCGCTGCGGAATTTCAGCTCACCAGGTTCAGATTTGTAGAAGTTAAGTGGGGGGACAGGGTCATTTTTTGCAATTTTTTCAAAAAAATTTAATTTCTTTCCCTTCTATTTTGCAAATATGTAGGTCAATCGTGTTCGCTATATTTTTCCTGTAATCTGCACTTAAAACTAAAGATCCCTGCTGAATTTCAGCTCACCAGGTTCAGATTTGTAGAAGTTAAGGGAGGTACAGTGTCATTTTTTGCAATTTTTTCAATAAAAATTAATTTCTTTTCCTTCTATTTCGCAAATATGTAGGCCAATCGTGTTTGCTATATTTTTCCTGTAATCTGCACGTAAAACTGAAGATCCCTGCTGAATTTTATTTCACCAGGTTCAGATTTGTAGAAGTTAAGGGGGGGACAGGGTCATTTTTTGCAATTTTTTCAAAAAATTTAATTGCTTTCCCTTCTATTTTGCAAATATGTAGGTCAATCGTGTTCGCTATATTTTTCCTGTAATCTGCACTTAAAACTAAAGATCCCTACCAAATTTCAGCTCACCAGGTTGAGATCTGTAGAAGTTAAGGGGGGGAGACAGGGTAATTTTTTGCAACATTTTTCAAAAAAAATTTCATTTCTTTCCCTTCTATTTTGCAAATATGTAGGCCAATCGTGTTTGCTATATTTTTCCTGTAATCTGCACTTAAAACTGAAGATCCCTGCTGAATTTCAGCTCACCAGGTTGAGATTTGTAGAAGTTAAGGGGGGGAGACAGGGTCATTTTTTGCAACCTTTTTCAAAAAAAATTTCATTTCTTTCCCTTCTATTTTGCAAATATGTAGGTAAATCGTGTTCGCTATATTTTTCCTGTAATCTGCACTTAAAACTAAAGATCCCTACCAAATTTCAGCTCACCAGGTTCAGATTTGTAGAAGTTAAAGGGGGGGACATGGTCATTTTTTGCAATTTTTTCAAAAAAATTTAATTTCTTTCCCTTCTATTTTGCAAATATGTAGGCTAATCGTGTTCGCTATATTTTTCCTGTAATCTGCACTTAAAACTAAAGATCCCTACCGAATTTCAGCTCACCAGGTTCAGATTTGTAGAAGTTAAAGGGGGGGACAGGGTCATTTTTTGCAATTTTTTGAAAAAAAATTTAATTTCTTTCCCTTCTATTTTGCAAATATGTAGGCCTATCGTGTTCGCTATATTTTTCCTGTAATCTGCACGTAAAACTGAAGATCCCTGCTGAATTTCAGCTTACCAGGTTCAGATTTGTAGAAGTTAAGGGGTGGGTCAGAGTCATTTTTTGCAATTTTTTCAAAAAAAAACTTAATTTCCTTCTCTTCTATTTCGCAAATATGTAGGCCAATGGTGTTCGCTATATTTTTCCTGTAATCTGCACTTAAAACGAAAGATCCCTACCGAATTTCAGCTCACCAGGTTCAGATTTGTAGAAGTTTAGAGGGGGACAGGGTCATTTTTTGCAATTTTTTCAAAAAAATTTAATTTCTTTCCCTTCTAGTTTGCAAATATTTAGGCCAATCGTTTTTGCTATATTTTTCCTGTAATCTGCACGTAAAACTGAAGATCCCTGCTGAATTTTATTTCACCAGGTTCAGATTTGTAGAAGTTAAGTGGGGGGACAGGGTCAATTTTTGCAATTTTTTCAAAAAAATTTAATTTCTTTCCCTTCTATTTTGCAAATATGTAGGCCAATCGTGTTTGCTATATTTTTCCTGTAATCTGCACTTAAAACTAAAGAACCTTATCGAATTTCAGCTCACCCGGTTCAGATTTGTAGAAGTTAAGGGGGGGACAGGGTCATTTTTTGCAATTTTTTCAAAAAAATTTAATTGCTTTCCCTTCTATTTTGAAAATATGTAGGTCAATCGTGTTCGCTATATTTTTCCTGTAATCTGCACTTAAAACGAAAGATCCTTACCGAATTTCAGCTCACCAGGTTCAGATTTGTCGAGAATTAAGGGGGTGGACACGGTAATTTTATGAAATTTTTTCAAAAAAATTAAATTCTATCTCTTCTATTTTGCAAATATGTAGGCCAATCGTGTTCGCTATATTTTTCCTGTAATCTGCACGTAAAACTGAAGATCCCTGCTGAATTTCAGCTCACCAGGTTCAGATTTGTAGAAGTTAAGGGGGGGACAGGGTCATTTTTTGCAATTTTTTAAAAAAAATTTAATTTCTCTCCCTTCTATTTTGCAAATATGTAGGCCAATCGTGTTCGCTATATTTTTCCTGTAATCTGCACTTAAAACTAAAGAACCTTATCGAATTTCAGCTCACCCGGTTCAGATTTGTAGAAGTTAAGGGGGGGACAGGGTCATTTTTTGCAATTTTTAAAAAAAAATTTAATTTCTCTCCCTTCTATTTTGCAAATATGTAGGCCAATCGTGTTCGCTATATTTTTCCTGTAATCTGCACGTAAAACTGAAGATCCCTGCTGAATTTTATTTCACCAGGTTCAGATTTGTAGAAGTTAAGTGGGGGGACAGGGTCATTTTTTGCAATTTTTTCAAAAAAATTTAATTTCTTTCCCTTCTATTTTGCAAATATGTAGGTCAATCGTGTTCGCTATATTTTTCCTGTAATCTGCACTTAAAACTAAAGATCCCTGCTGAATTTCAGCTCACCAGGTTCAGATTTGTAGAAGTTAAGGGGGGTACAGTGTCATTTTTTGCAATTTTTTAAAAAAAAATTAATTTCTTTCCCTTCTATTTCGCAAATATGTAGGCCAATCGTGTTCGCTATATTTTTCCTGTAATCTGCACGTAAAACTGAAGATCCCTGCTGAATTTTATTTCACCAGGTTCAGATTTGTAGAAGTTAAGTGGGGGGACAGGGTCAATTTTTGCAATTTTTTCAAAAAAATTTAATTTCTTTCCCTTCTATTTTGCAAATATGTAGGCCAATCGTGTTTGCTATATTTTTCCTGTAATCTGCACTTAAAACTAAAGAACCTTATCGAATTTCAGCTCACCCGGTTCAGATTTGTAGAAGTTAAGGGGGGGACAGGGTCATTTTTTGCAATTTTTTCAAAAAAATTTAATTTCTTTCCCTTCTATTTTGCAAGAATGTAGGTCAATCGTGTTCGCTATATTTTTCCTGTAATCTGCACTTAAAACGAAAGATCCCTACCAAATTTCAGCTCACCAGGTTCAGATTTGTAGAAGTTAAGTGGGGGGACAGGGTCATTTTTTGCAATTTTTTAAAAAAAATTTAATTTCTCTCCCTTCTATTTTGCAAATATGTAGGCCAATCGTGTTTGCTATATTTTTCCTGTAATCTGCACGTAAAACTGAAGATCGCTGCGGAATTTCAGCTCACCAGGTTCAGATTTGTAGAAGTTAAGTGGGGGGACAGGGTCATTTTTTGCAATTTTTTCAAAAAAATTTAATTTCTTTCCCTTCTATTTTGCAAATATGTAGGTCAATCGTGTTCGCTATATTTTTCCTGTAATCTGCACTTAAAACTAAAGATCCCTGCTGAATTTCAGCTCACCAGGTTCAGATTTGTAGAAGTTAAGGGAGGTACAGTGTCATTTTTTGCAATTTTTTCAAAAAAAATTAATTTCTTTCCCTTCTATTTCGCAAATATGTAGGCCAATCGTGTTTGCTATATTTTTCCTGTAATCTGCACGTAAAACTGAAGATCCCTGCTGAATTTTATTTCACCAGGTTCAGATTTGTAGAAGTTAAGTGGGGGGACAGGGTCAATTTTTGCAATTTTTTCAAAAAAATTTAATTTCTTTCCCTTCTATTTTGCAAATATGTAGGCCAATCGTGTTTGCTATATTTTTCCTGTAATCTGCACTTAAAACTAAAGAACCTTATCGAATTTCAGCTCACCCGGTTCAGATTTGTAGAAGTTAAGGGGGGGACAGGGTCATTTTTTGCAATTTTTTCAAAAAATTTAATTGCTTTCCCTTCTATTTTGCAAATATCTAGGTCAATCGTGTTCGCTATATTTTTCCTGTAATCTGCACTTAAAACTAAAGATCCCTACCAAATTTCAGCTCACCAGGTTGAGATCTGTAGAAGTTAAGGGGGGGAGACAGGGTCATTTTTTGCAACATTTTTCAAAAAAAATTTCATTTCTTTCCCTTGTATTTTGCAAATATGTAGGCCAATCGTGTTCGCTATATTTTTCCTGTAATCTGCACTTAAAACGAAAGATCCCTACCAAATTTCAGCTCACCAGGTTCAGATTTGTAGAAGTTAAGTGGGGGGACAGGGTCATTTTTTGCAATTTTTAAAAAAAAATTTAATTTCTCTCCCTTCTATTTTGCAAATATGTAGGCCAATCGTGTTTGCTATATTTTTCCTGTAATCTGCACGTAAAACTGAAGATCGCTGCGGAATTTCAGCTCACCAGGTTCAGATTTGTAGAAGTTAAGTGGGGGGACAGGGTCATTTTTTGCAATTTTTTCAAAAAAATTTAATTTCTTTCCCTTCTATTTTGCAAATATGTAGGTCAATCGTGTTCGCTATATTTTTCCTGTAATCTGCACTTAAAACTAAAGATCCCTGCTGAATTTCAGCTCACCAGGTTCAGATTTGTAGAAGTTAAGGGAGGTACAGTGTCATTTTTTGCAATTTTTTCAAAAAAAATTAATTTCTTTCCCTTCTATTTCGCAAATATGTAGGCCAATCGTGTTTGCTATATTTTTCCTGTAATCTGCACGTAAAACTGAAGATCCCTGCTGAATTTTATTTCACCAGGTTCAGATTTGTAGAAGTTAAGTGGGGGGACAGGGTCAATTTTTGCAATTTTTTCAAAAAAATTTAATTTCTTTCCCTTCTATTTTGCAAATATGTAGGCCAATCGTGTTTGCTATATTTTTCCTGTAATCTGCACTTAAAACTAAAGAACCTTATCGAATTTCAGCTCACCCGGTTCAGATTTGTAGAAGTTAAGGGGGGGACAGGGTCATTTTTTGCAATTTTTTCAAAAAATTTAATTGCTTTCCCTTCTATTTTGCAAATATCTAGGTCAATCGTGTTCGCTATATTTTTCCTGTAATCTGCACTTAAAACTAAAGATCCCTACCAAATTTCAGCTCACCAGGTTGAGATTTGTAGAAGTTAAGGGGGGGAGACAGGGTCATTTTTTGCAACATTTTTCAAAAAAAATTTCATTTCTTTCCCTTGTATTTTGCAAATATGTAGGCCAATCGTGTTCGCTATATTTTTCCTGTAATCTGCACTTAAAACGAAAGATCCCTACCAAATTTCAGCTCACCAGGTTCAGATTTGTAGAAGTTAAGTGGGGGGACAGGGTCATTTTTTGCAATTTTTAAAAAAAAATTTAATTTCTTTCCCTTCTATTTTGCAAATATGTAGGTAAATCGTGTTCGCTATATTTTTCCTGTAATCTGCACTTAAAACTAAAGATCCCTACCAAATTTCAGCTCACCAGGTTCAGATTTGTAGAAGTTAAAGGGGGGGACATGGTCATTTTTTGCAATTTTTTCAAAAAAATTTAATTTCTTTCCCTTCTATTTTGCAAATATGTAGGCTAATCGTGTTCGCTATATTTTTCCTGTAATCTGCACTTAAAACTAAAGATCCCTACCGAATTTCAGCTCACCAGGTTCAGATTTGTAGAAGTTAAAGGGAGGACAGTGTCATTTTTTGCAATTTTTTGAAAAAAAATTTAATTTCTTTCCCTTCTATTTTGCAAATATGTAGGCCTATCGTGTTCGCTATATTTTTCCTGTAATCTGCACGTAAAACTGAAGATCCCTGCTGAATTTCAGCTTACCAGGTTCAGATTTGTAGAAGTTAAGGGGTGGGTCAGAGTCATTTTTTGCAATTTTTTCAAAAAAAAACTTAATTTCCTTCTCTTCTATTTCGCAAATCTGTAGGTCAATGGTGTTCGCTATATTTTTCCTGTAATCTGCACTTAAAACGAAAGATCCCTACCGAATTTCAGCTCACCAGGTTCAGATTTGTAGAAGTTTAGAGGGGGACAGGGTCATTTTTTGCAATTTTTTCAAAAAAATTTAATTTCTTTCCCTTCTAGTTTGCAAATATTTAGGCCAATCGTTTTTGCTATATTTTTCCTGTAATCTGCACGTAAAACTGAAGATCCCTGCTGAATTTTATTTCACCAGGTTCAGATTTGTAGAAGTTAAGTGGGGGGACAGGGTCAATTTTTGCAATTTTTTCAAAAAAATTTAATTTCTTTCCCTTCTATTTTGCAAATATGTAGGCCAATCGTGTTTGCTATATTTTTCCTGTAATCTGCACTTAAAACTAAAGAACCTTATCGAATTTCAGCTCACCCGGTTCAGATTTGTAGAAGTTAAGGGGGGGACAGGGTCATTTTTTGCAATTTTTTCAAAAAAATTTAATTGCTTTCCCTTCTATTTTGAAAATATGTAGGTCAATCGTGTTCGCTATATTTTTCCTGTAATCTGCACTTAAAACGAAAGATCCTTACCGAATTTCAGCTCACCAGGTTCAGATTTGTCGAGAATTAAGGGGGTGGACACGGTAATTTTATGAAATTTTTTCAAAAAAATTAAATTCTATCTCTTCTATTTTGCAAATATGTAGGCCAATCGTGTTCGCTATATTTTTCCTGTAATCTGCACGTAAAACTGAAGATCCCTGCTGAATTTCAGCTCACCAGGTTCAGATTTGTAGAAGTTAAGTGGGGGGAGAGAGTCATTTTTTGCAATTTTTTAAAAAAAATTTAATTTCTCTCCCTTCTATTTTGCAAATATGTAGGCCAATCGTGTTCGCTATATTTTTCCTGTAATCTGCACTTAAAACTAAAGAACCTTATCGAATTTCAGCTCACCCGGTTCAGATTTGTAGAAGTTAAGGGGGGGACAGGGTCATTTTTTGCAATTTTTTCAAAAAAATTTAATTTCTTTCCCTTCTATTTTGCAAGAATGTAGGTCAATCGTGTTCGCTATATTTTTCCTGTAATCTGCACTTAAAACGAAAGATCCCTACCAAATTTCAGCTCACCAGGTTCAGATTTGTAGAAGTTAAGTGGGGGGACAGGGTCATTTTTTGCAATTTTTTAAAAAAAATTTAATTTCTCTCCCTTCTATTTTGCAAATATGTAGGCCAATCGTGTTCGCTATATTTTTCCTGTAATCTGCACTTAAAACTAAAGAACCTTATCGAATTTCAGCTCACCCGGTTCAGATTTGTAGAAGTTAAGTGGGGGGAAAGAGTCATTTTTTGCAATTTTAAAAAAAAAATTTAATTTCTTTCCCTTCTATTTTGCAAATATGTAGGTCAATCGTGTTCGCTATATTTTTCCTGTAATCTGCACTTAAAACTAAAGATTCCTGCTGAATTTCAGCTCACCAGGTTCAGATTTGTAGAAGTTAAGGGGGGTACAGTGTCATTTTTTGCAATTTTTTCAAAAAAAATTAATTTCTTTCCCTTCTATTTTGCAAATATGTAGGTCAATCGTGTTCGCTATATTTTTCCTGTAATCTGCACTTAAAACGAAAGATCCCTACCAAATTTCAGCTCACCAGGTTCAGATTTGTAGAATTTAAGTGGGGGGAGAGGGTCATTTTTTGCAATTTTTTAAATAAAATTTAATTTCTTTCCCTTCTATTTTGCATATATGTAGGCCAATCGTGTTCGCTATATTTTTCCTGTAATCTGCACTTAAAACTAAAGATCCCTACCAAATTTCAGCTCACCAGGTTCAGATTTGTAGAATTTAAGTGGGGGGAGAGGGTCATTTTTTGCAATTTTTTAAATAAAATTTAATTTCTTTCCCTTCTATTTTGCATATATGTAGGCCAATCGTGTTCGCTATATTTTTCCTGTAATCTGCACTTAAAACTAAAGAACCTTATCGAATTTCAGTTCACCCGGTTCAGATTTGTAGAAGTTAAGGGGGGGAGACATGGTCATTTTTTGCAATTTTTTCAAAAAAATTTAATTTCTTTCCCTTCTATTTTGCAAATATGTAGGCCAATCGTGTTCGCTATATTTTTCCTGTAATCTGCACTTAAAACTAAAGATTCCTGCTGAATTTCAGCTCACCAGGTTCAGATTTGTAGAAGTTAAGGGGGGTACAGTGTCATTTTTAGCAATTTTTTCAAAAAAAATTAATTTCTTTCCCTTCTATTTCGCAAATATGTAGGCCAATCGTGTTCGCTATATTTTTCCTGTAATCTGCACGTAAAACTGAAGATCCCTGCTGAATTTTATTTCACCAGGTTCAGATTTGTAGAAGTTAAGTGGGGGGACAGGGTCAATTTTTGCAATTTTTTCAAAAAAATTTAATTTCTTTCCCTTCTATTTTGCAAATATGTAGGCCAATCGTGTTTGCTATATTTTTCCTGTAATCTGCACTTAAAACTAAAGAACCTTATCGAATTTCAGCTCACCCGGTTCAGATTTGTAGAAGTTAAGTGGGGGGACAGGGTCATTTTTTTGCAATTTTTTCAAAAAAATTTAATTTCTTTCCCTTCTATTTTGCAAATATGTAGGCTAATCGTGTTCGTTATATTTTTCCTGTAATCTGCACTTAAAACTAAAGATCCCTACCAAATTTCAGCTCACCAGGTTCAGATTTGTAGAATTTAAGTGGGGGGAGAGGGTCATTTTTTGCAATTTTTTCAAAAAAATTTAATTGTTTTCCCTTCTATTTTGCAAATATGTAGGTCAATCGTGTTCGCTATATTTTTCCTGTAATCTGCACTTAAAACTAAAGATCCCTACCAAATTTCAGCTCACCAGGTTCAGATTTGTAGAGAATTAAGGGGGTGGACACGGTAATTTTATGAAATTTTTTCAAAAAAATTAAATTCTTTCCCTTCTATTTTGCAAATATGTAGGTCAATCGTGTTCGCTATATTTTTTCTGTAATCTGCACTTAAAACTAAAGATCCCTACCAAATTTCAGCTCACCAGGTTCAGATTTGTAGATGTTAAGTGGGGGGACAGGGTCATTTTTTACAATTTTTTTAAAAAAATTTAATTTCTTTCCCTTCTATTTTGCAAATATGTAGGCCAATCGTGTTCGCTATATTTTTCCTGTAATCTGCACTTAAAACTAAAGAACCTTATCGAATTTCAGCTCACCCGGTTCAGATTTGTAGAAGTTAAGGGGGGGACAGGGTCATTTTTTGCAATTTTTTCAAAAAAATTTAATTGCTTTCCCTTCTATTTTGAAAATATGTAGGTCAATCGTGTTCGCTATATTTTTTCTGTAATCTGCACTTAAAACGAAAGATCCTTACCGAATTTCAGCTCACCAGGTTCAGATTTGTCGAGAATTAAGGGGGTGGACACGGTAATTTTATGAAATTTTTTCAAAAAAATTAAATTCTATCTCTTCTATTTTGCAAATATGTAGGCCAATCGTGTTCGCTATATTTTTCCTGTAATCTGCACGTAAAACTGAAGATCCCTGCTGAATTTCAGCTCACCAGGTTCAGATTTGTAGAAGTTAAGTGGGGGGAGAGAGTCATTTTTTGCAATTTTTTAAAAAAAATTTAATTTCTCTCCCTTCTATTTTGCAAATATGTAGGCCAATCGTGTTCGCTATATTTTTCCTGTAATCTGCACTTAAAACTAAAGAACCTTATCGAATTTCAGCTCACCCGGTTCAGATTTGTAGAAGTTAAGGGGGGGACAGGGTCATTTTTTGCAATTTTTTCAAAAAATTTAATTGCTTTCCCTTCTATTTTGCAAATATGTAGGTCAATCGTGTTCGCTATATTTTTCCTGTAATCTGCACTTAAAACTAAAGATCCCTACCAAATTTCAGCTCACCAGGTTGAGATTTGTAGAAGTTAAGGGGGGGAGACAGGGTCATTTTTTGCAATTTTTAAAAAAAAATTTAATTTCTCTCCCTTCTATTTTGCAAATATGTAGGCCAATCGTGTTTGCTATATTTTTCCTGTAATCTGCACGTAAAACTGAAGATCGCTGCGGAATTTCAGCTCACCAGGTTCAGATTTGTAGAAGTTAAGTGGGGGGACAGGGTCATTTTTTGCAATTTTTTCAAAAAAATTTAATTTCTTTCCCTTCTATTTTGCAAATATGTAGGTCAATCGTGTTCGCTATATTTTTCCTGTAATCTGCACTTAAAACTAAAGATCCCTGCTGAATTTCAGCTCACCAGGTTCAGATTTGTAGAAGTTAAGGGGGGTACAGTGTCATTTTTTGCAATTTTTTAAAAAAAAATTAATTTCTTTCCCTTCTATTTCGCAAATATGTAGGCCAATCGTGTTCGCTATATTTTTCCTGTAATCTGCACGTAAAACTGAAGATCCCTGCTGAATTTTATTTCACCAGGTTCAGATTTGTAGAAGTTAAGTGGGGGGACAGGGTCAATTTTTGCAATTTTTTCAAAAAAATTTAATTTCTTTCCCTTCTATTTTGCAAATATGTAGGCCAATCGTGTTTGCTATATTTTTCCTGTAATCTGCACTTAAAACTAAAGAACCTTATCGAATTTCAGCTCACCCGGTTCAGATTTGTAGAAGTTAAGGGGGGACAGGGTCATTTTTTGCAATTTTTTCAAAAAAATTTAATTTCTTTCCCTTCTATTTTGCAAGAATGTAGGTCAATCGTGTTCGCTATATTTTTCCTGTAATCTGCACTTAAAACGAAAGATCCCTACCAAATTTCAGCTCACCAGGTTCAGATTTGTAGAAGTTAAGTGGGGGGACAGGGTCATTTTTTGCAATTTTTAAAAAAAAATTTAATTTCTCTCCCTTCTATTTTGCAAATATGTAGGCCAATCGTGTTTGCTATATTTTTCCTGTAATCTGCACGTAAAACTGAAGATCGCTGCGGAATTTCAGCTCACCAGGTTCAGATTTGTAGAAGTTAAGTGGGGGGACAGGGTCATTTTTTGCAATTTTTTCAAAAAAATTTAATTTCTTTCCCTTCTATTTTGCAAATATGTAGGTCAATCGTGTTCGCTATATTTTTCCTGTAATCTGCACTTAAAACTAAAGATCCCTGCTGAATTTCAGCTCACCAGGTTCAGATTTGTAGAAGTTAAGGGGGGTACAGTGTCATTTTTTGCAATTTTTTCAAAAAAAATTAATTTCTTTCCCTTCTATTTCGCAAATATGTAGGCCAATCGTGTTTGCTATATTTTTCCTGTAATCTGCACGTAAAACTGAAGATCCCTGCTGAATTTTATTTCACCAGGTTCAGATTTGTAGAAGTTAAGTGGGGGGACAGGGTCAATTTTTGCAATTTTTTCAAAAAAATTTAATTTCTTTCCCTTCTATTTTGCAAATATGTAGGCCAATCGTGTTTGCTATATTTTTCCTGTAATCTGCACTTAAAACTAAAGAACCTTATCGAATTTCAGCTCACCCGGTTCAGATTTGTAGAAGTTAAGGGGGGGACAGGGTCATTTTTTGCAATTTTTTCAAAAAATTTAATTGCTTTCCCTTCTATTTTGCAAATATGTAGGTCAATCGTGTTCGCTATATTTTTCCTGTAATCTGCACTTAAAACTAAAGATCCCTACCAAATTTCAGCTCACCAGGTTGAGATTTGTAGAAGTTAAGGGGGGGAGACAGGGTAATTTTTTGCAACATTTTTCAAAAAAAATTTCATTTCTTTCCCTTCTATTTTGCAAATATGTAGGCCAATCGTGTTTGCTATATTTTTCCTGTAATCTGCACTTAAAACTGAAGATCCCTGCTGAATTTCAGCTCACCAGGTTGAGATTTGTAGAAGTTAAGGGGGGGACAGTGTCATTTTTTGCAATTTTTTGAAAAAAAATTTAATTTCTTTCCCTTCTATTTTGCAAATATGTAGGTCAATGGTGTTCGCTATATTTTTCCTGTAATCTGCACTTAAAACTAATGAACCTTATCGAATTTCAGCTCACCAGGTTCAGATTTGTAGAAGTTTAGAGGGGGACAGGGTCATTTTTTGCAATTTTTTCAAAAAAATTTAATTTCTTTCCCTTCTAGTTTGCAAATATTTAGGCCAATCGTTTTTGCTATATTTTTCCTGTAATCTGCACGTAAAACTGAAGATCCCTGCTGAATTTTATTTCACCAGGTTCAGATTTGTAGAAGTTAAGTGGGGGGACAGGGTCAATTTTTGCAATTTTTTCAAAAAAATTTAATTTCTTTCCCTTCTATTTTGCAAATATGTAGGCCAATCGTGTTTGCTATATTTTTCCTGTAATCTGCACTTAAAACTAAAGAACCTTATCGAATTTCAGCTCACCCGGTTCAGATTTGTAGAAGTTAAGGGGGGGACAGGGTCATTTTTTGCAATTTTTTCAAAAAAATTTAATTGCTTTCCCTTCTATTTTGCAAATATGTAGGTCAATCGTGTTCGCTATATTTTTCCTGTAATCTGCACTTAAAACTAAAGATCCCTACCAAATTTCAGCTCACCAGGTTGAGATTTGTAGAAGTTAAGGGGGGGAGACAGGGTCATTTTTTGCAACATTTTTCAAAAAAAATTTCATTTCTTTCCCTTCTATTTTGCAAATATGTAGGCCAATCGTGTTTGCTATATTTTTCCTGTAATCTGCACTTAAAACTGAAGATCCCTGCTGAATTTCAGCTCACCAGGTTGAGATTTGTAGAAGTTAAGGGGGGGAGACAGGGTCATTTTTTGCAACCTTTTTCAAAAAAAATTTCATTTCTTTCCCTTCTATTTTGCAAATATGTAGGTAAATCGTGTTCGCTATATTTTTCCTGTAATCTGCACTTAAAACTAAAGATCCCTACCAAATTTCAGCTCACCAGGTTCAGATTTGTAGAAGTTAAAGGGGGGGACATGGTCATTTTTTGCAATTTTTTCAAAAAAATTTAATTTCTTTCCCTTCTATTTTGCAAATATGTAGGCTAATCGTGTTCGCTATATTTTTCCTGTAATCTGCACTTAAAACTAAAGATCCCTACCGAATTTCAGCTCACCAGGTTCAGATTTGTAGAAGTTAAAGGGAGGACAGTGTCATTTTTTGCAATTTTTTGAAAAAAAATTTAATTTCTTTCCCTTCTATTTTGCAAATATGTAGGCCTATCGTGTTCGCTATATTTTTCCTGTAATCTGCACGTAAAACTGAAGATCCCTGCTGAATTTCAGCTTACCAGGTTCAGATTTGTAGAAGTTAAGGGGTGGGTCAGAGTCATTTTTTGCAATTTTTTCAAAAAAAACTTAATTTCTTTTTCTTCTATTTCGCAAATCTGTAGGTCAATGGTGTTCGCTATATTTTTCCTGTAATCTGCACTTAAAACTAAAGATCCCTACCGAATTTCAGCTCACCAGGTTCAGATTTGTAGAAGTTAAAGGGAGGACAGGGTCATTTTTTGCAATTTTTTGAAAAAAAACTTAATTTCTTTCCCTTCTATTTTGCAAATATGTAAGCCTATCGTGTTCGCTATATTTTTCCTGTAATCTGCACGTAAAACTGAAGATCCCTGCTGAATTTCAGCTTACCAGGTTCAGATTTGTAGAAGTTAAGGGGTGGGTCAGAGTCATTTTTTGCAATTTTTTCAAAAAAAATTTAATTTCTTTCTCTTCTATTTCGCAAATCTGTAGGTCAATGGTGTTCGCTATATTTTTCCTGTAATCTGCACTTAAAACTAATGAACCTTATCGAATTTCAGCTCACCCGGTTCAGATTTGTAGAAGTTTAGAGGGGGACAGGGTCATTTTTTGCAATTTTTTCAAAAAAATTTAATTTCTTTCCCTTCTAGTTTGCAAATATTTAGGCCAATCGTTTTTGCTATATTTTTCCTGTAATCTGCACGTTAAACTGAAGATCCCTACCGAATTTCAGCTCACAAGGTTGAGATTTGTAGAAGTTAAGGGGGGGACAGCCCATTTTGCGTTGCTGGGACGGACACACGAGTGATTTCATAAGGGTTCCGTCAGTACACCTACGGTGTACGGAACTTTAAAGATATATCAAAGTATTGATTCTACTGAAAATTGTAATAATGGAAAATTTATACCTTACAAGATAGAGATTTTCCAAAAAGTCTTAGAATAAAAGCGATGCATTTAATGAGTTTTACAGAATTTTCAAAAATCACATGCAAGCTGATCGCTTTTTACGCTACGCCTTAATGTGGAGTTTTTTCACAATTTATAATTAAAAACTGTCTACAGCCTATAATTTTTAAATAATTTGAATATTTTTTGTTTTTAATTAATGGGTAATAATTTTTTAAAATATCACTACATGCAAACCTGAAAATTTACAATTATTTATATTTTTTTAACTTAAAGTTAACAAATTAATTCTTAGTTTCCCTTGAAAATGAATAATTTAGCTAAACAATATTAGTTAAAATTAGTTAACTTTGGTTTCTCGTCATCTTTACCTGTTTCTGATTTTATATTTCAATATTTAATAACATATAATACCTGACAATTTCAAAAAGCCTGTACTAACTTTAATTATTACAGATGAGGAATTCCATTTGAGTTTTAACTATTATCTATAAAATTCGGATAAATATGTTAATGTCCTTTTGTTATTAAATTGTAAGAAGTAAGATTTAATTTATTCATCTGAATTTTAGCTGTTCTAAAATTTGGGTTATTATTTAAAGAATATTAAGTTTAGAAGACAGTTGTTTTTGAGTGTAAAATTGAAAATGGAAAGAATAGTAAAGAAGAGTAAAGATAAAATAGTAAGATGACTTAACCTTAACATGCTGCTTTATTACTTTCCCTAAATGAAATTTCAATTATTTCATTTTTATTTTTTTCCTTGTTTTTGGTCAGTTATTAATAGATTGATGTTAGATCGCTACAACAGAAAAAATTATATTAGTTTAAATTCTAAAAAAATTTATATTGAATGATGTATATTTTTATGAATGGGTATAGAAATGTGATTTGTTAGTTAGTTTTATATGATTTGTATTCTGAATATTGCATTTTATTTGTATGGTGAAATCTTCTTCTTCTATAATATTAAAATGTTTCCTAGTCGTTTCGTCGTTTCGTCGGATTCGTCGGCCGGCAACATATATATATATATATATATATATATATATATATATATATATATACATCGGTTCATCCATCGGCAACATATATACAAATGTACATAAACACATATATGCACACAATACATACACATGTATACTCACACATGTACACACAATACATACACATGTATACTTACACATATACACACAATACATAAACATGTATACTCACACATATACACACAATACATACACATGTATACTCAGACATATACACACAATACATACACATGTATACTTACACATATACACACAATACATACACATGTATACTCACACATATGCACACAATACATACACATGTATACTCACACATAAGCAATTGTATTTTATGATGTTTCTTATGTTAGGTCAGGTTTAGCCAAACTGATTTTGAGAATTTTTTTTTGTAAATCGGTGAATGATATTTTCATTTTTTCACATTCATTTGTATTCTGTCCTTCTGTCGAGATGGAAGGCTTTAATTCATTTTCTTTTTTCTCTTCTATAACCAAATGCACACTTTTCCTTTTCGGCATAATGAAGCAGGTTCTACTATTAAGATCGATCACAAATTAATGTGAATAAAATTTGATTCTAAATTATACCTTGATTATAACCACTGTCTCTAATTAATATAGAGTTAAATGATGATTCATTACGAAAGGTGACATTTCAACAGAAATATTATTTTAATTTATTTTGATTTAAACTGTGTGTCGAAAAATTATATACAGTATAGAATGAATAAAAATATTATAATTTATTGAGAATAATAATAATGAAGAAGACATCAAAAAAAATTATATTTGCTGCAAATACTGAAATATTTGATCTAAATACAGTTTATTTGACTAAAAAAATAATTTGTTTCAAATATAAAATATAAATAATTGAACCTATTCTACACGAACATTATAAGATAATTCAAAATTTTTTTTTTTCGAAAAATGTTAAATTATATTTGATCCAAATACAGTTTATTTGATTCAAATAAAAATTATTTGATTTATGTAAATAATAATTTGATAACAGTCAAATAATCTGTTATGTTAATCAAATAAATTATTTTTCCAGTTTAAATAATATTTAAAATGTATAATTATAAGGTAATTCAAAATTTAATCTTTATTTTAGAAAAATGTTAAATTATATTTGCTCAAATACTGAAATATTTGATCTAAATACAGTTTATTTGACTAAAACAATAATTTGTTTCAAATATAAAATATAAATAATTGAACCTATTCTACACGAACATTATAAGTTAATTCAAAATTTTATTTTTATTTTCGAAAAATGTTAAATTATATTTGATCCAAATACAGTTTATTTGATTCAAATAAAAATTATTTGATTTAAGTAAATAATAATTTGATAACAGTCAAATAATCTGTTATGTTAATCAAATAAATTATTTTTCCAGTTTAAATAATATTTAAAATGTATAATTGAACCTATTCTACACGAACATTATAAGTTAATTCAAAATTTCATTTTTATTTTCGAAAAATGTTTAATTATATATAGTATAATGATAATATTCCTTTCCGAAATTTTTTTATATTGAAAGTAAGTAGGAAATTCGATCCGTGGAAGGTAAAAGTATAGACATATTGGTTTTATGTCATATTTTATTGATGTCAAATAATTAAAAAGATAGCGACGTTTCGATGACTTGGTTAGTCATCATCATCAGGCTAGGCCTTAAATAAATAAACAAAAAAATTTTTTTTTTACACCAAAAATAAAAACGAACCAAAAAATAAGGATGAAAAGAATAAATTATAAAAATTAAAAAAAATTAATTTAAAAGTAATATATTTAAAAAAGTTATTTACCACATCACAAAAACACGTTACATATTAAATTCGCACAGTAATAACTGGCACGTCGAGTTTTAGAGAGCGTTTCGTCAAGACTAAAATCGTTTTTACAGAAAAATAGAACTTTAGATAAATTGGAGAAGTCAATGAACTTAGATGTAAACAGCACGTGGCGATGACAAGGTGACAATATTTTGAAGAAAGAAATCAATCATGAATTTAATTTGCTTATTAATTTTTATGTGAAGCATTTCAGAAAAACATCGTTTATTGAAATTTGGTTCACGATCAAGAATTTTTGCATTTTCCCAGTCAAATTCATGATTGAATTCAGTTTGATGTGCTTTGACTACAGTTTTGGTGTTGTTTTTATTATTTTTGTGTTTGTTAATGCGTGTTTTTAGAGCACGTTTTGATTCGGCAATATAATTCGCAGGACAATTTTTGCAATTAAATTTATAGACAATATTCGTTTCTTTCCATTTTTCTAATTGGTCCTTACCCAATTTGACAATAGATCTTAAGGATTTGTCGACAATAGGAATAGTAAGAATATTGTGATCTTTTAAGATTTTTGTCAATCTAATGAAATTATGATCATTATAAGGTAAACAAATTTTAGGAATTTGTTTGTATAACAAACTTTTTGCATTAATAATTTTTGAATTTATATTTTTATTACGATATTTTAAATAGTTTAAACGAGTTTTTATATGTTTTTTAATAAATTCAAGGGGGTAATCATTATTTATTAAAATTTTATTGACTTTCATTAGATTGTCTTTGTGAAAAGAATGGTGTGATAATAGGGTAGCTCTGTCCACGAGATTATAAACTATATTTATTTTTTGTTGTGATGGATGACTTGAAAAGAAATTGATAAGTCTGCCAGAGGAAGATGGTTTTTGATACCAATTATAAGTAATTTTATTATTTTTGTTAATTATAGAAATATCTAAATAGTTAATTAGATTATTTACTTGAAGTTCATAAGTGAATTTTAATTTTGGATGATAAGAGTTAAATGTGTCGACTACCATATCAATGTGGTCTTTATGTATACACAATATAGTATCGTCCACATAACGGAAATAAAAAATTGGTTTGCAATTATGTTTTAATTTAAGTTTTTAAAGGCAGTCACTTTCCAAGTCGTCCATAACAATATCAGCAAAAAATGAAGAAATTGGAGAACCCATAGGGGTACCTTCAATTTGTTGATAATATTTACAATCGAAGACAAAAAATGTGTTTTCGTAGAGAAATTTAGTACAATGTAGAATCTCGTTAAACGGAATTTTACAATTATTGATTGACGTAGTTCTACGTTCGAGACTTTGTGTAACGAGTTCAAGGGGTACATTTGTGAAAAGTGATGCTACATCAAGAGAAACAAATATGTGGTCGTCTGGAATTTTTATATTTTTAATTTTTTCGATAAGGTCAAAGCTATTGTCAATATGAGATTTAGGAGTATGAATATTATCTTTAAGTTCTTTATATAATGTTTTTGCTAAAAAATGCGTTGGACTATTAATAAGGTACATCCTTTTTATGGGTTTTTGGTAATCCGTAAAATCTTGGTAAAGTAGTGTTTGTTAAAATCAAAGCGTTATGATGATATTTATAGTTAAGATATTCATTTTCATTTAAATAATGAAGAATTTTGCTGGTATTAGATTGAAGTTTGTTAAAGGGGTTGACATTGAGACGTTTGTAAGAGGAAGTGTCATTAAGTAATTTAGAAACCCCCACATAAAACCAATATGTCTATACTTTTACCTTCCACGGATCGAATTTCCTACTTACTTTCAATGTTAAATTATATTTGATCCAAATACAGTTTATTTGATTCAAATAAAAATTATTTGATTTAAGTAAATAATAATTTGATAACAGTCAAATAATCTGTTATGTTAATCAAATAAATAATTTTTCCAGTTTAAATAATATTTAAAATGTATAATTATAAGTTAATTCAAAATTTCATTTTTATTTTCGAAAAATGTTAAATTATATTTGATCCAAATACAGTTTATTTGATTCAAATAAAAATTATTTGATTTAAGTAAATAATAATTTGATAACAGTCAAATAATCTGTTATGTTAATCAAATAAATTATTTTTCCAGTTTAAATAATATTTCAAATGTATAATTATAAGTTAATTCAAAATTTAATCTTTATTTTAGAAAAATGTTAAATTATATTTGCTCAAATACTGAAATATTTGATCTAATTAATTTGAAATTCAAATTTTTCAAAATTATAAATACTCTTAATCAAAGATAATTTAATACTGAAACTTCAAATCACTTGTATTTATGCATATCATATATTTATTTTGAAGAACTATCAAATTTAATAAATAGAAAATTTTTGTATATATACATCTAATATAAATTTATGTTGACAAATAGCAACGCTTACTCAGTTGTAATTTTACTTGTTGCTAATAATATTAGTTTATATTATTATTTACATTATTTGATTAATAAGTTATTAGTTAAAATTAAATTAAATTAACAATTAACAATAATTTAAATTGGCTGTATTTATAATGAAATAAGAAATATAATATATGTTTCAAACTTATTATTATTAATTCATTTTATTATTAAAATTTTTTTCTTTTTTTTATTTAAATTGTATTATCGAAAGAGGAAGCAAAATGTTCATGTAATGAACATCTTCATTCACAACTTGTTTAACTTTATGATGATAGATAAAATTAAAAATTTATTATTGACATTCTTTGAAAAAAATTTTTGACTAAAATCCATTCCAAAAAATTATAGCTATTCTGTTCACATGGAACAGAAATTACTCAAATTGTTGCTTTTTTAATTATGAATAATTCATTACTTCTATAAGAAGTCTAGATTTATTATAAAATAATAGGATTTATATATACACACGTACACAAAAAAATTATATTTTAGTCATAATTTATGAACAATTCTTTATTAATTTTTTTACATTATAAAAATAAAAATTCAAGAAATAATTTATTTGGAGGCAGCGTTCAATAATCCCGCAAAAATTATCTCCAAATTTTACTTGGTACGGTTTACACGCTGCTGCTTTTTAAAACCGGCTCTGCATCCTCGATAATTATCTGTAAAATCAATTTTATTTAATTATTAATAATATTCAGTAATAGTTTATTTATTTATAATGAAGTGATAGCGATTTATTAATTTATATTTTTAACAAAAATATAATAAATTTGATCAATAAAATATTATATGTATCTCACTTTTTTTTATTTGATGATAATTTTTATCAAATTGAGTATTATATCTGCGTCCATTGTAAGAATATGTGTAATGTAATTGTTGTCGTTTGTTATATTTATGTTGTTTATAGGATTTAAATGATGGATTATATTGAGTGCTTCTAAAAGGTTGCTTAGGCATTTTTTACTATTCTTTTAAACGAGAGAATAATTTTAGTTACAACTTTGAAGAATGATACATACAGATTGTTAAAGTGTAGAACACATTATACAAAACAATCTTTCTATAGTAATAATTAAAGCAATTGTAATTTTACATGCAGTTAAACAAGTTTATATAATGAAAGTTTCTTTAGATAGAAAACGTAGTATACGAAAATATTTATATAAAATGAAATATAATATTTACTTACTATAAATATGTGATTTTGATCGAATGAAAAAATTTTTCAATGCGACGAACACACCAGTGACACTTTTGAAAGACATTTTAATACTAAATAACTCGCATCGTTGTCCTCGCTCGTGAACACTTAAATATATTTATTACAATAACGAATTCTATACCTATAGTATCTTATAATTAGTCATTTTGTCAGAGAACACTCTTGATTGTATAAATGAATAATTATGTGCACTGTCGATTATTATTATCCAGTATACATCATTTAACTACTTCTTTACAGTTAATACGGGTTTTTAAATATTTTTTAAGACTCATTAAACTAAGCAGAGTATTTAAAAATTAACTAAGAATTTTTTTGAGAGAGATAACCAAAAAAATAAAATTTTGGAAATACACTTTTTTTAAAAAATAATTAAATTCTATTTTACAAAGTCTATTACATCCGAGCGAGCGAGGACACTGACGCTAGTATACTATTAATAAATGTAGAAATTTTAGTTTGTTATTTATATTTTTTTATTTGTCGGCAACAGATATAAATTTTTATTGATTTTAGATAATTTTTGGGGGAATTGGTTATTTGTATTATTTTTTTAAAATTTAATTTGTATTCGGTAATTCATTCTCTACTGGGAGGTGGTCGATATGTATTGTCTAATGATTGAGCCTCTTCGATTAATTGTATATAATTTTTTGGAGGACATTTTGTACATCCTTTGTATGGAGCAACTTCCACAAACGAATTATTTAAGGATGATTTTATTGTTGAAAGGATTTCCCTCCAAGTTTCATTTTTAATTCTTGCAATACGTATATTCTGTTGATTAATATTTTTGCAGTCTTCTTTTTCTACTAGGTTATCTTCCTTAGATGATTCTTCATAATTGGAGGTTTCATAGCCTTGATTAACATCTTCATGTTTAAAAAATTTTTTTTGTTTAATATACTCAGGATAAGATTTAATTTCATTAGTATAAGTTTCATTATAAAAGGCCGTAGCCGGATAAGCATTGTTTTGCGGCCCCCGCTAAAATTTCCATGATATTTTCAGGATTAATTAGTATCTATATGAAACTTTTTTTCCTCAGGTATCAACTCGCAAAAATTATTTTTAAAAAACTTGTGGCACTTTTTTGAAAAAATTAAATTTTCTCTAAATTGACTAAACCGTTAAAGCCCTCAAAGAAATATGTTAACAAGGAAGAAAAAGTGCATGTAAAAAAATTTTGTGATAAATTTTTTGCAGCGGAAGGGGTAAAAAATTTTTTTTAAATATATTTTTATTATTTTACTTGCCACAATCACCAAATATTTTTTTACATTCTCTTACATACCAAGAGTAACATATACTTTTTCAGCTTGATCTTAAGGGTACTTGATAGTTAAAATTAAAAAAACTTATTTTTGGCCCTTAATTCATGAGATACTGTACATTTTAAGGGCCAAAAATAAGTTTTTTTAAATTTTAACTTTCAAGTACCCTTTAGATCAAGCTGAAAAAAATATATGTTAGTCTTGGTATGTAAGAGAATGTAAAAAAAATATTTGGTGATTGTGCCAAGTAAATTAATAAAAAAAATTTTTACCTCTTCCGCTGCAAAAAATTTATCACAAATTTTTTTTAGTTGCACTTTTGCTTCCTTTTTAACATATTTCTTTGAGGGCTTTAACGGTTTAGTCAATTCAGAGAAAATTTAATTTTTAATTTTTTCAAAAAAGTGCTACAAGTTTTTCAAAAATATTTTTTTCGAGTTGATACCTGAGGAAAAAAAGTTTCATATAGATACTAATTAATCCTGGAAATATCATGGAAATTTTAGCGGGGGCCGCAAAACAATGCTTATCCGGCTACGGCCTTTGTCTTTTGTTGTATACATTACTTTTTTCGGTCTTCCTATCTTCTTTTTTAAGGAATTATTAAAACGTGTCCTTTGTTTCTTTGGTCTATCTCGTTTCCTCTTTTTATGTGCTTCTTCTTCTTGAATTTCTTGATTTTTCTTTTCTTTTTGATTTTTGTTTCCTTGTATTTCTTCTTTTTGATTATTGTTTTCTTGTATTATTCGTTGATTTCTTGTAACAACATTACAAGCTTCACTACGTGTATCGTAATTTTTTGTTTTGTAGCATTCATTATACAACATTTTTTTAATATGGCAGAGAATTTTTATTACCTCCGAATTTGAGTAATTATTGTCACTTGATACACAATTTAAGCATTCTTTAAATTTTTCTTCGATTTTTTCTTGCACACACTTATTAATATATTCTTGAGTAATATTTTCCTGAGTTTCTTAAGTTTTTTCTGTTTTTATTCTTAGCACTTTATGTTCAATAATGTTCTCAATGGGATTTATAGATAAGGCGTCAGCGTTGATGTTTTTTGTAACACGTTAATGTCATATTCGGCTACTGGTTGATCCTTATTTACTTCTTGTGATTGAATTTCTCCTACTGCAATATCTTAATCGTCTGTTTTTAATACAGTTGGTTGGCAGAAGTCTGGTCTTTGTAAAGGTGGTTCCACATAAACATTATTTATTAATTTATTTAAAGCGTTGTCTTGATTATCAGTCAAAAAAGGGGTATATCCTTCTGTAAAGGTTGATTTAAAAGGTTTGTGATTTTTAAAAACTTGTGATTATTGTTATCATCCCATATCTTTTTTTTCTGTAATAATTTTGACATTGAAATTGATTAAACATTTGATTTTGGTTGTTAAATTGGTTTTGTTTTGGGGTTTCAAAATGTTGTTGAGTGCCTGAATGAAAGTGGTTTTCTCCTCCAAGTCTTAGTAATTTATTAAGTTGAGAACAGTTTGATACAACATGACCGTTTTTTCCACAAGATGAACAACTGCTTACATTGTCTTGAACCATATTAATTTTTGTTGTTTCTGCAAAATATTTATTATTTTTAAGATAGGCATATTCAATACACAGGTCAACAAAAAAGGCTTACTTTTTTTAATGAGATATGATAGTGGTTTCCGAAGTATTTTTTGACGCTGAACACGATCCCGGGTCCAAAAATTGGTCATCATGTCAGGATTTTGAGAAAAGTGAGGGTAAAGACCCCAAAAAACGTGTTTTTGAGCGTTTTCAATATTTTTTTTCTCCTAAATCTGACGTGCCAGAAACTTCTACTTAGACTTAAATTGAAGCTTCAATTGTTTACTACAAGACCCATACCCGTAAGACCAAAAAAAATTAAAAATTTTTTCAAAACATTAGGTTGAAGTTACCAAAAATGTGTATTTTTAGGTTGCTTCAATGGTTTTTTTAAAATCGTTTTGGATTTGCTTGAAAATTGTTACTCGGGGGTTTTTGGGGTCGCTGATTACGAATCTGATATTAGTTTTCAAGAATTCAAAATGGCGGATTCAAGATGGCGAATGTCAAAATTTATAATTGTTCGGATTCGCGTGAAAATTGTTACTCGGGGGTTTTTGGGGTCGCTGATTACGAATCTGATATTAGTTTTGAATTTTTGAAAACTAATATCGGATTCATAATCAGCGACCCCAAAAACCCCCGAGTAACAATTTTTAAGCGATTTCCAAACGATTTTAAAAAATCCATTGAAGCAACCTAAAAATACACATTTTTGGTAACTTCAACCTAATGTTTTGAAAAAAATTTTAATTTTTTTTGGTCTTACGGATATGGGTCTTGTAGTGGACAATTGAAGCTTCAATTTAAGTCTATGTAGAAGTTTCTGGCATGTCAGATTTAGGAGAAAAAAAATATTGAAAACGCTCAAAAACACGTTTTTGGGGTCTTTACCCCCACTTTTCTCAAAATCCTGACGTGATGGCCAATTTTTGGACCCGGGATCGTGTTCAGCGTCAAAAAATACTTCGGAAACCACTATCACATCTCATAAACAAAAGTAAGCCTTTTTTTGTTGACCTGTGGTATTATTCTCACTTCTTCGTAGTTCACGTTGTAATAACAATCTTCTTTCTATTTCTATAGCATTATTAATTATCCCTTGAAATGTATCAGCTGTTCCAATTCGTAATTCTATTTCTTGTGTAAGTCCTCGCATAAAACAATCAATAGTTTCTTCATCTAAACTTCTTCTAAATGTTTCATCTACACCATTCCCATTACTAATAATATATACATCTAATATCCTTTCTGATGCTTCTTCAATTCTTGAACCGTAATAAATTACATTTTCGTGTTCCCACATATACATTGTTGCTAGTTCTCCTTGTAATTGACATACAGATTTTGTTGGTGCGTAAATTTGTTTTAATCTTTCTATTAATTCTTCTACAGTATTAAAGTTATTTTTCTTCTTGCTTCTCCCGAAATTCTACTTCTAATTAATTTAACTAAATTTTTCTAAACTTGTGCTACTTCAGGAAGCATAGATTTTGAAGTGTTGAAGTGTTGTGAAAGATCATTTCTAGTGTTTGGGAAGCTGAAGAAGAAATTGTTTTGTAGTGTGGGAAGAAATTCATTTTGCTTGAAAAAATTACACCTATGTCTCATATTTCATTTTTTCGGGAGATGATTTGGTCATTTATTTTGTAGTCAAAAATGAAAGGTGACTTTGATTTAGAAAAAGAGACCACACTGCATTTGGACGGATTGAGAGGAAGTTTATTGATTAAGCACCAATTTGAGAGTTTATTTAAACTCTTTTGAAAAGCCTTTCCGTCATCCTCGTCACGGATTGTGATGAAAAGTTTAAGGTCATCAACAAATAAAAGATTTTCCACTAGTAGGTATTGAGTGACGTCGTTAATGTAGAGAATAAAAAGGGGGGATCCAAGAACAGAGCCTTGTGGAACGCCAGATGTGGCGATAAAAGGTTTGGAGGAGAAGCCTTCATATTGGACTATATTAGGTCGATTAGTGAGATAGGATTGTAATGTGGTAAGTCAAGTAATTTAAGTTTTTGAAAAAGAAGTTTGTGGTCAACCTTGTCGAAAGCTTTCGAAAAATCGGTGTAGATTACGTCGACTTGCAAATTTTGGTCAAAAGATTTAAAGAGGGCCTGTGTGAAATGTGCTAGGTTAGTAATTGTAGACCGTTTAGGCATGCTTCCATGTTGATTGGGTGAAATTGTAGGAATTAGGGCTGAATTTATAGTATGAATAATTGATTTTTCAAAGACCTTAGCAAAGTTTGTAATGACGGATATTGGACGATAGTTTGTGATTTGGTGAATATTTTCAGATTTAAAAATAGGGACAATTTTGGTAAGTTTCCTACAATCTGGGAAGTATTCTGCATTTAAGATATGGTTAAATATTTAGAGAAAAAGTTCAGAAATGATAGATCTAAGGTCTCTTATTAAAAAGGATGGTACAGAGTAAACTCCAGAGATAAAGGATGGTTTCATTTATGTCAATACTCTGTAGTTGGTAGTGGAGAGCAAGTGTGGATTTGGTAGTGGAAATATTATGTGATAGTGTAGAAGGGTTATAAATGGATATGAAGTGGATGCCGAATTGATTAGCGATGGCTTGGAAGCCGTGGATATTTTGGTCATTAAAAGTCATGTTTTCGGGTATGCGTGTCTTGATTTTGGTGTTAGCACTTTTCCAAAAGTGTCTGGGGTCAGAAGAGAAAAGTGTTTGAAGATGATTTTGGTGCTTTTTAAAAGCGATTTTTATTTAAATTTTTAAATTGTGTGTAAATTGACGGAGAGTGGTTTTAAGGTTTATATTTTTGTTTCTTTTATATCTTCTATAGATGGAGTGTTTTAGAGCAATGTCCGAAAGAATTTCTTTTGAGAACCAGGGTGGATATTTATGGGGTTCGTTGTGAGATGGAAAGGTTGGAATATGTTTAGACATACATGTAGAAAAAATCTCACTGATTGTTAATGCGTTTTCGTCGAGCGATGTACTTTGTAGAAGAGACGGAAAGTCCAAAGAGCAAAAATCACCGTAAAGTGCAGAATAGTCACCTCGTTTAAAGTTGAATCGAGGGGATGGTTCGGGTGTGGTGGAAAGAGGTGTAGTGATTGGTGGAACGATGTCATTTCTAGATAGAGTTATGGATAAAGGTGGATGATATTTATCGGGAGAGACAATGGGGTATGGTGACAATGGCGTATTTTTAATTATGTTAAATTGTTTAAGGTTGTGCAGTAATAACAAAGTGTTTAAGGATTGAGCCTTGGAATTCCACTGATGGCGAAGTGTAAGTGTGTTACATTCTTTCGAGAAAGATGGAACGTTGAAATCGCCTAAAATTAAAATTTTAGAATTTAATAACATTAATTTTTGTGAAAGCAAGTCAAAAATATTTTGAAACATCTGAGCTGCTGTAGAAGGAGGTATATATATAAGAGTATTATTACTAGGGTGATTGAGGGTGAATAGAAAATTTTAACTGAAACTAGGTTCAACAAATCAATGGTTTCAGGTGGCAATTTGATAAGTAAAGGTTGAACTTGAATTGAGTGAGAGATAGCTAAGAGTACTCCTCCCCCGCGGCGATTTGAGCGTTCATTTCGAAAAATATTGAAAGTATGGGGAGGGAATAATGAGTCGAGATTCACATTGGGATTGAACTACGTTTCAGTTAAAGCAATAATATTATAAAAATTAAAATCTTGAAAATTGTTAACTTGAAAAAATTTAGAGTTTAGACCTCGAACGTTTTGATAAAAAATATTTATATGTTGGAGATAGATGGATTTGGAGTTGTTACAATCTTTGGAGTTCCATTGATGTGACGGATGATCAAATTTGTTTCTCCTTGTTGTAGACGGGTTTGAAGTTGTTGTTTGAAGTTGTTGGTAGATTTCCTGTTGTCTTCGAGTTCGTTCCATGGTGAAAGTCACTTTGTTGTAGGTGGGAGAAGAGTTCAATATGTCTCGTGAATTTTTTGCTGCTCTAAGGACCATTATCGCTTGTTCTGGAGATCTGCAGAGGATCTCTAATGGTCTTGGGTTAGGTCGAGCAGTCGAGAATTTGCCGATACGAAAAAAACCAAAGTTGTTTATATTAGTTTTTTGATTGTCGGATAAAAAGAAATTAAGTAGGTTGGTAGATAAGGTAACGTCAGTAGTTGATTCAAAAGAAGACTTGTCGTTTGTTAAAGCTTCTGGGAGACCAAATACTATGACGTTCGATTTAGCTTTATTTCGTAACTCGAATTCGTTTAATATGTACTCACTGGAAGTGTTGAGAGAAGATGTGGGATCAAAATCTTGGACCGTTGTGGATAGAGATGAAATTTGTGATAGTGCAGAATCAATTTTTTGTTCAGTGATTCCAACACGCTTGCCCAATAAGTTAAAATCTCCTCTTAAATTATTAAAAGCTGCGTCGACTGGTGCAAAACTTTGTGACATTTGTTTACTCAGTGTTTGAATTTCCTTGTATATATGAAGTGACAGCTGATCGAATCTTTCAGATGAGAGTGTAGGTGAGGTCGGTCGAGACGCAGGGTCGGCGCACTTCATACAACTCACTCCTGGTATAATATTTGCTTTGAGTTCTGCGCAACTAGGGTGGTATGTTGCATTACAGATATTGCAGGAGACAGAGCCAATCACCTTGGATTTACAAATTTTGCAGGTTTCTTTTGTGGAAGTTTGATTTTTGGGTGGCATTTTGAATGTTGTTTCAAAAATTGCGAATTAAAGAAAACTTTGGGAGTGAATGCTTCCCTGTAGAGTGAGAGTGTGGTTGTAGATAACAGGGATTCGTGTGTGAACGAAGATAAGACACTGGTGTGTGATCAGTTTATATTCGGCAGGTCAACACTTGTTAAACGGATAGTACTTAATTTAAATACATGTAAAATAAGTAGTTAAGGAAGAAAAAGAAAAAAACGGTCTTTGTGTCACTAAATAGAATAAGCACTATTTGAGTGATAGGTAGAGCGACACTTGGTTAAAAAAACTGAACTTGAAAGTGGAGGAAAATAAGAAAAACAGTTGTTTATTGTCAGGTGACACTATGTTTTTAGCCAGGGTAGTGGGATTGCACGTGTGTTTTGTAAAACAATGTGGTTTTGTGATAAAAAATAAATATTATCAACAATTTTTTATTGAAAAAATCAGAGCACTGTTTTGGGGAAACTGCACATGCACTTTTGGGAATTATATGACATTATGATCACAAGAAATAACTTATGGAAGTGGAGACACTTTTCAATGTCACACTCTCTACTCAGCAGCAGAGTTTTTCTTTAAAAGAGTTAGAGTTTTTATTTAAAAATTATTTAACTTGTTATTATCAGTTTTTATAAAAATGCCTCATTTATGATTATGTTTGTATTTAAATTATGAAATTACCGCAAATTTTTAAATTATTTATCAACATTGTGAAATTTATATATTAAAAAAATTATGTATTATTTTTTTATTATTAATTTCTCTTTAAAATTACTATGTCCACAAAAACTTGTTATTGTTTTTTCAAAAATTAAAAAAAATTATATCTAAATTATTTATTGTTATTATTTTTTTTTATTTTTCAATTTTTGGAGTTGCTCGCAGGCAATGATAGAATACAGACGTGTTTTGAAATCGCTCCGTAGTTGGTGACTCACGCGTCAAAATACAAAACTTTTAACTTTCATGACTAAAACTTTATATTTTAAATTAAAATGACATCAAATGACGATTTAAAAAAACTGTTGATTTTAATTCAAAGTGATACATCTTCCCTTAACAAAAAAGTGGACAATATTGAAAGTGATATTAAAGTTTTAAGAGCGGAAAATGAGAAACTCTCCAATGAAGTTAAGAAGGTCAAATCAAAATACAGTGACTTGAAAGTGGAAAATAATTTTCTCTTGATGAAAATAAACACTTGTGAATCAAAACTCGACTTCCTTTTAAATAAAGAGAGAGAAAATAATCTCATCCTCTTTAAAGTGAAAGATAATCCTGAAGAAAATATTAATCATCAGGAAACAGTGAAATCAATTTTTACCAAAGCCCATGTAGACATTCAGGATAGTGAAATCAAAAGCGTGAGAAGACTAGGACTCAAGGAGGGATTGAGACCAATCCTAGTATCCTTTAACAATAAAAACCCTAAGACAGAAGATCTTTCAGAAGGCAAAGAACTTTCAGGACATAGACATTGGCTTCGCTAATGATATGACCAAGCAACTTAGAGAAAAAAGAAGAGATGAATATAGAAGTCTTTGCGAAGCTAAAACGGCATTGGAACAACTAGATAAAAGGGTTGAAATTAAAGGATATAAAATTATAATGGAAAATACCAAATATAATCTGCCTGCCATTCAAGACTACCTGTCTTTCCACCAGAGTACTACGAAGAATGAAGATCCAGTTTGCGATGAGGAGTGTGATGATTCATCTTCAACTCTCACCCCAACCACCCGCAAAAGAGGAAAACCTACTGGTTTTAAAACTTCGATAGAAAAAAATATACTAAAAAAATCCAAAAATCTGCATGCGGAAAAATCAATCAAAGATTACTACAAGGACAATACATTATCACAAAATAAAGATCCAACCAACATGAAATAGCGCCATAGTGAGACCCGGCCTCCGAACTTTTTTTTTGGAATATGAAAGACCTCTGCAATCTTCCTGACTTGATTTCGATAATTGAAAACGTGGATATTTTGTGTCTGTGTGAAACTTGGTTTGTGAATGATCCTACGTCAACATTGGTGAGTCAGCTGGGAGATGTCACAGTCATTTTTAGCGGGGCAACGAAAACTGCGGTAAGGGGAAGAGCGAGAGGAGGTTTTCTCATCACTTTCAATAAAAGTAAATACGAATTACTGTATATATCTAAGGAATGTATCTTTGTTAGATTGGTGAGTAATACCTCGGAATTTATTTTGGGATCTGATTACCTCTCTCCAAGTTATGATATTGTTCCTTTTTTGGAAAATATAGATGAACTGCTGGTTAATTTATTAAATAAATTTCCTAATTTACCTTTTTTTGTGGGGGGAGATTTCAACTCGAGAATCGCCAATCTAAATCAAGCAAGGAAATAATACCGAAGTTTGTAACATTGAATAGTAAACGATTACACCTAGATAAAAAGCTAGACAGTAAAAGGAAAAAATTAGTCGCGTCAATGGAAAGCAATGGGTTTATAGTAGTGAATGGAAGATCATTGAGTGACTGTCCTTCGAAATACACATTTGTAAACACTATAGGTAAATCCACAATAGATTTAGTGTGGACAAATTTTACGGGCTTCGACTGGATAAACGATTTTGAAGTTTGTAGTATGTACTCGAATTCAGATCACTTTCCAATTGTATTAAAATTAAATGGGGAAATTGAAAATAATAAGAATACTACTGAAATGTTGCGTTTAAGGTGAAACAAAGATAATGTTATTGAATACAGATTAGCTATGAGTCAACCCCCGAGAAACTTTGTAGAATCAGCAGATGTGAATGTGATGGAACGTAATTTATTAACACATATTTACGATACCTAAATTGATTTGGGAATGAGATTGAAAGAGAAATACAAGAAAGGAAACTCAAAAATGTGGTATGATAAAGAATGTTCGAACTGTAAAAGAGAGGTTAAAAATCTATTGAAAATTTGTACAGACAATAATTTTCAGTTAGCGGAATTGGTACAGTCATACTATAATAAAAAAAGAGTATAAAAATTTACAAAGGCTTAAAAAAGAAAATTATAAAAATTTATTTCTTTACGAGCTCACATTAGCCAGGGACTCCTCCACCTTCTGGAAAACAGTTAATAAATTTAGATACCGAAATTGCTCAGGGGATGAAATCGACTTGGATAAGTGGCATACTTTTCTATTATCAAAGGTCTCAAAACGGGTGAATATCCTAAAGCAAACGCTAACACATAGCAACCCGATTATTGACGTAGAGATATCTTATAGGGAAATCAATTGGAGTCTAAAAAAGTGTGGATCGGGTAAGTCGGCGGGTCCAGATGGAAACCCCTACGAGTTTTTTAAAAATCTCCCTGATCCTTGTGTTTATTATTTAATGGGTTTACTTAACAGGATATTGGAAGGGGAAGAGATACCAAGCACGTGGGGTAATACGGATTTACGAATGTTATATAAAAAAGGTGACAAAACGGACCCGACAAACTACCGACCCATAGCACTGAGGAATTGTATTTCGAAGATATTTATGTAAATAATTAGTGAACATTTAGGGAATAGGTTAGAACATTGTAATCTTTTACCGGAGTGGCAGTCGGGATTTAGGAGGAAAAGATCCTGTATGGATAATATATTCTCTTTAAATTCAATAATACAATCTCGCCTGTAAGTTAATTAACATTTTGAAGGACTTATATTATAAAGCTAACGTATCAGTTAAAAATTCTCGTGGAAGATCTGGAAAAGTAGACGTGACGCAAGGGGTATTACAGGGGGAAGTTCTGAGCCCACTTCAGTTTGCAATTTTCATAGCAGACCTTGAGCAATTTCTTATGAAGGAAGGAATTAGAGGTGTGTCAATAAACCATCTTGTGGAAATTCTCTTACTTGCCTATGCTGATGACATAGCAATTCTTTCGGACTCAAGTGTAAAAATGAAAATGATCTTAAGAACCTTAAAAAATTATTGTGATAAGAATTTGATGGAAATAAATTTAAAAAAAAACCCAACTGGTTATCTTTAGAAAAAGGGGACATGTTCACAATAATAAATTTGGACATTTCCTACTGGGGGACGACCAGAGGGTGGAAATAGTCTCAGGCTATGAATACTTAGGTGTTACGTTTTCAAACTCGGCAACTTTCTTTAATGCTGCCAATTCCGCTACCAGTAAAGCAAATCTAGCAGTGAGTGCAACGACGACGCTAATCAATAGATTAAATTTGAAAACTTGGGATCCGGTCAATAAACTCTTTGTAAGCTTGGTTACGAACGTCTTGTTTTATGCTGTGCCTGTATGGGGTCTAAGATACTTAGACGAAATTGAAAAAATACAAACTTCTTTTTATAAAAAACTTTTATTATTACCAAATAATACTTCGGGTTATGCGATAAGACTGGAACTTGGTTTGTCAGGTCTATCTTGTTCGGCCTTTAGATTAACCTTGAACTTGATTGAAAAAACCCTCTCTATGAGCGATGACCGCTACCCTAAACTTTGTTTCTTCCGCTTGAAACGTCTTGCTCAATGTAAGAATAATTCTAATAAGTTCAACTGGTGTGTACAGGTCAGGAAATGATTTGAACTCATAGGGAAAGAGTGAATGGGATAATATTACTGTGAAAAGCTTGAAACTAAAGAAAAATGAATGGGTGGAAGAATACAAGCAATACTTGCTTGAGATTGATATGCATAGACTCTCCAATTCGGAATCATTGCGAATCCTTCCGCACGTAAATCTATCTCGAGGGCCACAAGAGTATCTACGGTCAAACATTCCAACCTATTTTAATATCTAACTTTTATTTATTTTTAAAAAACATTTTTGTAAAAAAAGAATAAATTACTTGTAATTGTAAAAATTTTAGAGCAAGTCCTGCGACTACCCTTTGTATGGGCTAATTAGCCTTAAAACAAATAAACTAATAATATTAATAATAATATTTATCAATTTTAAGTTAAAATTATTATTTAAACAAAAAAAGTGACAATTTATAAACAAGTTGTAAACTAAGATGTTCATCACATGAACATTTTGCTTCCTCTTTACGATAAGCAAAAAATTGGCTTTAAAGTGAATTTTCTCATTTTATTTAATTCTATTAATGCTAATAAAATATATTCTTTTTATACATAAATCGATTCGTCTTGATGAAATGAAGATTTTTAGTTTGTTTTTAAGTCAAGATTAATTTTATTATAAGGCAACAAGATTTTGAAGGAGGTAATGGAAAATCAACCTGACTTTTCTACTTAAAAGTGCTCTATTAAAAAATTAAGCATGGTTAACCCTCTTGAAACTGTTTCATATTATTCCATTCATTTGACTCTACAATATACTAGTTTTTTAAAAAATTGTAAGAAAAGTTTGGCAGCAATTTAATAAAATGTCACAATTTCAAATGCTTCATGTGTGCAATCCTATGCAAATGTTCAAACTTTAAACCTGAATATTTACGTTTTTAGCATGGTAAGGAGTGTTGAGGTTTTTGCCACTTATAATGTATACAAAAATAAATATTCTCCTAAAATTTGGTAAAATTTCAAAGAAAATTGACATGCCGGAAAACCTTCTTAAGAATTTATTTATTTATTTTATTCAAAATTTATTAAAAATGAGTTTATTATTATTGTAAATAATTTTTTTAATAAATTTAAACCGTTATAATTTTTTAAAATGTTATTATTTTTTGTAAAAATGTATAAAAATAAGTTTTTTATTGTCAACAATTGTTTATTTATTTAAACTTGAATCGTTAAAAAAATTGTTTATTTGTTATTATTTTTTACAAAAATTTATAAATATGAGTTTATTGTTATGAATAATTTGTTATTTGCTTAAATTTAAATCGTTATAAAATTTTTTATTTGTTATTATTATTTATTATTAACTTACTAAATTTGTATTTTATTTCATTAAAATATAAAAATTTATAAAATTTTCGGATTGTGATTGTTACTTATTAATTAATTCTGTTAAAAAAAGAATTTATCAAAAAGGTGAAAACTTATAAAAATGTTACAAAATTTTATTAATTTTATTTTTATTCATTTATGATTATTTATTAATTTATTTAATTTAAAATTATTATCAGAATTATATAGTTCGGATTAAAAATTTAAAAAATTTATAAAAATGTTGAAAATTTAGACGCTAGGTGGCCAACTTGTGCACATGCTTGTGCGTTTATCGGCATTTATAATTAGTTCTTCAATCAGTAAAACGTACAAATGCCTTCCTCCTGAAGTTGCTGCTAGAAATTGAATGTGTACGGTGCAACTTGTATTTCTATTGTCTATGCTCAAACAGCTGTCATAAATGTTTTGGTGTCATCATTGGTCATCAGTACGAAATATTTGTTTTGATTAAATTTTACCGTTCTTCGCTTTTATATTGCCCATAATTACGTAGAAATAATTGTGAGTGAAAATTAATTATAAAGTGTTAAAATAATGAAATGCTTTAAATAACGTAAGTAAGAATTATGCAGTTAGTTACGAGTAAATATAATTTTTGAGTAAAATATATATAGGTTACATTAATAAAAACAATAACAGAAATGTATTGTTTTCATATTCAGAAAATAAAATAATAATATTGTGCTAAATTTTAATCAAACTAAATGCTGTAAGAAAATAAATTAGTTTTAATAATTACAATAAATTAATTTTTTAAAAAGAAGTTAAACACTTAATAATTTTACTAACCCAACTTTAGTTAAAAAGTTCTATAAATAAATAATTTTTCCAAAAATTTTAAAAATAATTTAATTCTCTTAAATAATTTTATTAAAATAATTGAGTCCCTAAAAAGAATTTTAATGTTAATAAAAATGAATAAATAGGAACAGAAACATAATCCTTGGCATGCAAGGCTGTCAAATGTGGAAAACGTGTTGTCATTGGTCTTTAATCAACGGGCAAAACACGTGCACTGCAACAATTGGAACTAGATGATGTCGAAATCCTTCTACTGCAAAGTAAGCTTTTCATAATTTCTTCTCAAGTATTTAAATTTTTAATTTCTCTCACTAAATGTTAACTTTATCCTGTTATATTTTCAAATTTCATAAGTATTTCTATTAATTGATTTCATACTTTTTTAAACAGGAGTATTGCAGTCATTGATCGTATCCAGGGCTCGAACCAGTGAAAGTACTTAAAAATACGGACTCTACGGACCAAAAATGAAAAATTACGGACCATTTACGGACCAATTACTGACAAAAATATATAATAAAACATTTTAATTAAAACTATAAATTAGATTTTTTCAAAATTAAAAAAAACATGAAGATATCGATAACTTCGAGTCTTCATATTTTATAATAATTAAAGATAGACTGATGAAATCATTATCAATTCAATTATTATTATCAAGAATTTTTAACTAAAATTCTTCTTAAAATTGATTATTTTTAATAATTTTCGAAAAAGTTCTTTGACAATTTTCAAATCTATTTCTTTATAATATTCGATTTTTCAATTATTTGTAAATTTTTCAATTAAATATGTATTAGAAAATAAAAACTTCAAATAATATTAAAAAAATTCCCAATTAAAATTTCTCAAAAAAATTAATTCCATGGAATTGTTACTTAGTTAAAAATATGAAAAATTCAAATTTTCAAAGTTTTGAATCTGAAACCTTTAAAAATTTAATTATTTTTTAAAATTTTACGCTCTAATACTTTTAATAGTCAATTATAATCTAAAATTTCAACTCAAATCCATTTTTAAATCAATTTTTATGAGAACATTCTGCGAGAATTTCATTATTTAAATACAAAAAACAATTTATTGAATAATTACATATGTTTCTTAAAATTAAATTCTTATAAAGAATTGTATCAACCAATTTTCAAATAATTTGAATTCTTTTACAAAATTTCATTAAAATAGATATTAAAAATAATTAAATTAGGGACAACTTTTGAAAGTAATTGAAATTTTGCCGAGAAATTTATTAAATTTTTTGAAAATAATTCAATTTTAGAGAAGAATTTTATTATTTATAAAGATAATTGATAATTTACGCAAAGAATTGCATTAAAAATGTTGAATGCAATAATTTTATTCTTTAGAGAAATTTAATCAAAAATTTATTAAAAATAATATTAAAATTCTAATAAATAAATTGTAGCAAAGGTTATTAAAATAATTAAATTTCTTTGATAAATTTTAATAAAATTTTTTAAGAATTAATTTTTTAAGAAAAAATGTAATTACATTTTTCGAGGAATTCGATTAAAAATGTATTAAAAATAATTGAAATTCTGCAATTAGCTTTATTATTAATCAAAATAATTGAACTCCTTATAAGCATTTTATTATTTGCCAACAAAATTAAATACCTGTAAAAATTTTATTATTTATGAAAATAATTGAATATTGCGAAGAAATTTATAAAAAAAATTGTAAATAATTGAATTCTTTTGGAAAATTTTATTAGAATAGTATAGAAACCTTTTAAAAATCATTGAATTGAGGAAAAATTTTGAAAATAATTGAAATTTTCCCAAGTATTTTATTAAAATATTTGAAAATAATTGATATTTCGAAGAAGAATTTAATTATTTCTAAAGATAATTGAAATTTTGACGAAATTTTAAAATAATTTTTGAACATAATTGAATTTTTGCGAAGAATTTTATTACTTTTGAAAATAATTTAATTTCTTCAATTATTTGTAAATTCTCTAAAATTATGCAAATTATATCGTATAATTTACGTACTTTACGGATTTTTTTCAACCGAATTACGGACTTTACGGACCTTTTTTCAAAAAACGGACTTTTGCGGACTTCAAGCAAAGTTACGGACTCTTATGGGATTTACGAACCTAGTTCGAGCCCTGCGTATCTGAATTCATCGTATAATTGGTTATTTGAAACAGACTCAGAGTGTAGCGAAAATTGAGAGGCTGAGATTTCAAAACAGGAACGAAATAGTGGGACACAGTTCAAATATATTTAATTCACATAAATATTATAAAAGCTCCGTATTTAAATTAACAGGCAGCGAAAGTGAAGAGGACAATACACCCGATGTCAGTGACTAACTTAGGTAAGAAACAATAATAAAAATTTGAATTTAATACTATTTTTTAATTATACACTTTTTCATTTGTAACAATTTCTATTTCAGATCCATGGGATAGGGGAAAAAATTATGGAAATAATATAAGAAATACATGCTGATCGACGAGCAACTTAGACTCTTCAATTGTCGCAATTAAATACTGATAAAAAAATTCAAATCTCTCTGAGTTATAAACAATTAAATTTTTATACAATCCATAAATTAAAAATTATATCTCGTCACAGAATCAATTGATTTTAATAAACCTTGCATTTTTTTAAATCTTAAATATTATAGATGTATTTAAAAAAATTAAAAAAAAATTATTGTTAAAAAATACTAAATTGTTATTGGAAAATTAACTGCTTAAATACAAATGAAACAATGTTCTTAACATTTTAGAAAGTTTGGTCAAATTCAATTGGAAAACGAATTTTATGATGATTCAATAAACATTTCCAAATTATATGAGTCGCAATCAGAAAAGAAATAGTTGCATTTTTTCTGTCAGGAAGCACATGTTTTTACCACACAGTACGTAAACTGACAACGCGACAAAATAATATCACCTGACTCAAAACCTCTTACAGTTTTCAACTAATTGCAATAAACTTTCTTTTTTAAAGGAATCTTTCAAATTTAGAACAGACCTATTTAATCGTAATGAAAAAAATAATTAAATATTTAGAACATTTAAACAAATAAATACAAAAAAAATTGTTGTACTTTTTGAAAATAACACAATATTTTATTGACAATCACCCACATTTTTCGTCGGAACCCTCAAAAATAAAAATTTTATACTGAATTTGTGATCAGTTAAACAAAAATCCGAGACACATAAAAAATCTCCCATTATTATTTTTCGAATCTTTATTTAATCGAAATTTTCTATATGTAATAAGAACTATTTAAGATATCTAAGATACCTGATTAATATTTAATTGAAATTACATTTTTTATACAAATTTTTTTACAAACGTTTTTCAAACTAATCTTAATATTACCAAATTAACATATGCCATAATTTTTTTACTGATAATAATCATTCTTCTTTATACGTACTATATTTTCTAATATGTATTTTTTTCAAATATAAATTTACCGAATTGTCACAACTCATAATTATTATTGTATCCAATTCGTATTTTATGTAATATTTTTGTTACATCTAATAATATTTTATACGATTTTCTTTACTGTATTGTATTGCACAAGCCACGGTATCGCCATGAACGATCTACGCACAAGCAACGGTAACGCCACGGCTGAACTACGCTCAAGCCACGGTATCGCCACGGCTGATATACACTCAAGCCACGGTTAAGTCACGGCTGATATACGCTCAAGCCACGGTTAAGCCACGGCTGATCTATGCTCAAGCCACGGTATCGCCTCGGCTGATATACGGTCAAGCCACGGTATCGCCACGGATGATATACACTCAAGCTACGGTATGACCACGGCTAAAATACGCTTAAGCCATGGATAAGCCACGGCTGATATACACTAAAGCCACTGTATGGCCACGGCTAATATACTCTCAAGCCACGGTTAAGTCACGGCTGATCTACGCTCAAGCCACGGTTAAGCCACGGCTTATCTACTCTCAAGCCTCGGCTGATATACACTCAAGCCACGGTTAAGTCACGGCTGATATACGCTCAAGCCACGGTTAAGCCACGGCTGATCTACGCTCAAGTCACGGTATCGCCTCGGCTGATCTACGCTCAACCACGGTTAAGCCACGGCTGATATACTCTCATGCCACGGCTGATATACACTCAAGCCACGGTTAAGTCACGGCTGATATACGCTCAAGCCACGGTTAAGCCACGGCTGATCTACGCTTAAGTCGCGGTATCATCACGGATGATCTACGCTCAAGCCACGGTTAAGTCGCGGCTGATTTACGCTCAAGCCACGGTTAAGCCACGGCTGATCTACGCTCAAGCCACGGTTAAGCCACGGCTGATATACACTCAAGCCACGGTTAAGTCACGGCTGATATACGCTCAAGCCACGGTTAAGCCACGGCTGATCTATGCTCAAGCCACGGTTAAGCCACGGCTGATATACACTCAAGCCACGGTTAAGTCACGGCTGATTTACGCTCAAGCCACGGTTAAGCCACAGCTGATCTACGCTCAAGCCACGGTTAAGCCACGGCTGATATACACTCAAGCCACGGTTAAGTCACGGCTGATATACGCTCAAGCCACGGTTAAGCCACGGCTGATCTATGCTCAAGCTACGGTATCGCCTCGGCTGATATACACTCAAGCCACGGTTAAGCCACGGCTGATATACTCTTATGCCACGGCTATTATACACTCAAGCCACGGTTAAGTCACGGCTGATCTACGCTCAAGCCACGGTATCGCCACGGCTGATATACACTCAAGCCACGGTTAAGTCACGGCTGATCTACACTCAAGCCACGGTTAAGCCACGGCTGATATACTCTTATGCCACGGCTATTATACACTCAAGCCACGGTTAAGCCACGGCTGATCTATGCTCAAGCCACGGCTGATCTACGCTCAAGTAACGGTATCGCCTCGGCTGATCTACCGTCAAGCCACGGTTAAGCCACGGCTGATCTACGCTTAATCCACGGCTGATATACTCTCATGACACGGCTATTATACACTCAAGCCACGGTTAAGTCACGGCTGATATACGCTCAAGCTACGCTTAAGCCACGGCTGATCTACGCTCAAGCCACGGTTAAGCCACGGCTTATCTACGCTCAAGCCACGGTTAAGCCACGGCTGATCTATGCTCAAGCCACGGTATCGCCTCGGCTGATCTACCGTCAAGCCACGGTTAAGCCACGGCTGATCTACGCTTAATCCACGGCTGATATACTCTCATGCCACGGCTATTATACACTCAAGCCACGGTTAAGTCACGGCTGATATACCCTCAAGCTACGCTTAAGCCACGGCTGATCTACGCTCAAGTCACGGTTAAGTCACGGCTAATATACGCTCAAGCCACGGTCAAGCCACGGCTGATCTACGCTCAAGCCACGGTTAAGCCACGGTTGATCTACGCTCAAGCCACGGTTAAGTCACGGCTGATATACGCTCAAGCCACGGTTAAGCCACGGCTGATCTACGATCAAGCCACGGTTAAGTCACGGCTGATATACGCTCAAGCCACGGTTGATCTACGCTACAGCCACGGTATCGCCTCGGCTGATCTACACTCAAGCCACGGTTAAGCCACGGCTGATATACTCTCATGCCATGGTTAAGTCACTTCTGATATAAACTCAAGCTACGGTATGGTCACGGCTGATCTACACTCAAGCTACGGTTAAGCCACGGCTGATATAAACTCAAGATACGGTATGGCCACGGCTTATGGCTTGAGCGTAGGCACAAGCCACGGTTATTTATGTTAATTCATGTTTGGTGTCGTTTTCAGGAAATCTGCACACGAAACTACATAAAATAAGCCAAATTACAGTCTAATAGGTCAAGAATTGTGAAAAACAAGACGTGGGGTTCACACATTTTTCTACAACGAAAAAAATAAAAAATAAATTCGCAAGTCCTCAATTACGTCCTAAAAAAGCACAAGTCCTCAATTACGTTCTCAAAAAAATAATTTTACAAGTCCTCAATTACGTCCTAAAAAAGCACAAGTCCTCAATTACGTCCTCAAAAAAATAAATTCACAAGTCCTCAATTACGTCCTCAATAAAATAAATGCACAGATCCTCAATTACGTCCTCAAAAAAATAAATTCACAAGTCCTCAATTACGTCCTTAAAAAAGCACAAGTCCTCAATAACGTCCTCAAAAAAATAAATTCACAAGTCCTCAATTACGTCCTAAAAAAAAGCACATGTCCTCAATTACGTCCTCAAAAAAATATATTCACAAGTCCTCAATTACGTCCTCAAAAAAATAAATTCACAAGTCCTCAATTACGTCCTCAAAAACATAAATTCACAAGTCCTCAATTACGTCCTCAAAAAAATAAATTCACAACTCCTTAATTACGTCCTCAAAAAAATAAATTCACAAGTCCTTAATTACGTCCTCAAAAAAATAATTTCACAAGTCCTCAATTACGTCCTGAAAAAAATAAATTCACAAGTCCACAATTACGTCCTCAAAAAAATAAATTCATAAGTCCTCAATTACGTCCTCAAAACAATAAATGCACAGCTCCTCAAATACGTCCTCAAAAAAAGAAACACACAAGTCCTCAATTACATCCTCAAAAAAATTAGTTCGCAAGTCCTCAATTACGTCCTCAAAAAGATAAATTCACTAGTCCACACTTTTAGTTCCACTTTTTAGTTAGTTAGTTCCACTTTTTCACTAGTCGAATTAAACACGAATAATTTAACTAGGCCATTATTATTCTTTACTAATATTTCCCCTGAAAATACTCCAGGACCACAAGAAATCCTTGGAATATATCCCTCGGTTAAGTTAGTGGATTTTATAGGTAATTCTACTAAGGTTTTTGATCGCGGGGATAATTGGATTTTTTTGTTTTCTTCAAAAGGCATATCTACGTTATTGATTCTAATATAATTGTCAATAAAGTTTAAAATAGTTCTATGTTGTTTTAGAAAATTTATTCCCAAGATACCCTGATATTTAATGGGAAAATCGGATGTGACAACCTGAAATAAGGTCTCAATTCCATGAATATAAATTTTTGTTTCCCCTAAAGTTTTTGTCATATTTGGATTAATTCCAATCAAGTTAAAAATTTTTGTTTTATCAATGAATGTGTCAAGTTTTAAAGCATTATTTTTAATCAAATTTACTGAAGAACCGGTATCTATTAAAAAATTTGTCTTTTTATTTGAAAATGAAACATTTTCCAAATTTATTGAGGGAGCTTCCCCTTTTCTCTCTGTTTATCTAAACTGGAGATTGACTCTTCTTTGCGGGGATTCTGCGTCTTTGGGGCCAGCAACTCTCCCACTTGCTGATCCCAAGTCAAGTTTTTTGAAAAGGGTTGATCTCCTTTTCCTTTTATCAATTGTTCCCCTCTATCAATATTATGTTTGTTATTTAAATATATTTCTTTTTCATGATTTTTCTTTAAGTAACATCTTTCAATTGAATGGTTAGGTTTTGAACAATATTGACATTTTCTCTCTCTACTTTCTTGTTTTAAATTAGAAGTACAATTAAATTTCTTATGTCCAAATTGATGACAATTATAACATTTTATTTTAGACATATCGAAATTATCGTTTTTATTCCTTTTATATTCATCTGTTTTCTCGGCACGAAAATGAGAGACACGTTTTCGCGGAGGAAATGGGTTAAAAGTTCGTTTCTCAAAATATGAGGTGGATGGTCTCTCGTTTTCGTGCAGATTTTCCCAGATTTTCAATGTCGCTTCTTCCTTAGTTGATAATGATATTGCTTGATCCAAAGATTCGATTTTTTCATCATATAATTTTGAAAATATTTCTCTGCGCAAGCCTCTCAGAAAACTACTTATAGCATTTTCTCGATAAATTTTACTGATTGTAGGGATCAATTCTAGAGGATTATTTTCTTTGCAATGATATATTAATTTATTTAAAATCCCTTTAGTTCTACATCCGAATTGAGAAATCCTTTCATCAGAATCTTGTTTTAGTGACAACAACTGTTGCATTAATTGGCTTTTATCTTCTTTGATAGAATAAACTTGTTCTAAAGTTGTTAAAATTTCGTTTACCCCCATATCGTCAAGAATATGATACCTAGCCTCTCCAATTATTTTAGTGTAAAGAAACATGGGGAATATCGATAACTCTTGAGGACTAAGCATTGCAATAGCCGATCTGCAATGACTGATAAACATTTTTACTGGCGGGTTTTTACCGTCAAAGGTTGGTATATAATTACCAATTATTTTAATCATATTCAAGGATAGATTACGTGACATTTCGGGGTTAAAAATATTTAAAGGGACTGAAGGAAAATTTGAATTTAGGGAAGTTGAATTGGTTGGTTCTGATGTGGTTTCGGTACTATTTGAATGAATAGAGGTACCATTTGTACGAGAAACTGTAGTATTCTCATTCAAGATATTTTGACCATCGTTAAGTGTAGTATCATCATTTGATGCATCTTTATTTGTATTTTCCGCAGTACTTGATTTTTTTAATTTTCGCGGACGACCCATTATATATATATATATATATATATATATATATATATATATATATATATATATATATATATATATATGTATGTATATATATATATCGAATGAAAAATTCAATTAAAGCTTACGAAGTTTCTGAAACTTACCAAGTTGCAGATAAATTAAATACTACGATACCTTGCAGATTCTATGGTCCGTTTGTTCAGTATACTGCTTCTAGTTAAAGTTCGAATTCTTCTTCTTCGTTTCGTAGCACCTTGCAGCAGAAATGTGGAGAGTGGGGTGATCCTGGGGTTTCTCTATGATGATAGAGATGTCGCTGCTTCCTCCTCTGGTAAAGTCTTATAAGCGCACATGCGCAAGGCTCCACTTCTAAAGGTCCAGCGATGTCAGTATTTTCGATGATGATGTACTTTTCTTATCACAGTTTATTTATTTTTATTTATCAGTGCAGTATCCCACCACTGTCACCAAAAATTTGGATATGTCGCGTCACAGGTTATATTTTACGTTTATTTCCGTTGGATTCACCAATAACCAATGGCTGAGTTCTTTTCACTGTTGTAACCGCTTGAAAGCGGGCACTGAATTTAAATTGAATTTGTTATTTGGATTGAAGAAGGGATAAATAAATATGCACTTATAATTGATTGGAAAAACCCCTTTCAGGTAAAAAACCAATTTTATTTAAGTTCAAATATTGTTTTTAATTATACACTTTACAATTCTGTTTTACAAATAATTGTTTTTTAACAATTATTATTATTATTGAAGGTTTGATTTTATTCGCACTTTTTAAGATTTGTTAATAATTAGCAGTCTCTTGTCAAGTCTCGAAAATTGTCTGAAACTTTGGGTCTTAGGAGCTCTCTTTATATAAGCAACCAAAAAGGGGGGTTTTACCCTACCCTCTTTGTTTAACCAATCAGAGCGTTGATGACGTGGCACTTGGCAAATAAGTGTTCAACATTCAAGGTCAAGTTATTGCGCGTTTTCTAAGTGGCAAAAATGTCACGTGTCAAGGTTAAATCAACAGATCTCAAGGTTAAATTATTACGCTTTATACAAATACAAAACTTGTTTTAATCATATATTCCACTGCGCAGTTTTTCAACTGCGCAATAAAATAACCGTTATACGAAGATTTACAATATAATTTTGCATTTTTTCTTATCAATAATAAGAAGTACAAATTCAGTATTTCATAATCATAGTTTCGTTCTTTTTTTCAAGTATAAATAAAATAGTTAATACATATTCCTTAATTAATTAAACATTAATAGTAATAATAATAAATTTAACTTAATATTAATGCAATACGATAGAGAGAGAAAGAGAAAGAATAAATGTCAAATAAAAGATCTTTTCAATTTCTAGATCAAATAATATTAATAATATTAATAATATTAATAATAATAATAACAATAATAATAATAATAATGTTTAATTGTAATATAAATATAACTTTAGATATTTAAATTTGAATCCTCCAAGATGACAATCAAAATTCCTAGTTCGTTTACATAGAATTTAAAATTCCCTATAGAATTTACTAGGCACTGATGCCAGATGCCACACACGGTCAATATACAATCGATGAGTGAACTTAAGGTTGGCGCGCTTATTCGAATAGTGCTACCATATGCTCTATTCATTTATTTATTTGTTTGAGGTTAAAATTGTCAAAATTTTTGAAGATTTTAAGACATTTCCTCCCTCCTTAGATTTTACATTGTCCTCAATGTGTGGGAATGTTCGGATTATTTAATTTCTTTTTTTGTAGTTAATTTTGTGTTGTTTGTATTTGGTTTCTTCTTCTTTTCCATCTTGTAATTATTAATAGGTAACACAAGTATAGTTTTCTTACTATGATAATGATTATTATTTGCAAGAGTAGCTGAAAGAATAGTATAAAACCGTCTTTAATTGTTGTGATGTAGTCTTTGGCTTTTAAGATCCAACTTAAAACAGGAATTTCCATCTGAAAACACATTTATTTTAGTAATTGTTATTTTGATATACTTTTTTTTATAATCATAACTTTTAATTATTAGTTAAATTAAATATTATTTAATTAAAAATTTATATGTTTATTTATTTATTTTATTTTATTAGATTTTTATTACATGAAAAATCAATTAGGATCTCTGTTTTTTTTCATAAAATAAGGAGGAAAGAAGAAGGTGACCGCCAAATCCCCTTCCTTCATTTTCTTTCGTCCTTATTTTAAAGTTTTTTTTTTATTTATTTATTCATTATTATTATTTTTACATATGTTTTATTTTAATATGATTGAATATATATAATTAGAGTAGGATATTCATAATACTTTATAATTAATCGAATATATATATATATATATATATATATTATTTTTTGATTTTCTATTAACAGTTAAATTATTAATAATTGTTAAATATTTCATACGGTTTATTTAAATAACTGTTAATTAAAATCAATTTTGTAATTTTATTCCCATGAAATTGTGGGTGCTGGTAAATTCCAGAAATCGTCTGAATCGTCAGATGTATTTGATAATAAATTTTCACTTTTTAATATTTTTTTATTTCTAATTACTTAGCGTAATTAGGCAATGTTCTTTAGTGTGACCTCTTCTGTAGCAATATTCACAACAGTTTTCCCATTTAAACATTTTTAATTTAATTAAAGAGGCATCTTCGCTGGACATTACGTATATTCTATGTTTTAAGTTTTTAGGTTTATCTACCTCGCTAAAGAAATAAGTATTAAATAATTCTTTAAGGAATATTTTGGCTGCTGAATGTTCTGATTCCCTAATTGTTCTGCATCCATTTCCAGTTGCAACAAACATATTGTTGTTCTTATTGTCTGTTACTGTGCACTTCACTTGCCACAATTTATTAAAATTGGGTCCTGTGGTTTTGTCAATTATATAATTGGGTTTATTAAGGTTGTATTCTGCTGTTAATTCCTCAAGTATTCCTTTTAGGTAGGATATGTTGTCTATGTTTCCTTTTGGAAACGTGAAAGCTGGTCCCAATTCTCCTTGTAGTGGTGGGGAGAAAATTATGGATTCGGACATCTAAAAATTAAAATCATGTTATTATTGTTATTCATGTGCAATTTTTAACTTATCTACATGTTTTGGAACCTGTGTCGATCATCATTTATTAGAATAACATTATTTTTGTTTAGAACATCCACAATTCTGTACCGACCGTGATAATGAGGGTCAAACTTTATTTTCATTCCTTCTTTCATGACATAAGCTTTGTCACCTATTTTTCCTGGGAATGGTTTGATAGATTTATCATACCATTCTTTTGATTTTATTTTGGTTTTTATTAGATTTTTGGCTGCTAGTGCTCTTATTTCATTTAATTTAGTAATGAGTTCAGTTAAATAGGAACCATATGTTTCTAATTTAACTTTTTGAGGAAAAGAACTGGGAGAACGAGCAGTTTTTCCAAAAACTAACTCGTATGGGGTGAAATTAGTAGCTTCATGCACAGATGTGTTGTAAGCAAACATTGCAATGGGTAGTGTCTGTCCCAATCGTCATAGTTTTTAGTGTATTGTTTTATATAGTCTGCTAGAACGGCATGACTGCGCTCTAATCCGCCGTTTGTTTGGGGCCTATAACCAGAAGTTGTTACTTGCTGAACTTTGAAAAGTTTCGATAGTTTTGACATCAATTTGCCAATGAAAGAAGTGCCTTTGTCGGTTAATATTACTTCTGGGACACCGTATACTGAAAACAATTCCTTTGCAACAGCATGAGCAATGGTAGTTGCTGAAATATCTGGAATTGCAACTTCTATACAATATTTGCATAAATAGTCCTGCATAGTGAGGATATGACAATTTCCGTCTGGGGTTGTAGGAAGCTTTCCTACCGTATCTAATGAAATTTTGTCAAAAACGTTTAGGGGTGTGTCAGTCATCATCATAGGTTCCTTTGTCTTTGCTCTAACTAGTTTTTGTGTTTGGCATGTGGGACATTTTCTTATAAATTCTGTTACTTGTTCTTTTATTCTTGGCCAGACAAATTTTTCGCGGATTCTTCTGTAAGTTTCACTATTCCTTTATGTCCTGCTATTTTGCTTTTATGAAATTCGCTAATAATATCTTCTCTATTTTCTTCTTTAGGAACAGACACTTGTCCATAACAAATAGTTATATTAATGTCGCTATTATAGAAAACTGATTCTATAATTTGTCTTAGTTCTCCTCTCAATAGTTCGTCTGTGAAATCTCCATGTCGAGAAATTCTTATTTCTTTTGTATTTTCCTTAAAAAGAAGGATTTTCAGATTATGCATTCCTGAAATAATGTCTTCTTTTAAAAGTGGATCGTAGTAATTGTCTTTTACTATTATAGAATACACATTATGTCTTCCTCTTGGAGTCACTAGAATTTGTCCTTTAATAGGATTTTTATTTTTTATTTCTTCTGGATCTATTACTGCAATATCTATAATTAGTCGGCTTATTGGAGTGGTAAACTCACAATAAGCCGATAGAAAGTGCACATAATTATTTCGATGATAAGTTAGATTTTCTCTGTAGCTTGTGACATTTGAAGGTTTTTTTGTGATTTTAGAATAACCTGAAGGTAAGTTTGGAGGAATACTTTTTATTGGTATTGTTATCATAGAATTCGATCTAAAATTATATTCTTTTGGTTCGATATCTGAATTTTCTTTCTCTTCAATTTCTTCTTCATTATCGGTGTTTTCTTTTTCTACGTTTTCTTTTTCTTCATTTTCCTTTTCTTCATCATCTGTGGTTTCTTCATCTTCATCATCTGTGTCGACATCCGTTTCATGCAATGAAGTGTGATAAGGTGTTGACATAGCTTTTGGAGTTTTGAAAAATGCGGGTGTGTTGTGTTCTGATGTTGAGGGTCGGAAAGTAACATTTTTGTTATTGTTTTTGTCTATTTCATTTTTCTGTGGTGTTTGATGTATTAGCTGTTCTGGTTCTATTGTTTCTGTAATTGATTTTTCAGAATTGAAATCATCTGTTTGATTTTTCTGCCACATAGATTCACCTTTAGAATAATCCCAATAAAAGTCTAGTTTTTGTGAAAATTCTGAGTGGTCTCCGGGAATGAATTCATTAGCTGCTTTATGAACTGATTCGTCATTGTTTCCATCTGAGTGTATAATCGAATCTCTAGGAGATTGTGGTGATTCTATTAGCCAGTCTTCATGTTGTTTTAAGGATTGATCAAAACGTGATATAGAATTTCCTAAATCTTGAGCTATTTCCTTTCTGCTTAAATTCATCGCGTTGTTTTCTCCTTCGTCCGAACTTTTTTCGCTTTCACTGGGTGGTGGTTCTATCGTTAATACTGTTTTTCTGGGCTTGGAAAATATAAAATTTTGGGTAACAGTTCCGGAGGTGCACTTTTAGGTCCGGGCATATTTTTTTAGCCGCTGGTGGAAGTTTCAAACTTGAAAGTATACTTATACTAGGTTTTTGAATAGGAGGATTTGGTATCTCTATATCTTCTTCAGTAATATCTTCGTCTGAATCTTTATCTATTGTCATTACTCTAGGTTGTGTTGCTCTTCTTTGTGATACTCTTGATCCTATTGTACTTTTGTTTAAATTACTTTTTGAAGGTCGATGGTTTCAATATTGACTTTGGATTTTGTAATTTTGATTTTTGAGGTTGTAATTTTGATTTTTGAGGATTCACATAGACTTTTGTTGGTGGTTTCTTTGGTTTCTTAGGATCATCATCGAGTTTTTTATTAATTAGAATTTTAACTTGTTTTTGCTGTTCGATCTCAATTTGAGAATTTTCGTTAATTTCTTCATTAACGTTTCTAGAAAGAGCATCTGCGTTTGTATTTAATTTTCCTAATTTATGTTTAAATTCGTACTCATAATCTCTTAGTTTTAGTCTCCATCTTATTAATCGATGTCCTGGGTCTTTTATGGTGTCAATCCATCGTAATGGTTCATGATCGCTCACCAAGGTGAATTTTTGACCATAAATATAAGGTCTAAAATGATGAACTGCATACAGAACTGCTAGACACTCTTTTTCAGCCGTTGGTGGATACTACAACCGTGGCTCATAGATGGAGCAGAAAATCCTTTAAATTATACAAGAAATTTTTTTCCGTGTATATATGTTGTTTTCAAGGAATTCACTCTGCTCCTTCGCACTGAGAAAACTGGATAGCCAAAGTGAGAGAGTTAGGTTTTGAGTGTTAGCCTGATTGTCTAGATAGTTAATTTTTCCCTCCGAGATAGTCAACTTGATCATCAAAGTATCTATTTATCTTTCCGAGATGGTTACAAAACATTTAACTTCAAATATAGTCTGTTTGCCCCCCAGATAGTTTGTTCCATACTCCATTTTTCTATGTGCATTATTGAAGAAGTTAAGGTTAACTTTTATGAAGTTAAAGTTAACTACTGGAAAAGTTAAAGTAAACTTTTATATAAGTTAAAGCTAACATTTGATGAAGTTAACCATTTGTCAAATCTAGTAAAGCCTCAAAGTGTGGCTAAAATCATGGGATCTATTCGCTGAGTCAGAATGCCAGAGTACTAGTGCAGAAGTTTATGACTGGGACCGTTTTAATGAATTCTGTATAAGCATGAATTGTAGATGCAAAAGTGTCATTAGTCAATTTCTTTTTAACAACTCAAGTAGAAGATTTTAGACGATAACTGTCACATTAGTAGACAGAGCATTAAAGTTAACATTTGGAAAAGTTGAATGTACTTTGTAGAGAATTCAAGTTATCTTTAAGAAGCGTTATATATAACTTTTTTACATTATTATTTTTACACTTAATAAGATATATTCTGACAGTAAATGTCTTCACGCAGATATTCACAGATTTTTACGTGAATATTGACGATGCCTAATAATGTTTAAGCAGGTTTAAACTCAATTTTAAATGGAACAAAGGAATCGATAGAAAAAATAAAGGTTATGTTATTTAATGGTCACATGTCCCGTATACTTTATTATAAAAATATGGCACACTGAATAACATGACCTTAATGCTGGTTTTAATTTGATTTTTAAGAGAAAAGGTTGTCAGTAAAGAATCCATTTCTCCTCGCAAGAATTAAGGAATTGAAAATACTGATTTATTGTAAAATCGCTATTAAGAAAGGGGTACAACAGTTGTGACGTCACGAAAAATGGCATGTTTTAAGAATTTCTTTTCTAATAAACCATATAAAACTTTTTCAAATTTATTAACAATTATTATAATATTATCTAGTTCCCGTATAGAGAGTTTTAAATAGAAACATATTTGAAAAATTGGTGACCTGTCAAAGTAAAGAGTATGTTTTTATAAAAAAGGTCATTTTTCAGGTATAGGAGAAATAAATTTGCATAACACAAATCCTTAGTTTGGGGCCTAGATAGTAGTATAATAATTGTAAACTAATTTTATTTTTACATTTTAGACGAACTATAATTGAGGTCGTTTGTCACCGAAATTCTTGCATTTTATGATGGAGTCACTTCAATGGGTCAAATTTCAGAAAGTATTTGAGAAATTTTTTTTAAATTAAAGCCTTATGTATGTAGTTTTAGGTTATAAATAGTACTTTTAAAAAGAGTTTCATAGTTTACCAAAAATTAGAAAATATATATATATTTGTAACATTTATTCATCATCCTCATCATTTTTATTATCGTTTCTAAAATTAAAATGTCGTCAATATTAAGAGTTTTTGTAGTATTCATTACTAAATATCTGGTAACATTAAAGGGACTTATTGCTATTTTTATCTGATTTAACGTGTGCGAAGTATGGATATTTTATTTAATGTAGTGTGTGTTTTTCGTTTGATTTTTTATGTTTCTTAGGTGTAAACTGACCTTTATCTCCCACTCCTTACCGCCACTTTAACAACTGCGCACGCAACAACCCCCACTCTAAATTAAAAAAAGAAGAGTTATTTAGGGGAAGTGTACAAACTTGCATGAAAACGACGACTCAAAAAGGTTTCTTAAAAAATGTCTTTGTTATTATCTACAGGCAGGTTAAAACCTGTCTGAAGGTTTTTTAGACATTGTCTATATTCTGTTAAAGATGCAGGTTAGAACTTGTTTTAAGATTTTCAAACAATACTATTGTTATTTTGAAAATAGGCAAGTTGAAACTTGTTTACATAGTTTTGGACAATACATTTATCCCTACGGTGCTGTAGTGCCATTGAAGCATCCTGCATGAGTCAGACAGCAAGGTCTGACGCATGGAACTATCCAGTGACTCAATGCGGTAACCTACGCGCACCTCTGCTGCGCACTGGGCCTTACCCACTACCACCCACTCCCACTACCCACGACGCCCGCGAGGTATCCCTCGCGGTTCTCTATACGATTTTTGAAATTTCTGGTTTATGCAAAGTGGGTGGTGGTGGGTGGTAGTATTGAATATATATATATATATATATATATATATATATATATATATATATATATATATATATATATATATATATATATATATATATATATATATATATATATATATATATATAAAGGGAAAAAGTTGGTGGGTGGGGGGTGGTTAACTTAAAGCAACTTATTTTAAAAAGGTAACGGGTGAGTGGGTGGTGGGAGGGGGTGGTTACAAAGAACAAGATGGTTAGGTTAGGTAGAATGTAAAAAAAGGGGGGGAGGTGAAAGTGGGTGGTATTTGCATATTCCACGTCTAGAAGGGTGGATTTTGCATAAAACTTAAAGAAGGTGGGTGAAAAGTGGGTGGTATTTGCATAAAATGAAAGAGGTAGGGACAAAAGTGGGTGGTATTTGCATAAACTGAAAGAGAGAGGAAGAAAACTGGGTGGTATGCAAATTAACTAATTTAAATATATGCAAGTTAAAAAAGGGTTAACTAATTTAAGTATATGCATATTAGACCCACTGCAAGCAACGGCATCTAGCGACAGCAATGATCAACAACTTACTTGGTAGATCGGTATTGCAGATTGTAGGTAAGTTACTGTCTGTCGTTAATGCAGATTTCGAACAATTACCGACCGAAACCTCGTAGAACTAGCATATCCATACTACTCATGCATTCAAAAAGTAAGTTATACAGAAAGTGTAAAGTTGAGCTCCCAAGTAAAAACTTTTGTTTTAGCAATGCATAACCTCTACATCGACGATGCTTTTTATATTATGGAGTTCTGCAAAGACTTCGCATTGCTCAAGATATATTTGTCTATTTTGGGCCAGTTAATGTAAAAACTAAAGTATGTGAATGATATGTGGGGTAATAGACGAAGGTACCGAGGGTCTCCTTTTTTGAAGTCCCTTCTATCTGCATGTAAAAAACTTCCAATTAAGAAAAGTTTATCGTTAAGAATAAAAAATGTATAAGTAAAACAATTTTTGACTTTTGTATATGAAAAAACAACTAAAAAGCTATAAAGAATTGTATTAATAATTAAGACCTAATTTCTTTCGACGTAAGGTTCCCTTTATATGAAATTTACATATGAATACATGAATATGAATATATGAATACATATGAAATTTAAATTATAAGTTAATAAATTTAAACTAAAAAAATTTAATTTTTTTAAATATTTAAAAATATAAATTCATGCAAAATATATACTACAATGAGAGAGCTTTGGATCAGCAGCAGACTTTCGATAGGCTGCTACTGACTATTTTGGTAGAACGTTAAAAGACTATACTCTTGAGTTGCTGCGGTACAATTTTGGGGACATAACACACCTAAAGTTGATAAGCTGCAAGCCAATGGCGTTATCCCTACTACCTTGATAAGCTTCTTATCATAATTTTGGACAGTCACACACACAAAATTGTACCGCAGCGTAAATCCGCTCACTCCTCATAGTAAACCCGATCACTTGATTTTTTTTAAGAATTTAAGATAATCCCGACAGTTTCATTTTGTATATATTTAATTTCTCCTTATTTCCGTCTTCAATATGATTTATTAATGATAAACTATGAGTTCTATAAACAATAAATATTAGTTTATTAAATGATAAGTATATATTTTATGAATTGCAACTGTGAATTTAAATAATATTTTATTAAGAAAAAATTAAAATGTACCTACAATTTTGGATGTAACAAGTTATATATTTTAATATTGCTGAAATATAACAAACGAAATTCAAAATTTTTTATTTTAAAATAAGCAATGATAAAACATGAACTGAACGAAGACAACAAACTTAGATTTATGTCTTTTTTAGCCGAAAAAGACAGCGACAAATTTTAATTATTTGTTTGCGTTGTTTGCTATAACCGTTATAACCTAATTACCCCGACTTCATGTAAGCGACTATACCCGGAATGTATTTCTCACATTTCAGAATAAATGTAAATAAATCTTTTTTGCCCATCTAAAAACAAATGACAGCCTCCGATTCTATGACTTCATGAAACTAAACGAAAGTTGTTTAACAATAGTTGTATGTTAAGTACTATTCACAGTACAAACATCTCCTTCTTAAGTTAGGTTTATAGCGTCAAATTGCTAGTTAGCGGGTTTACTCTGTGCGCAGGGTTTATTCCAGTCTCCCCTATATCAAAAATCAGGCAGAGAAGCAGGCGCAACGCGCCTACATCATAGGGTTTCGTGGCCTAAAATGACAAAAATGATGATAATGATAATGAATGAATAAAAAAAATAAATAATAATTTATTTAGAAATTTTTTTTTAATTAATTGTTTTAAAATTTTAATGAAGTAATTGGTATACCATAGCAACGGTTGCCATAGCAACGGTTGCCATGGTAACGGCTGTTATGACAACCATTAACATAGCCACGGTTGCCATGGCAACGGATGTTAAGACGTAAGACTTAGGACTTAAGACCTTCTTATACCGAAGTTGCCATGGCAACGGTTGTTAAGACGTAAGACTTAGGGCTTAAGACCTTCTTATACCGAAGTTAAGTCTTAAGTCTTAGGACATAAGAACTTAAGACGTAAAAACTACGGACGGACACCGAAGTCTCGCTATAAGGGTTTTGGCCCTTAGCCACGAAACCCTAAAAATGAATAAACTAAACAAACGGAGGCGCAGGCACGCCACAGAGTTAAGCATTTCTAAAAACTGTTTGGAAATGAATCTAAGGACTCTCGTACTCAACAGTCCCCGATCAAGTGAACATTAATACAAAGTTTGTAACAATTGAGTAGCTGAATTAAATTAAATGCAATTTAGCATTGAACTTAATCGAAAATCATTACTAAACTTTTTGGGATAGAGAACTAAACTTTAATATTTTTTCCTACGATAATACAAATCATTTAAATTCTTTTATATTCAGTCCGAAATCTGAAAAGACTCTGAATGGATTCCCTTTCGTCAGTGAGGTTAAAACTAGAAAAATTCGTCATGACCTTTCTAATTTCGTCACGATTGAAATATCAGTTGATGATGTTGAAAAATAGAGGTTCTAAGTAGATCGCGATGTCTGGTACCTGAGTAAATTATAAGTGTGGTTGGCCTTACTACTTCCTCATCAGCTCCCCTTTTTAAGTAAGGCGAAGTAGGGAAATTTCTAAATGTTATTCTACAATCTACAAGGATGCCCGTATATGTAGCATTAAAGATGGTCAACCCAACCATAGTAGTGGTTACCGACTACAATAAATTTAATATTTATTACTAATTATCAACAAAACCTTGTTATACTCATTGCGCTACTCAAAAATGGTTGCCTCTATAGTCGGACACCATGATTTTTAAAATATCGAATATCGTATTCTTGTTTTTTTGCTTATGGACTTTTAGGAAATCTGCATACAGATACCTTGGATTCCGCACTCCAAGGTTATGTGGGGTGGGTAAAATAAAAGAAAATATAAGTAAAATAAATAAATATTAAAGAAATAAGATAATAAATTTAATAAACTGGCGACCTACTGCCAGCCCCGACCCACTAAAACCCGTAACCCTACTTTTGGAGCCCTTTACCCTCCCTCGGAACTGTCGAAAGACTTTAGCCTTCGAGGGTAGAGCTTTAAATCTGTCGCTGCTGCGACTTTGTTCTTTACCTGCGGTTCACCTGCGTCAATAGTTAAAAACTTTAAAATTATTTCCATATAAAAGCGGAATTAATAGCAACACAAAATAAAAAACAAATGTTAAAATAGTTTAAAATGTCAATAGATAAAATATTAAACGGGTCAAAAACAGAAACATATAAAATTAACAGATATATAATGTCAAAAAGTAAAAATTGTATGAAGACAAATAAATCATAAAATAAACTAAAAGTGTATAAGGACAAATAAAAATTACAAAATAAATTAAAATTGTAAAAGGACAAATAAATCACAAAATAAATAATTTAAAAACAAACAAACAAATTAAAAGCTGTTTAAATTACGCTTTTTTGGCGGCCGTCGCAATCCTTCCTCGACATGACCGAGAACTGACAGTACGCACACACCTCATTTTCGCGTAATTCAAAGCGATACAGGTACGCGTTAAAACACCCGTGGCCTGTAAACGCATGTGTCAAATAATAGGAAACCTGACCGTGTTTCCTATTTATCCAGGTGGCGAGTGCCGGGATAAGGCGATAAGTCCATCGACCTTTTTCCTCACCGTCCCATCTTTCTTCCCATCTTTCTATGAGCCTGTGTATCGCTTCTTTGCGGATCAGGCCCTTGCTTGGTCTTATTTCCTTGTTTAGGGAACTACCAGAAGATCAGCTGGCGGGACACTTGCAAGGACCTGCACAGCACTCGTAGATACCGTCTTATATGCAGAAATGATACGCGTTGTTATCGATCTCTCCGCTGACAGTATCTTCTCACAGATGGTTTGACATATTTTACTTCTCAGAGATGGGGCCCACGCTGGTGCTGCATAAAGCATTTTAGCATGGGCGACACTCGCCACCAGTCTTCTTTTTTGATCCCGGGGTCCGCCTACATTTGGAATTAACCTTGAAAGATTAGCCGCACACTCAATCGCCTTATTTGACGCCGTAGCAAAAGCCGATGATCACCGCGCCTTCAGGCAGATCCATCTGCAGGAAGTCATCGTACGATACATTCCATATGAATGGATCCACCCTTGAGCCCTAAGTAGCCCCACGCTGCATCTCTTCCCTGAGAGAGCAGGCGTCTCCATCATATATAACCCACCTGTCGCTAAGATAATTATCCATTATCCGCAACAAGTAGGACGTCATGTTTTTCTGTTCCATCGACTCGATGAGATCTTTCCATCCTGCGGAATTAAACGCGTTGCGTATGTCAATTGCTATCAACGCGCAGAAGCTCTTCTTTTTATCTGGCCCCAATATGTTTTTCCTGCTTTGGCTATGTCCACAACTGCCTGGATGGCATCAACTGTAGACTTGCCTTTACGGAAGCCAAATTGGTGATCCGATAGGCTATTCTCTCTGGTCAAGCGGCTTTGCATTCTCTGCAGAACCATATCCTCTAGCAGTTAACCCATCGTATCCAGCAAGCAGATAGGTCTGTACGATGAAACCTTATCTAGAGATTTTTCACCTTTCCTTAGGAGGACTAACCTCTGTCGTTTCCAGTCACGGAAGAACTCTCCTTTCTCAAGGCAAAGATTGAAGCAGCGAAGCAGAATCTGGGGTGAAGTGTCGATAACCAATTTTAGGATCTTTTTACTTATCCCATCGATTCCCGGCGCCTTGCCTGTTTTCAATCTTTTGCCTGCTTTTTGTAGTTCACTAAGTGTGAAGAATTCTTCCTCTTAGACTTTGCAAAAACTCCAGTCCATTCGAAGGTATGGCTCCGCAGGAGGAAACAAAGAATTTATTATCTTTTTAACCCAATCGGGATTGTCCAGGCCGGGGGTATTTTGCCTCGTCGCTAATTTCTTAGCAACAAATTTAAAAGCCAGACCCCATGGGTCCTTATTGACTTCCTCGATTAGGTTCTTCCAGCTACGGCATCGCGACTTGCGGATCTCTTTCTTGAGGTTCTTTTTTGCCTCCTTGAAAGCCTCTTTCAGCAAGGGATCTCCCTTAAATCAAGTGTATGTCCTTCTTGCTTTGAGGCATTCCTTTCTCAAGGAGGCTAGCTGCTCTGACCACCAGTGCAAGGAATTTTTTCTTGGAAAGACGCCTTTGCGATGTGGCATAGACGCATTGCAAGCGGTGACGATCATATTCCGCACCGCTCGCACCTCTCCATTCAGACTATTCGGTCTCCTCACCCAACTAGAATCCCCAATTAGGATAGATTCTTCTAGGGACCGGCCAAACTTCTCCTTGTCGAGTTTATTAATGATCCACAAGAAGGTTTTGCGACTAGGAGCTTCCTGTCTTTTTCCTCCTCGTGTGTCTCCCATTGAGACTGAGAACGCAGTGTACTGGTGGTCACTTGCGGTATATTCCTCAAAGACCCGCCAGTCGCTTATGCGGCTAATCAGTTTAGATGACGCGATGGTCAGATCGATAATCGAACCTATTGTGCTTCTCCTAAACGTCCATGACTTACCCCGGTTTAAAACTATTAATTGGTTCCTGTAGATCATTTCTCCTACAACCTGACCTCTCTTATCGAACCTAGACTCGCCCCACTCTGGCGACTTAGCATTGAAGTCGCCGGTGATGAGTACATCCAGCTTGGATTCTCTAAGGCTCGATTTGAGTTGGTACAAATTGGATTCGAAGTCCGTCAGCGAGTCGTTAGGTGAGAAGTAACAGCTATACATACGTATTGCCGTCACTTCCACCCACACGAACCCGCTATTTGTCTCCAGGATCCTGTCAACCGTCAATGCAGGATTGCACACCTGAACAGCAGCTCTACCTGCTCTATCCTGGAACCAGGAAGTGAGATCGCTCTTTCTATGCTGCTCACCGCAGAACAGAACATCCACTCCCCGTTCTCTGACTGTTCGCATTAGGAGAAATTGTGCCTCCTTGCAGGTGTGCAGGTTGACCTGCAGAGACTTTAAGGACTTGCCTTTTTAAGTTTCTGTAGTTCATCTTTATAAATCGGACATGCACTCTTTCTGACGTCATGGTTAGTTTCTGCCTTGCCCAAATCAGTGCATGTTATGCACTTTGTGTTAGCAGCAGGGCAACCCTTTGCGAAGTGTTCCGCTTCTCCGCATCGTCGACAGTTGTCGACGTTAACTATTGGTATTGTAGTATATATTTTAAATAAATTTATATGCTTATATATTTAAAAGAAATTTAATTTTTTCATTTTAAATTTATTAGAATTCTTTTGTAGAAAGAATTGTAGAATATACGAATAGGTTAAGTTTTTCTTTATACAGGCGAGTTGACACTGAAAAAAAATTTTTGTGATTACTGTGATAATTCTGGCTAATACAACGTTATTGTATTGTTAGATTTGTTACTGTGGTACGATATCCCTGTTTTAGCCACTCTATTTTGTTTGTTTCGAATACGTCTGCGAACAATGCTTTTAACAAAGGCACCTAACATCATCTTTTACACACGAAAGCTGGGTTTTTAATACTGACGGAATAGGCCAAACTGATATAAAAATTGTATTAATACAAGGGGACAAATCACAGAGTTACATTTAAATATGATTGATATTGTCATTCATAAATTTCTTAAACAGAATTATAATTTATACATGTATTAAGAACATTTTCAACTTAAAATAGATAAAATAAATGTTTCCTCTGAATAACTTTGTCAGTCACAGTGGTACTTATGTTTTTCAAAATTGTGTTTACAGATATTATGATGCGTTTCTCTTAAAGAAAATAACCTTATTTTTAAGTTACTAAGAATGTCCCAACCAAACTTTTATTGTTGATAATGTCAAAGCATTTACTTCAGTATAGTGTTTCCAAAAAGCTAGTTTGGGTGTAGCACAAATCCATCTGTAATAGCACCAAGAAATCCTGCAGTTCGTCTGTAGCAGTTTGTGACACACACAGTTTGGTTTTTGTATTCCCCAAACTCTGACGTTTGTTGATACCGTGGCTCATAGATGGAGCGGGAAATCGTGTAAATTTTACAAGAAATTTTTTCCGTTTATATATGTTGTTTACAAGGAATTCACTCTGCTCCTTCACACTGAGAAAACTGGATAGCCAAAGTGAGAGAGTTAGGTTTTGAGTGTTAGCCTGATTGTCTAGATAATTAATTTTTCCCTCCGAGATAGTCTTGACTTGATCATCAAAGTATCTATTTATCCATACGAGATGGTTATAAAGCATTTAACCTTAAATATAGTCTGTTTGTCTCTCTAGAGAGTTTGTTCAATACTCCATTTTTCTCTGTGCATTATTGAAAAAGTTAAGGTTAATTACTGGAAAAGTTAAAGTTAACTTTTATAAAAGTTAAAGCTAACATTTGAAGAAGTTAACTATTTGTCAAATCTAGTAAAGCCTCACTGTGTGGCTAAAATCATGTGATCAATTTGCTGAGTCAGAATGCCAGAGTACTAGTGCAGAAGCTCATGATTGTAACCGTCTTAATGAATACTGTATAAGCATGAACTGTAGATGTAAAAGTGTCATTAGTCAATTTCTATTTAACAACTCAAGTAGATGATTTTAGATGATAACTGTCACATTAGTAGACAGAGCATTATAGTTAACATTTAGAAAAATTAAATGTACTTTGTAGAAAATTCAAGTTCTCTTTAAGAATCGTTATATATGAGGCATTTCATGTCAAGTGACCCAGGTGTCTTACGGTGTAATGCCTATTTCAATAATTTTTTACTCTTAAACTATTAAACATAAAAATTTGGCAAGGTACATTTTGGAAAGGTTTTTTCACGCTCTTTCGATTAAAAATCGGCATTTAAAAAAAAATTTTTTGGCCCAAAAAATCAAAATAAAAAATAAATTTTTATTTTTTGGAAGAAGGGCACCTTTTTTTTTAAACGAAAGCTGAGGTTTTTTCCTAAAAGGATATATAAATCAAAAAGTGGGACAAGAATGTTTAAACATTGAAAAACAGAGGTTTCTACACATCGGAGCGCTCTAAACCCGGTTTTTACGAGAAAATTCATTTTTTCAATGTTTAAACATTCTTGTCCCACTTTTTCATTTATATGTCCTTTTAGGAAAAAACCTCAGCTTTCGTTTAAAAAAAAGCTGCCCTTCTTCCAAAAAATAAAAATTTATTTTTAATTTTGATTTTTTTGGGCCAAAAAAATTTTTTTTTTTAATGCCTATTTTTAATCGAAAGAGCATGAAAAAACCTTTTTAAAATGTACCTTGCTAAATTTTCATGTTTAATAGTTTAAGAGTAAAAAATTATTGAAATAAGCATTGTACTGAAAATCCCAAAAATGAACCCCCTCCCCCTCGGAAAATATTTGACTAGGTAAAAAAATATTTTCACGAAAAATTACTATCTATTAGTACTACAAAAGCCCAAAGTTTTGCTAGGATTGGGGAAAAATTTTTCTTCACCTGGATCACTTGACATGGAATGCCTCATATAACTTTTTTACATTAATATTTTTACATTTAATAAGATATATTCTGACAGTGAATGTCTTCATGCTGATATACGCTGATCTTTACGTAAATAATGACGTTGTCTGATAATGTTTAAGCAGGTTTAAACTCAATTTTAAAAGGAACAATAGAATCGTTAGAAAAAATAAAGGTTATGTTATTCAGTGGTCACATGTCCCATATACTTTACTATAAAAATACGGCACACTAAATAACATGACCTTAATGCTGGTGTAAATTTGATTTTTAAGAAAATAGGTTGTCATTAAAAATTCATTTCTCCTTGCGAGAATTAAGATATTGATAATACTAAATTATTGTTTATTCAGTGTTAAGCTAGGGAAACATCAGTTGTGACGTTGCGAAAAAGTACATTTTTCAAGAATTTATTTCCTAATAAACCATATGAAATTTTTTCAAATTGATTAACAATTACTATAATATTATCTAGTTCTCATACAGAGAGTTTCAAAAAGAAACGTATTTGGTAAATTGGTGACCTGTCAAAGTCAAGAGTATGATTTTTATAAAAAAAATAAAGGTCAATTTTCAGCTATAGGAGAAATAAATTTGCATAACACAAATCCTTATATGGGGGCCTAGATAGTGGTATAATAAATGTAAATTAATTTTATTTGTACATTTTAGACGAACTATAATTATGGAATGTTTGTCACCAACATTCTTGCTTTTTATGATGGAGTCACCTCAATGGGTCAAGTTTTAGTAAGTATTTGACGAATTTTTTTAATTGAAGCCTTATGTATGTATTTTAGGTTATAAATAGTATTTTAAAAAAAGTTTCATAGTTTACCCAAATTTAGAAAATATAAATATTTAATTTTATAACATTTATTCATCATGGATCAACATCCTTATCATTTTTATTCTCGTTTCTAAAATTATAATGTCCGCAATATTGGGAGCTTCTGCAACATTCTTTACTAACTGTCTGATAACATTAAAGGGACTTATTGCTATTTTTATCTGATTTAGCATCTGCGAAGTATGGATATTTTATTTAATGCAGTACTGTATTTTTAGTTTGCTTTTTCATGTTTCTTAGGTGTAAACTTACCTTTATCTCCCACTCCTTACCCCACTTTAACAACTGCGCACGCAATAACCCCCACTTTAAATTAAAAAAGAAGAGTTATTTAGAGAAAATGTGCAAACTTTTATGAAAATGACGTCATCAAAAGGTTTCTTAAAAAATGTCTTTGTTGTTATCTACAGGCAGGTTAAAACTTGTCTAAAGATTTTTAGACAATTTCTGGTGTATACAAAGTGGGTGGTGGTGGGTGGTAGTATAGAAAATATACATATAACGGAAAAAAGTGTGTGGGTGGGAGAGGGGTGGTTAACTAAAAGCAACTTATTTTAAAAAGGTAACGGGTGAGTGGCTGGTGGGAGGAAGTGGTTACAAAGAACAAGATGTTTACAAGTTAGGTAGAATGTAAAAGATGGGGTGGTAGTGGGTGGTACTTGTATATTTCACATCTAAAAGGGTGGATTGTGCATAAAACTTAAAGAAGGTGAGTGAAAAGTGGGTGGTATTTGCATATTCCACGTCTAAACGGGTGAATTTCGCATAAAAGATTAAAAGGGTGGGTGAAAAGTAGGTGATATTTGCATAAACTTAAAGGGTTAGCAATAGAAAACGTATGCAAATTGGGGTTATGCAAATTAATATGATCAACTAATTTGCATATATACATAATTACAAGAGTTAACTAATTTTCTTATATGCAAATTAAAAGGGTTAAGTAATTTGCATATGTGCAAATGAGGTACCTCCACCAACAGTCGATTCTACGAGGTTTCGGTCGGTAAGTAGGAATCTGTAAATTGGTACAAACGGAATTTCTCGTTACATAAAAATTGAATACATTAAAGATGTTAAAAATGGCGAACCTAAAATGGCGGGTTTTAAAAAAAATTCCTCATATTTCCTTGAAAATCATAGCTCGGGGATTTTCGGAGTCGCTAATTATGAATTTGAAATCGGTTTTTAAATATTCAAAATGTAGGACCCACTTGAAAATCGTTTCTGTTGGGTTTTCGGGGTACCTGAAAATGAATATGATGAGAAAAAAGTATCCGAACCAAAAGTTTATTGCTAGCATTTTTTATACGTCTAGTAAGGTAGTGAAGTCTGAGAAAATGATTTGCATGGGATTTACTTAATTTTTATTTAATGTTAGAATTTATTCACTGATAGAATATTTTGAAATATGAAGATTTCGATTATATCAGCAGATAGTGACATCTATTAGATGTCAATTGAACTCTTTGGTTTAGAGTTAGGTGATAATTATAATAATTACTTCGATATGGTTGTCGATAAGTAATTATTAATTTTAAAGTTAATTCTGATCTGAAAAAATAAGCTGCGTGATCGAATGCACTGTACATCTGTAAGGACTCGAACCCCAGTTCATAGCTGCCTGTCGCGGGACCTACGCCTATCAATGCACCTTGCCAACACAGCCTGGACGGACACGCTTCTTATATTCTCAGATCAAGCCCATCACTAATCGAGAGCTGTATAGTTAATGTTAGAATTTATTCGCTGTTAGAATATTTTGAAATATAAATATTTCGACTATATCAGCAGATAGTGACATCTATTAGATGTCAATTGAACTCTCTGGTTTAGAGTTAGGTGTTACATATGATAATTACTTCGATATGGTTGTCAATAAGTAATTATCAATCTGACTACTTTTTTCTCTTTAGATACACCCCAAGGAAAATAACCTACCATGTGTCAGTCTTCGCACTCGAATTTTTTTTTGTGTGACGGTGTTATAATTATGAATACACAACATTTTTTTTTTTAATTGAAAAAATTCTTTTGTTTAATTCAATTATTTTTTAAAATATAAATTTATGTTTGAAATAAAATAAATTAAAATTTGATAAGAAAATAAAACCGGGAAAAACGGGGAATTCAAAGGTTACACACAATTTATAATCAGTTACTATCGATAGGATAAATGTCGGTAAAATTATTTCCTATTATCTTATTAGCGGTCGTTTTTCAATAACGATTTTAGTTTTTAACATTGTTTTTAAATAGAAATAGTGAAAACTAAAAATCTCAATTTGACTATTTGTTCAGGAAAGTAGCTTTTAGTTGCTACTATAAAGCCTCAAAAAAGTAACCAAAAAGTAACCTCGCATTAAAAATGTGGGGTGTTTTCGGCATTCGCCCTGAGTTAACTCTAGAGTCAACAGTGGCGCTCACTCGATTTTAAATGTAATTTTCATTTATCAATTCAGCTGTTAGTTTTTATTGATTAATAATTCGTGAGTAACCATAATGTATGAAACGTGCTTAAAGTGCTAGCAATATAATAGTAAAAAAAAAATAATTTCCCCCAGTTTTTCATTAAAGTCCCTAAAAATTTCTCACCAGAAGACCCAGAGTTAACACAACTTTACTTGCGAGAATAAAGGAAAAGGGTAATGTCATAACCCATAAGTGACAATTTTTAGTTGTGATTAATCATACGCATTTATATTCGTTTAATTAAAAAAAAGAAACAAAAAGAGTTAAAAAATGGAAGAAGGTATGTATAAAATGGAATTTTAGAAATTGTTTTATTAAATTTTGTACTATATAATACTTTACTTTTATTATTTTTATTTAAGTTTATAAACGTTTATTATTTTTATACAATTGTTTATGTTCTGAAAATAACAGAGTTGATAATAATTAGATTTGTAATAATTATATTTGCATGTATTTCAAAATATAATAAAAATTATAAATAAAAATTCTGAATATTTAACACGAATTTGGTCAATCAACTCTGACCGAATTTCATGTTTTGGCCATTGCAAAAAAAAATTTTAAAAGTAATAATTAAAGATTAATTCAACATAATCTTGCATAAACCAACTAATTGTAACTATTAGAAACTAATTTATTTCACAAATTAATTGAAATAATTTTTCTAAAGAATACTTGACCAAAATTTCGTCAGTTTTTTTCTTCTAAGAAAAATGAAAAAGTTGTTAAAAAATTGAAATTATGAAATAAAAAATATACCCATTTTGTACATGTTACGTTTCTCATTTAAAATTTTGTTTATAAAATTATAACTTTTTTAAAGAAAAAAATGAATTTTTTAACATCATTCCCGTAAAAAATGGGATATTTTTAGAGAAAAGGAAATAACTTTCACCTATTCTATTTCTCAAATAACGGCAGCATAGAATTAGTTCAAAATTAATTGTTTTTTAGAAATAAAGAATAGAAATTTTTATGAATGTTTTAAATGTGAATATCTTTGCATAATTTACATTTTTCAATGTTTTTTAACAAACTTTCATTTTATAATCATAAGTTTTGTAAAAAGTTTTCTGGTTTTTGATAAATATTTAAAATAGTTTTTTTGATTAGACTCATTTTCTTCTTCTTCTTCTTGATTAAATTAAATTTTGTTTTATTTTATAAGAAGATTAGAAATGTTAATAACATTATTGTTAAATATCTACTAACGTTAACATTTACAAATGAAAATATAAATAAAATATGTGCCAAAGAAATGTTTCTCTATTTAATTCTACCAATTTTAAAATTACCAATTTTTATTTTTGTAAATATAGTTGAGTTACTGATGGTGATCACCGGGGCATACAATATGATTTTTGATGAAGAAGAAGAGGAAGAAAATATTAATTTCTATTTAGCCAACTTAAATGAAAAAGAAGAACATCTGAAAAATCTACAATTTTTTGAAGAAACAGTTCCAGAATATTCACCCTCAGGTATAAATAATAAGAAAATAATAATAATATTTTTAATACCCTCAGGTATAAATTACACAAGGATGTCAATGATAATTTCGAATGAAATTTACATATTGAAAATAAATTATTAAAATTAATTTGAAATAATAAAATATAAATTATTAATTAATTAATTCAAAAGTTCAACTTAAGTTTTTGTGTATATAAAAACTAAATTAGTTTCATGATTTTTTTTCTTTTCAAGAATATTACTTCTTACATTAAACAAGTTTCATCCGTAAATTAAAAAGAAGATGAAAAATTGAAAATTTTTTGAGCAATTTTATAACTTTGAATAAGATGCTTTTGATCAAGATTCGTTAAAAAATAACTGACAACTTGTGAGTTAATACCTTTGCTGTTTCAATAATCGATTATGAGATTTGATATACTATTTTAGTCTATTGTTTCTAATTTTAATTATTAGGTATTTTTTGTTTATCTTCAAATTTTACAGTTCACTAATATTCAAATTATAAATGATTTTTAAAATCAATGTAGATTTTCAATCACACTTCTGAATGACGAGAACTACATTTGAAGAACTAAGCCTTCTATTAGGACCGGATTTAAATACATCACGTATGAATGTATCCGTAACGAAAAAATTGGCTATTGCCATTTGGACATTTGCGAATCAGGAGGTCTATAGGTATTTCTAATTATATATAGACTTCGCACTCATTTACTAAAACCTACTATTTATACTACTTTTTTAAAATTTGCTACTTGTTGCTACTAGTTACAGTTGTAATTTTTAACAATACTTAAATTTCTAAAAGGGTTTACATTAAAATTAGTTAAAATATATTAATTGCTGTGAAAAATTAAATACTGATTTGATAATAGTTGTTTCAGTTTTACCTAAATAATTAAATTCAGATATAAATTGTAAAAACAATTTTGAAAAATAATAAATTTTTATTACTTATTTTCCTATGAAATGTATTAAAATATCGTAGATAAGAAAAAAAGGTTAAGGAAATATCACAACTGACAGAGATAAACAATCAAGTACACTGTACATTCGATTATTTCAATATCAAACAATCACACGCCTAAGAAAATTTCACCGACCAATATGACCACGATACATTAGTTCCCCCTTATGTCTATGGGCGCATACCCCGCAGGTTAGTGCTCCGTCCATATATTCTTATGTCCATGGCTTTTAGTAGAAGAGTGCGAAGCCTGCAATATTATAAGGTCCTCCAAAATACTTCGTTCGAAGTTTTTTGGAGATCGCAGCTTCTTTTATCATGTCCATATCTGGTTCGAACCTTCTTTATTTTCATGACGTAGTAAAGTCCGTCTTAATTAATTCCGCGAGCGGTTTCGTCGGCAGGTATCCTTCAAAACGCCACATAGAGTTGACTTTTTCTAGATCCATTTTTAAGACGTTTGAAACTGAAAGAAAGCACTAAACAAAAGAAGAGAAAATGGAGAACTATAATTAAAATGAAACTGTAATAATAAAAAAATTATCTAAAAACTAACATAAAGCTGAAAAAAAAGAACTTGGAAAATTTAGCTAAAAAAAACGTAAAACAGAAAAAACCGTAAATAAAGCTGAAAAAAGTTAGAAATAAACCTGAAATGAAAACAGTAAAACTGTAAATAAATCTAAAAAACTTAGAAAAAAACCTGAAATGGAACCAGAAATCCTGTAAGTAAAGTTGATAAAGTTTTGTAATAAACCAGAAATGGAAACAAAAAAACCTGAAAATAAAGTTAAAAAATCATAGAATTTCACCTAAAATGTAAATTTAGAAAAATAGCTAAAGGAGAAATGTCAAAATAGGTAACTTATTTTGAGACTTACTGCTAGTTCAAAAACCTAAAATAAGAATGATCTAATGGCTTGAAACTCGCCATATGTAACTGAAACCCCCACTTTTTCTTTAACCCTACCAAATATAAAAACGTAAATCCCGCCCTTTTTGGGACTCAAAAAATTAAAAAAAAATTTATGGCTTATTTTAAAAGTATATATTTTCGAGAATGTTATTCCAAATTTTCTTTGAAATCGGTTCATTAGAACCAAAGTTATTTATATTTTTAGCGCGGCACTTCTCAGAGGTCAGAACTAAACTTGAAACATTAAACGCTACTAGCTGTCGTACCCGTCTTCGACGGGTTTTGGTTCCTGCCAATACATATCTGAGGCGTTATTCCTAAACAGCCCCCTCCAAAAAAAAGTTTTTGGATTTTGTTTATATTTCGAAATTATGTTATCCTAGTAGGTACTAGTTAATATATAAATTTATAGGTCCAACCCTCCACCTCTATCAAGAGGGTAGGGGTTGAAATTTCAGCTTGAACTCGAACAAGCATTTTTTAAAAATTTGTAGTTTTTACTTAAATTATTCGATTAAAACAAGTAAATAGTGGTTTTGAAAGGTTTTTTGTGTACTTTTAAAATATTTTATTGATTTAGAAAAAAAAATTTTATGCAAAAATTTTCTAAAATTAATTATTTTTTGCAAGTTTGGTAGTTTTTTTTTAATCTCAAAAGAAAGATTAGGTTTTCACCTAAAAAAAGATATAAGGCACAAAATGGGCCGAAAAAAATTGCCAAAGATATAGCAAAAGGCGTGATCTCATCCGTCCGTTCGCGCCCTACAGCGCGATAGGATAATTGAAATATGAAGATTTATTTAAGTTGTTAAACACAAAATGCATCATATAACAGTTTGTCTACCAATCAGGAAAACGTGAACACCTGAACATAACGAATACGCACTTTAAAAACCGGAACGATGTCCTCTACATTAAACACGCACTTGGTATTTTCACTTTTTAGTAGATACTAGATTTTCGAGTTAAAATAAAATACTTAGGCAGATGATATTTTATATACTGAAAGTACACAATTTTATCTACAGGTTAAAAGCTATTAACCGTTTAAAGACGGGACGGACACATTTTAGAGACAATTTTCGACTGTAATTTTTTCATAGAGCAAGGGCTTTAAAAATTCAGCAAAACTATTCCTGGGTGTACTTCCGAATAAGGGGGACCTCTGATTTCAATAAAAATTAGTATACTAACGTATTTTGATGCGCTGAATACGAAAATGGTAATGAAATTTGGCGCAAATTTCATCTTTATGGTAAAAACCATAAAAAACCATAAAATTATGTTTTTTTGCATTTAACTCATGAAAAACGAAAAATTTTGAAAAACTTCTTTAACAAAAGTTATAGATTTCACCAAAATACATATTTTATGTTTTTATCAATTTTTTTCTAAAACTGTTAGTTTTCGAGAAAAATGTAAAAAACCATAAAATAGCATACTACCCAGAGGCGGGCGAAGCCCGCCGCACCTAATTTCCTTACACGTTTTAATATAGAAAGGGAGTTAAAGTGACTTTCTAGTTGGTACTAAAAGGTACCCAACCCAGAACCAAATCCCCCTCCAACTTTTTTAAAAAAGAGACCTTTTTTATGAGCCACTAAAAAATACCACCCAGAGGCGGGCGAAGCCCGCCGCACCTAATTTCCTTACACGTTTTAATATAGAAAGGGAGTTAAAGTGACTTTCCAGTTGGTACTAAAAGGTACCCAACCCAGAACCAAATCCCCCTCCAACTTTTTTTAAAAAGAGACCTTTTTTATGTGACACTAAAAAATACCACTCAGACGCGGGCGAAGCCCGCTGCACCTAATTTCCTTACACGTTTTAATATAGAAAGGGAGTCAAAGTGACTTTTTAGTTGGTAATAAAAGGTACTTAACGCAGAACCAATTCGATTCCGTATTGAGCTCGTGTACTCTCTTCATCTCTCCGTGTGAATATAGAAAGGGGACTCGGCCGAGGTGTACTATTCAGCCGCAAAAAGCGCGCATATTCATTGAGCACATTGACACGAACGTGTCTAAAATATCATGGATCGGAAATATAATATTTTCTCGTTGTCATTTTTCAAAATAGAGAATCGACTCTGCAATGGTTGCGTGATGTAGAACTGATACCGAGTGAACGCTTTTGTTCAAAGCTTAAGAAGAATATGACTTTGACTGAATCAGCGTTCACTTAATGTCAGTTCGTTTGCGAGAAAAAAGGGAAATATCGTCATCGTCATACTGTCCTCGGAATGATCCACAGAGGACATTCTTCCAACTATCGACTGGAAGTCTGTCCCGACAACAAACGAGACAAAACTACTTTAATCGGCTTGATTAAACAGCACGTTGTTGTCGGAACAGAAATCCATACTAATTGTGGGAAGGGCTACATTGATTTGGAACAATGTGGCTACGTTCACAAAATTGTGAATCATTCCGAGGAATTGGTAGACTCTACTACTGGTGCCCACACCCAATATATTGAATCCTCTTGGAGATGGATGAGACGATGTGTCTCCAGAGGAGGTGTTCGCAAGCATAATCTTGCAGACCACCTTTGTGAGTCTTTGTGGCGGAGAAGGGTTCGCAAATTAAATGCCGACCCTTTTTCGCAACAAATTGCGGACATTAAAATTGCTTACCCTGGTCACAAAAACTAAGAAAATGGCACTTATATCAATTGGCCTTTTTCAAGGCCACAAAACCGTTGCGATTTGTAACATTTCATCAATCAGTCTTTTTCAAGACCACAAAACCCGTTTTTATGGTATTTTATGGTTTTTTACATTTTTCTCAGAAAATAATGGATTTTAGCAAATAATGAAGAACATAAAATAAACATAAAACTATAAGAACATAAAATGTGTATTTTTGTAGGATCTATAACTTTTGTTTAAGAAGTTTTTCAAAAATTTTCGTTTTTTACGAATTATAGGCAAAAAACTACAATTTTTTATGTTTTTCACCATAAAGATGAAATTTGCGCCAAATTTCATTATCATTTTCGTAATTAGCGCATCAAAATACATTGGTGTACCAATTTTCATTGAAATCAGAGATCCCCCTTATTCGGAAGTGTATCCCTATTCCTGACATCTTGAACCTCGTGTTTAAAATGTTAAAAATTTACAAACTTAGTTGAAACTATTTATTCGGAGGTTTCCGGGATCGCTGATTACGAAAATTACGACCTTGAAAACTCCCCAGTAATAAATATTAATCGAATCTAATGAATTATTTCAAAATTCGTCAGCCATATTGGAACCGTTATTTTAAATTTTTGAAAACTATTTTCATTTTCGTAATCATCGATCCACAGTGGGAATATTTGAGATTTTTTTTGACATAATCGTTATTTGGGTCGCTTAATACGAATATGACTTTTAATTTTTAAAATTCAAAATGGCGGCCTTAATATGACGGTTGACTTTTTTAAAATTGATAGGATTCTGTTGAAATTTGTTACCATGCGATTTTCGGGATCACTGATAACGAATCTTTCATCATGTGCTAAAAATTAAAAATGGCAAAACTAATATTGTGGCTGATTCTTTAAGATTTGATCCAATTCGGTTGAAACTTGCTGCTTCGGAGTTTTTGGGGTCCCTTTAGGAATATTATATCAGATAAAATTCAGTTTATACTTTTTATTTCAGGTGTATAATTTTTTATTCATTTATTAAAATTTGAAGAACAATTGAGTCGATTACGCACACACGTTTAAGTTAGCACTCGCGAGCACCGACGAGAGGCACAAGGAAAAGATGACGTCACTACGTGGTTAAGAGCGTCCTTTATTCTCACTTGATTTTTTTTACAATCCCGTGTAACACCAACATTAAATTCACCACTATGATTGCCTTTTTTACAGACTATCTGGCTCGAAGGACCAGAAAATGTTGTGAGAAATAAAGAAAGAGAATTCCTTGGGTTCTATGAGATTAGTCTTATATCAAAAAGGAATAGTGGGAAATAATTTCCAATTAAACTCACTGTGAATTTTTTGGTTTAATTACATAAAAATAATTTATTTAGAATTTTGAAATTATTATGTGTATAAATAATAGTTGTTGAGAATCATCTTACTGTCCTTAAATCGAGTCTGTAAGTTCAAGCTGCAGCCTTGCCGGCAAGTGCACGCTTTCGCCTTTTCTTGGAAGAAAACTTAATTTCCTGAGAGAGAAACCTTTATTTTGATAAGTGAAATTACTTCCGAGAGACAACTGATGAATCTACACTTACACTTACTACTTTACACTTACTTACTTTGATTTTATCGAATTAATTAAGAATAACACTCAAAAGATAAACAATAAGAGATGACCAAAAATGATGCTTATCGTGAGAAAATATATGAGAGACTATATAGAGACGAGAAATCCGACGACAGAATAGTTTTCGTGCGTGAGTTGAATACCGTGAAATGCTGCCCCCGCGCGGTCACTTTTAGAAATTAATTCAAATGGCACGCACAACACCGGAACTAAATTAACTTAATAGAAAACCTAAAAACTGCCAAACAATGTATGGAATAGTTTGAATTCCATTTTGATTTTACTGCCATTACTGATTTTAAAATAATGGTTTCGAAGATCGAAGATCATCATTAAATCGATCACTTTGTGGAGTACGATTGATCCAAGTATAGTTACTTGGACCACCATTGATGTCTTTTAAATAAACTACAAGCATATGGGTAATGAACAGCGATTGTTGACAAGTAGCAGTATCACAATTTGAATATTGATATATTTGTTGAAAACTTTTATGACCACTTGACCTATCAAATCCTTATGTAACCATTAGCTCTAAGTTATGGGCAAAAAACGTTTTTTTGAAAATTAAAAAAAATAAATAGTTAAACTTTATTAATCTATCTCCAAGTACTCTCATTTCATGTCCTCTGGTGAGACCTACAACTTAAAAAAATTCAGGCAAAATGCTCTTTATAATTTGAAGATATTTATGAAAATATGATGTTTAAACACACACCCCTACGGAATGACATTTTTCATCTCCTGAGGTCAAATCTTAAAGAATCAGCCGCTCTATTAGTTTCGACATTTTGAATTTTTAGCACATGATGACAGATTCGATATCAGTGATCCAAAAAATCGCATGGTAACAAATTTCAACAGAATCCTAGCAATTTTAAAAAAGTCAAGGGTCATATTAAGGCCGGCATTTAAAATTTTTAAAATTAAAAGTCATATTCGTATTTAGCGACACCAATAACCCCCAAGTAAGAAGTTTCAAACCAATCTGATTGATTATTTAAGAAATGACGTTTTTCGTCGCCATTTTGATTCTTCCATTTTAGTATTTCTAATTTCACCACTCAATTCGCACTTGTCATTATAAAATATTAGATTTTATTCTTCGGGACACTTACATTTATCGTTTTTTCCAGCAAGATATACAAAAATAATTATTTCAACCTTAAACACTCATCTTTGCGTGCGTTAATAATAGGTTAGAAAAGTCCTAATGGCTTTCTCTATAGTTTTTTTATTCTGTAGATAATGAACTTTCTTATAATTTTTAATTGTTAAAATAAGATACTTTTATCAAAAGTTCTACGATTTTTACTCAAAAAATCACAAATATTCCCACTGTGCGACCCCGAGAACCCCCGAGTAAATAGTTTCCACTGAATTTAAGTATTTTTAAATATTTGTAACACGACGTTGATATATTGTAAAATAATTATTTGTTGGGCGCCATTTTTCTTCCGCCATCTAGAATTTTAAACAAATATTCTGTACCATCTGAAAGCTTGAACATTTTGGACGCGATATTTCAAGGTTTCACGTACATGTTTGGACTCAATACGTTCGAAAAAAATTCAAAAAACTACACTGAGAAAAAAGAGGGCACATTGCAGCACATTTTCGATTATTGTTACGTGACTCAGCTCTGAGTTCCGCTGCACAGTTTTCTAGGGCGCGTAGCGCGCCCCAGACTTGAGGTTTTTTAAAAGAAGTGTGTAATACGCTCGTTTAGGAAGCGCTACGTGCCCCACAAGTGTTGCAGCAGAACTCAGGGCTGAGTCGCCCAATAATACTCGGAAATGTGCTGCAACGCGCCCTCTTTTTTCTCAGTGCATGTTTAAAAAAATTGCTGTAACTTGTTGGATTTTACTTTTGTTTAAATTTTGAGTGCAGATTCTGAAAGAACGATATCCAAGATGTAAGAAAGAGTTTTGCTATATTTTTAAGCCCCTGCTCTACGAAGAAATTACAGTCGAAAATTGTCTCTAAAATGTGTCTGTCCCGTCCTTAAGGAGGTTATCCGGCAAGTCAATTTTCTTTGAAATTTTACCAAATTTTGGAAGAATATTCATTTTTGTATATTTTATAAGTGGCAAAAACCTCAACACCACTTATCATGCTAAAAACGTAAATATTCAGGTTTAAAGTTTCAACATTTGCATAGGATTCCACATGAAGCATTTGAAAATGTGTCATTTTATTTAATTGCTGACAAACTTTTCTTACAATTTTTTTAAAAAACTAGTATATTGTAGAGTCAAATAAATAGAATAATATGAAACAGTTTCAAGAGGGTTAATCATGCTTAATTTTTTAATGGAGCACTTTTAAGTAGAAAAGTCAGGTTGATTTTCCATTATGCGTCAAGCGGTAAGAGACACAACTGCTGTCACTCACTTGAGAAAGAGAAAGAAAGCACAAAATCGTTCTCAACCACTACTTAGGTGGCAGCAATATCGTATTTCGATTCTGCAATTCCACTCACACACGTGTGTCAAGTATTTAAATATATAACGTAAGAGTGTTGAGATGTGCAGAACCGAAACAAAATATTTGGCGCAATCTAACTACGCCTTCAGAACCGCACTAATACTGACTCACTACTGTGAGTGAGAAAAAAACCAAGTTAGCCCTCCTGTCTCTAGTCTTCTTGGAATCCTTATTAATTTTACGAACTACGTTAGGATTAACTATAGGTTCATAGTTAATAATACCATCGAGATTTTTTTCGGTGATCATAACCTACCATGTTAAATTCAATGATAAATTAAAAAAGAAATCTTTTTTAATCTTTAATTACTGTTTAAAAAAGACAGAAATTTCCATTTTTTGCAGATTTCAAACAAATGTAGTTTTTTTACAAGTCATCGTAAATTAATTTTATATGACGCACTTTTAAGCTTATTTAATCACGTTTAAGATACATTTTTAAAAATTGTCGTACGATATTTTTAAATAAAGTTATTATCATTTGTTTAAAAAAACAACCCTTCTTAAAATTAATTAGTATTTTGAAAACGGTTTATTTTTTAAGAAAAAATTAAGACAAAATATTTGCACTTTTTTATGTAAATTTATGAAAAAATAGCAAAAAATTTACCGTACAAATTTTTTTAAATAAATAAGCTTATAACATTATATGAAATTAGGTAATAGCTTCTTGAAATATTCAAGTACAACATACTTAAAAATCAGTAACACAGTCATACAAAAGAATAAAAATTTCGTGACTTAAAAGTCAGACCCTTATATTCCTACGTTTTTGGGGTCGCTGAAGCCGAATATGACTATTAAAAAAATTTTAAAGAAGCATTTTGTCGCTACTACCCCCTTTACACCTTCAACGCCCTAAATTCACTCCTGGAGAAGGTTTAAATTTACAATTTACTCGAAAAGTCTATACAGTGTCTATGATAATGTTTTTTGGGTCACGGAAGTTGAGAAAATCCACCAAAAATATATACGATTCTTCCTCCATCCCCTAGCACTCCTTTAATATTTCTAGGAAGGAGGTCGAAATTTTCGTTTACACTAAAAGTCCTGTATGGGTTTTATAAAAACTATACTATAAAGATAGTAAGAGAGTGCTAGGGCTTGAAGGAGAGAACTAATTAATTGTTCGTGGTCCTTTTCGATTTCAGGGACACAAAAAACATGAAAAAACACTGTATTCGACTTTTAGTGAAAAATGTAATTTTAACCCCCTCTACTTGTGTATTTGGGGCGTTGTGGGAAGTGAAGGGAGGGACCCAATAATTGTTTTTAGTAGTATTTTTCGATTTAAACGACCCAACAAACATAAAATAGACAACATACTCAACTATTTTGGAAAACTGAAATGACATCGTAGGAATATAAGGGTATGTCCTTTGGGTCACAAAATTTTTATTTTTTTGCTTGCCTATGTAATTTTTGTTTATTATTCGTGTCAAAAAAAGAAAATTTGTGATCGATAACACGTCAAATTTCCAATAAAAATGCGTGTTTATATAAGAGTACGTGTTAACTTTAAACATTTTTCTCTTTACAAATAATCTTATAAGGCCTGTTGAAACTTCGTCAGGTTATTAATATTCACATTCTCTGTTGATTTTAAAAATTTAATAAAATTGAACTTATTTTTGATTTGCGGTCGACCCTCCTTAAATCAATTTTTTATAATCTAATTTGAAAATTTTTTTTAAGCAATCGAATAATTTTTTATTATTTATTTTATGGTTAAATTAATATAAATTTCAAAAATTCTTAATGATGACGCAATAAGCTTTGTCATACTACGTTCATGACTGTTTATTTTTTTATTTTATTTTCGCAATTATTGTTTTTAATCGCGTGCACTATAGATTTACATCGACTAATAATTATAAGTTTAATTTTATAACAGCAAATTCTTATAAAGCGGAATGATTCAAGACGAATTTAATTAGCGTCAAAAGACATGTGTACAAGTTGTTTAGACGATATAATTATACATTAATAAAATGATACTGCAGATTTAATTACAAAAGATAATCAAATATTATATACATAAGTGATATTCCAAATCGATTATTTTGTATATTTCAATCAATATTTCTCATGTTATAAATATCTACCTACGAAATTAAATTTTTATTTTTGAAAAATGTTTAATTTGTTGTTAAGAAAGAAAATAAAAACGAAACCGTTTAGATGTGGATTAACTACACTATAAAAAATTTCAGAATAATTTCCTATGAATTATATTCTTCTTGCAAATCGTTTTTCAAAGTTTAAAGTAAAAAATTGAATCATAGATTTCTCTTCAAAACAGAACAAGAAATTTATGTATTTCTCTTTCAACAACATAAAGGCAATGTTAAAATTGCTCCATCACCCTCTGTTTCTTTTAAATTAAGATTTTGTGGTGTATTACGGTCACAAATATTTAGAATCATACAGAAGAATTATTAAAAAAATTTAGAAAACATTTTTTTAGTAATTTTTTAATTTTTGAAAAAATTGATTTTTTTTAAATAACTTTTTTATTCAAATGTGCATTAATTCTTGTCAAATTTGAATTTTTGGCATGAAAATATATCGATTCATGTATATAAAGTATATATCTTATCAATATTTATCAAATAAATCAATATTTTTATTTTTGGAAAAATTAATATTTTGTATTTCTTGAAATTTTATCTTAACTTTTGAAACTATGTAATTATTCTAACATAAATCAATATTTTCATTTTTCACAAATAAATGTAATTTTGTATTTTTTACTTTATGACTTTTCTTTTTTTGCAAGAAAAAAATACAAAAACGTATGCTCCTGTTGAAAAAGTTAATTTTATTCCGTGAAGTTGGAGTTTATCCTCTATAGTTTTCTTTAATTTTAATAAAAAAATTTAAGGTATTTTTATATTGTTGAAAGAGAAGTATATAAATTTTTTCTTCTGTTTTAAAAAAAATATCTCGATTTTAAAAAAAACAGAGGTTTATGGACCAATACTGACTTCAGATTCGTTTTAGCGGGTAAAAATACGATAAGATGTGTATGTCTAGCTCAATAAACAGACAACTAATTTTTTGTGTGCCTGTGTTATGAATCGTACGATGCGACAAAAATGTAAGTTACAAAAAACGAAGCATAAAGTGTTTTACGTTTAAGCCCAAATAGTTAACCACAAAACTTTTTTCCCTAAAAAAATATGTACAAAGATACATTTTATATCTTAAATTAAGATATTTCAAATAACTTAAAAGTGACTACCAAATTATCTTAAATTAAGGGTCAGTTCATTATGTTTCACTTAAAGTCGTCGCGGCCTATTTTTTAAACATTTTAACATTTTACACAAATAATCTTTAATGTTCTAAGAATAAATATATGACAAAGATTTTCTCAAACTTTTCGGGATTACTTTGTATATAATTTGTCAAAAAAATGTTCTATAACTAAGATGTAAATATCAACATGATTTTTAAAAAATTTAAAAAATCGCAAATATCCCAACTTTATATTTTTTTAATGAATTGCTTTTAAATGATCTATAATTAATTGTTACATGTTATTTGGTCGAATTTTAGCATAATTTTTCCAAAAATTGTGTCCTATAATTAAGATGTAAAGATAAAAATGTTTTCAACAAATCGAAATTTTTTAAATTATAGATTTTTTAATGTATTGCTTTTAAACAATCTTTAATTGAGTACAACATGTTATTTAGTCACATTTTAACATAATTTAGCAAAAAATACTATTCCATATTTCATATGTAAGTATAAAAATGTTTTCGAAAAATTAAAAAAAAAACGAAAAAATTATCTATTTATAAGAGAATTTTTGGAAAAATTATGCTAAAATTTTACCAAATAACATGTAACAATAAATTATAGAGCACTTAAAAGCAATTCATTAAAAAATATAAAATTTGAAAAATTTCAATTTTTAAAATTTTTTTAAAACATTTTTAAACTTACATCTTGGTTATAGGACATTATTTTTGGCTAAACAATTTTTACATTTTGATAGATTGCAGTAAATTAATCAGTTATAACTTTTGTGATATATATATATATATATATATATATATATATATATATATATATATATATATATATAAACAATAAATTTACAGTTTTTAAAAGTATAAATTAGAACGGGAGGCATACAATTTTTTAAAAAAAATTTAAAAATGGAAAATTTCTAATTTTTTAATTTTTTAATGTATATCTTTGAAACTTTTGACGTCAAAATAATGGAATTTAGAATAATTTGTTTATCCAATTAATCAAAAACTTTTCAATTGCAAAACTTCGAAAACATTAAAAACGGTAAGTAATAAATGGTAAACAATATTAAAAAATATTAATTCATAGCCTAAACATTATTTTTCAAGTATTGGAAATGGGGATTTTTTATGATAAACTTCATACTACAGAAATTCAAGAATACCTGTGAAACGAAGTAGTTATGCTACACGGGTTCTGGCCCAGTTACCGATGGTCGGTAAGGTAGATTTTTAATGGCTCACTTTCAAGTGGGTTAGAAGGGGTTTTCTACTTTACCGACCGAGTTTTTAGTACCGGCCGCCACCGTTAGATGGCGCCACCGCTCAATTCAAACCCTCTTGGCGGGGTATTTAAATTTTTTTTTGAAATTTCAAGTCGCTTGGTGGGGTTTTTAATTTTCCCACGCAATTTACCGACATTTTTAGTACCGGATGCCACCGTTAGATGGCGCCATTTTATTTTTTTGTCCAATTCAAACCCTCTTGGCGGGGTATTTAAATTTTTTTGAAATTTCAAGTGGCTTGGTGGGGGTGCTCTACTTTACCGACATCTGGCTACCACCGCAAGATGGCTCTGATTTATTTTTTGTTCCATTCAAACCCCCTTGGCGGGATATTTAAATTTGATTTTCAAAATTTTAATTCTATTGGTGTTGGGTGATTTTAAATTTCGCGCCAAAATTACCAATAATTGTTTTAAACAGACATCGAATTGTAACCCCGTTTGTTATATATTACAATCTTTTATTATTATTTAATGTTAAGTGGTTTGGTGATTTCAAATTTCACACCTGAAATACTGGCTGATTTATTAGTTTTAGTAGCTATAACTACATTTTAGCAATCAATTCAACATTATTTTAAAATAGAATATTTTTAATTCCACCATAATTTATTTAGTAACTCTAAAATTAACCCTAGGTACTACTTGGGATTTATTTTTATTATTTGTTTATTTTCTACTATAAAGCGATTTTGCAGTTAGTGTATTTTATTTTATCAAAATATGCAATTAAATATATATAGTGTTATTTTGATTCTCATTGACTTCAAAGTTTGTCCTATGGAAAGAGCCAATCAGAATGCTGAATAAAAAGTTACCATGCTGCGGATACAAGAGACCGTTTTTAAGTATTAAATGTGTGAAGTTGGTAGCAGTGGTCTAATTGAATCAGACTTCTGCTAGAGTTTCAAAGTTTACGAAAACGTGCTCACAACTAAACGAACAGTGAAAATGGTAAGTTTGCATTGTTATTTTATAAATTAGTAACAAAATAAAAAACTAATAAAATATGTATGCAACAAATAAATGTCATGAAAGAATATATAGTTTATAGTATACATAAAAATATTTAATCTATTGTTTTGTGTTTTAGAATTATCATTCAAATGAAAGTAGTGGCACTCGTTGTCCAGGATGTTGTCTTTGTCATTTATTGCGATTAATTTATCCCCACGTAAGTTAAAATTAATGTTATAGGAAATATATATTTATTTATATTGCATAATTTAAGTACATATAAAGTTAAGCTGTCATAACCTAAAATTTTATTCCTTATAAAAATACAAAGTTAACCTGTCATAACCTAAAATTTTATTCCTTATAAAAATACAAAGTTAACCTGTCATATCCTAAGATTTTATACATTATAAAAATATATAATTTATATCTACTTTTAAAGTTTATATATATTAAAAAACAATGTTACAGATAATTTCAGAATTTGGACACATTCTCAGTATGACAGTTAATAACTTTCAACAACCTGCAAATAATCAAAGGCCAGTAATGAATCAACAACCTGTTAATAATCAAAGGCCAGTAATGAATCAACAACCTGTTAATAATCAAAGGCCAGTAATGAATCAACAACCTGTAAATAATCAAAGACCAGTAATGAATCAAAGACCAGTAATGAATCAAAGGCCAGTAATGAATCAAAGACCAGTAATGAATCAAAGGCCAGTAATTAATCAAAGGCCAGTAATTAATCAAACTCTACCTCCTTATCCGGTTCATTATCCACCACCAAGTCATCCACGATTATTTTTTAATTCAGCTAATGTTATGACTACATCCAATCATCAGGCTCAACTTAACGTTCATCATGGTGTAAGTACATAATTAAAGTATATTTTGTAAATTAATATTAATTTAAATTGTTAAGAATAATATTATCCATTTTTGATATTAATTAAATTGAAATTTCCTATTTCAATTTATAATGAATGTTTATAGTGTAAATCGTTGTACTGACTTTAGAAAAAATATATTTAATTCTTTTAATTAGATTTTAATTATTAAACTTTTCAATTAAATAGGTAAACAACCCAACTATAACTCCACGTCAAAGACAATCTCGATGGGAACCTACTGAATATGTTCCATCTTCTGACATGAAGGATTCATTACAACTGGAATATACTCCAACTCCTATTCAGACGACCATAATAAAAGAAACTTCTGTTGTACTAAGTTCAAATGAAATGCAAGATGAAGAAAATAAGGAAAATAAGGAAAATAAGGAAGCAGTCCCATCCTCTCCAGCAAATTCATCGAGTTCATCTGAGTCCTCAAAGTCCTCTAAATCATCGAGTTCATCTGAATCTTCAAAGCCCTCTAAATCATCGAGTTCATCTGAATCTTCAAAGTCCTCTAAATCATCGTGTTCATCTAAATCGTTGAAGTCATCGAGCTTTGAAAAGTCAATGAGTTCCTCAACCATCACAAAAACAGAATCTGTGGATGCTTCTACTTTGAAATTAGCAACTAAAAAAAAATTCATTGATGTTTCTACTTCAAAGATGTCAACTCAACCAGAATCTGTGAATGATTCTACTTTGAAATTAGCAACTAAAAAAAAATCCATTGATGTTTCTACTTCAAAGATGTCAACTCAACCAAAATCCAATGATGCTTCTACTTCAAAGTTATCAACTCAACCAAAATCTGTGGATGCTTCTACTTTGAAATTAGCAACTCAAAAAAAATCCATTGATGCTTCTACTTCAAAGTTATCAACTCAACCAAAATCTGTGGATGCTTCTACTTTGAAATTAGCAACTCAAAAAAAATCCATTGATGCTTCTACTTCAAAGTTATCAACTCAAAAAAAATCCAATGATGCTTCTACTTCAAAGTTATCAACTCAACCAAAATCTGTGGATGCTTCTACTTTGAAATTAGCAACTCAAAAAAAATCCATTAATGCTTCCATATTGAAATCCTCAGATACAGAACTCATTGCAGCGATTGCTTCAATCTCCCAGCCACCAGAAAAATCTAAAACGTTAATAATTAATGAACACCCATGTGTGCCTAGCAAAAGAAAAGTAAAGGAAAATAAGAAAACTGCAATGAGTAAAAAAAGAAAAGTGCCTTCAGATGACAAAGAACATAAGGAAAAGTAAATTTTTTTTACTCAATGGGGGAAAAGGAAAAATAGTTTGCTTTTTTACTATTTGAAAATTTCTTTTCTCTATGCATACTGTGATCTTTTTATTTCAATCTATAGTCAGTATGTTTAAATGTTTAATCGTTCTTCTTGAGAAGTATTTTGTTTTTGAACTTTAACAGTTCATGTAAGACTTAATAAGTATTTTCTTACCAAAGACTTATTAAGTCTCTCTAATTATGTATTATTAATATTTCTACATTAATTTTATGTTGACTCACATATTGAAAAAAACTGTTAAAAATTGTGTAGTCATTTAATTTAAGACAAGTATTTTATTTTTTGTTTTTGAACTTTAACAGTTCATGTAAGACTTCAATTTAAGACAAGTATTTTATTTTTGTTTTTGAACTTTAATAGTTCATGTAAGACTTGAAGTATTTTCTTACCAAAGACTTATTAAGTCTCTCTAATTATGTATTATTAATATTTCTACATTTATTTTTTGTTAACTCACATATTGAAAAAAACTGTTAAAAATTGTGTAGTCATTTAATTTAAGACAAGTATTTTATTTTTGTTTTTGAACTTTAACAGTTTCATTTAAGACTAATGATATAATCATTTGTGAGATGTTTAAAAAAGAAAATGTATTTTTTAAATAAACAATTTTATAACGAAAGACATAAATATAATGTGTTGATTTTAAAGCATGACTTTTAAACAAAATTTTGTCTATTTTATAATTTAAGAAAAAAAAATTTTATTTATATATCAAGTTCCTTTCAGCATTATTTTCAGACTTTGTATATTAAATTAATTGAAAAAAGTATGTTTTAAATTATGCATTTTGAATAATGTAATTAATATATTAATTATCATTATTTTATTAATAATTAAAATTAACTAATACAAATTATTTCTACAATCAATATTATGGATATATTCAAAAACCCCGCGTTTTAAAATATGTTACGGAAAACCGCCGCATGGAGATGCTGCTTCCACTCCTCTAGCGACGCAAAGTGGGGAGCGCTGTGGTGGGAGAGCGGCGTGGTGGGGATCACTGCTATAGACTGCGGTGCGTCAGCCACCAAACTCATTCTTCTTTCAGCTTCCAATCGCTCTAGGTAATTCTTTCTCTCCTCTAGGTCTCTTCACCAGGTCTTTCTTTCCTCCAGGTCTTTCTCTCTAAATTTCTGCTTTCTCTTCACCAGGTTTTTCTCTAAATTTTTTTCTCTTCCCCAGGTCTTTTTTTTATCCTCAAGGTCTTTCTCTCTAAAATTTTTTTTCTCTTCTCCAGGTCCTTTTTTCCTTCTTCCTCCAGGTCTTTCTCTCTCTCTAAATTTCTGCTTTCTCTTCCCCAGGTCTTTTTTTCCTCAAGGTCTTTCTCTCTAATTTTTTCCTTCCTCCTCAAGGTCTTTCTCTCTAATTTTTTCCTTCCTCCTCCAGGTCTTTCTCTCTAATTTTTTCTTTCTCTTCACCAGGTTTTTCACTCTAAAATTTTTCTTTCTTTTCATCAGGTCTTTCTTTCTTCCAGGTTTATTTCTCTTTAATTTGAAAAATTTATTTTCTTTTTTCTTTTAGAAAATAAAAATGGAAGACAAAAATACGAATCCTCCACAAATTCAGGAAGAAGTAGAAGAAGAAGATAATGAGTCTACAATTGTCATTTACGATGAATACGCGCATAATAATTATGATGATGATGATGAGGATGATGATTATAATGAGGATGATGATGGATATGATAGTCAGGGTGAAACTATCATCATGAGCGACGATGATGATTATGGCGATGAAGATGATGTTTTAGTTATAAATATCAATCCTGAGGAAGTTAGTTGAAAATTTCTAAGTGCTTTTAAATTAACTTTGAGAATATATATTTTTCTTATTTTTCAATTAACTTTGAAAATACTATTTTTAGATGTCGGAGCTACTTGAAGAAGAAGAAGATAATGATGATTGCTTTGAGCCATAAAAATAATATTAATCAATTTTTAAATAAAGAAAATATTTTTTAAATTCACACATTTTATTTTAGTTCCCTTAATTTTAACTCGCATGATTTAAACACATATTATAGTGGGGATATTTCTGCGTGCGCAGTGTATAGTGGGGGGGGGGTAATTTGCGTGCGCATTTGAAAATGTGGTGGGGATTGAGATAAAAGTGGGGATTGCAGCAATATAAGGCGAGTTACAAAGCCACCAAGTCATTATTATTTCAGGTTCTTGAATTAGCAGTAAGTATAAACATTAATCTATTTTCTTTTTCTTTTTTCAGCATTATTTTCTAAGTTTCATTTTTCAGCTTTATTTTCTAAGTTTATTTTTCAGCTATATTTTCTAAGTTCTTTTTCTAGATATATTTCTATTTTCTTTTCTTTTTCAGCTTTATTTTCTAAGTTTTATTTTTCAGCTTTATTTTCTAAGTTTATTTTTCAGCTATATTTTCTAAGTTCTTTTTCTAGATATATTTCTATTTTCTTTTCTTTTTCAGCTTTATTTTTTAAGTTTCATTTTTCAGCTTTATTTTCTAAGTTTATTTTTCAGCTATATTTTCTAAGTTCTTTTTCAAGATATATTTCTATTTTCTTTTTCTTTTTTCAGCTTTATTTTCTAAGTTTCATTTTTCAGCTTTATTTTCTAAGTTTATTTTTCAGCTATATTTTCTAAGTTCTTTTTCTAGATATATTTCTATTTTCTTTTCTTTTTCAGCTTTATTTTTTAAGTTTCATTTTTCAGCTTTATTTTCTAAGTTTATTTTTCAGCTATATTTTCTAAGTTCTTTTTCAAGATATATTTCTATTTTCTTTTTCTTTTTTCAGCTTTATTTTCTAAGTTTCATTTTTCAGCTTTATTTTCTAAGTTTATTTTTCAGCTATATTTTCTAAGTTCTTTTTCTAGATATATTTCTATTTTCTTTTCTTTTTCAGCTTTATTTTTTAAGTTTCATTTTTCAGCTTTATTTTCTAAGTTTATTTTTCAGCTATATTTTCTAAGTTCTTTTTCTAGATATATTTCTATTTTCTTTTCTTTTTCAGCTTTATTTTTTAAGTTTCATTTTTCAGCTTTATTTTCTAAGTTTATTTTTCAGCTATATTTTCTAAGTTCTTTTTCTAGATATATTTCTATTTTCTTTTTCTTTTTTCAGCTTTATTTTCTAAGTTTCATTTTTCAGCTTTATTTTCTAAGTTTATTTTTCAGCTATATTTTCTAAGTTCTTTTTCTAGATATATTTCTATTTTCTTTTCTTTTTCAGCTTTATTTTCTAAGTTTTATTTTTCAGCTTTATTTTCTAAGTTTATTTTTCAGCTATATTTTCTAAGTTCTTTTTCTAGATATATTTCTATTTTCTTTTCTTTTTCAGCTTTATTTTCTAAGTTTTATTTTTCAGCTTTATTTTCTAAGTTTATTTTTCAGCTATATTTTCTAAGTTCTTTTTCTAGATATATTTCTATTTTCTTTTCTTTTTCAGCTTTATTTTTTAAGTTTCATTTTTCAGCTTTATTTTCTAAGTTTCATTTTCAGCTACATTTTCTAAGTTCTTTTTCAAGATATATTTCTATTTTCTTTTTCTTTTTCAGCTTTATTTTCTAAGTTTATTTTTCAGCTATATTTTCTATGTTCTTTTTCTAGATATATTTCTATTTTCTTTCTTTTTTCAGATATATTTTCAAAGTTTCTTTTTCTAAGTTAGTTTTAAAAACAATTTTTTTTATTACAGTTCTTTGTTTTCTCTTCTTTTGTTCAAGGTTTTTTTCCAGTTTCAAGCGTATAAAAATGGATCTAGAAAAAGTCAACTCCGTTGGACGTTTCGAGGGATACCTACCAACGAAGCCGCTTGCGGAATTGATGAAGGATGGACTGTACTACGTCACGAAAATGAAGAAGGTCCAGACTAAATATGGACCTAGGATCATAGTTGAAATTGATGCTGATTTCGTTACATACCTACCAACGAGATTCATTAAACTTTTCGAGGATGAACCAACCACCTTGGAAATGATTAAAGAAGCTGCGATATCCAAGAAACTTCAAATGAAGTATCTTGGAGGACTATATAATATTGTTGAGTTTAAATTGTTATAATTTTTGTTAAAAAAAAGATATATATTTGAAAAAAAACTATTTTGAAAAAATAAACACAACTTTTACCTATAAATTGGTTTTAAATTTACTTTCCTTCTCTTAGTATAACATATTTTTCAGAATTAGAATAAGTTTTATTTTCAGGAATTATAAAAAAATATTAAAATTTTAAAGGATAGGATATTTTTGAAATAAGAAGCAATGTTTTAAATTTTTAATTAATAACATTTATTTTTGAAAACTTAAAAACTATAGTTACAAAAAAGATTCACAATTTTCATAGAAAGATTTTAAAGTATTAATCGTAGAATCAGTTTCATCAACTCCATTACAAATAACACGTATATATTGGTTTGGCGGATCCAAAAACCATTCTTGAAGAAGTTTAACATTTTTTGCAGCACAGTTCTCGCTATAAAGGGTATGATGTTGACATGTAGATAACAATAATTTAGTCTCAAGTTTTTTCAACGATGGACAATTAAAATCTTCTAAATTTTGTACATTTAGTAAGTATTTCTCTAGCCAAGTCTTCTTTTCTAATCCTTTGACGTAAATAGCTTTTGCACCTCGTAGTATTCCTTGTAAAATAGATTTAAGTTCATCGTATGGAACATCTCCAGCTGTCCAATCAATTCCATGGTAATTATGAGTTAGCCAGAGATTTTCACTTTTGTAGCGTCCAGACAGAGAATTCCAAGGACAAGGAGGTTCAAACAGGAAAACAAGTGGTAGAGCATCCGATTGTAGTGGAAGTATTGCCAACTCTTTAAAGACAAACTCGTTGTTGGCTTTTTTAAAACCTTGAACGTCTACAATGAACTCCATGTTGAAATGAATTTCTAGCCGAGAGCGGCTGCTTTTATATTAATTACCCCCACTACAACCACATTATCCCTACTCCTTTACAATAGTTTCTTTACAACGCCGCTGATTGGCTTATATTGAATGACACGGTCATGAATGATTAGGCAGTAGGCAGTGGTCTCGGCTGGCATGTTGATTCCTGCTTCAAATTCTAACCTTACATCAACTGATGCTTGTTTTAAAAACTCGTTTTGCTTAGAACAATCAATAACAATTAGAGGAAATAGACTTTTAAAAATATCCTTTGTTAAAATAGGTTTTGAATCTTTACCATAATAAGATGATTGAAAATTAGCGTACATTTCATAAAGTAGAGAGTACTGATTTTGATTAAAGTTTAAATTTAAATTTTCATAAGGATAATATTGTGAATTTAAAAAGAGTTTAACATTTGTAATATTGCAATGGTCAAAATGACAGGCATATCTTTTACGTTTATCTTTTCTTGCTGTTTGAAATCCAACAATAACATAGCGTGGTTTCTCTAATTGCGTTGATGTTTTAATTTGCCACAAAACTTTTGAACTTGTAGGAATTAAAGGATACTCATACATTTCCCACGACCTAAAACTTATTGAAATTAATGGATCCTTTTCAATAAATTTTAACAATTTTATTTTATTATTATCTGCAGGTAAAACGTATGGAACCATCCATTCAAGTTTATTGATGAAAATTTTGAATTCCTCATCACCTCCTTGTCCTGTTTGAATTATAGCATTCATGTCAGAACGTGCTCTTGTTAAAATAAGTTCATATTTAGCGTTCATAATTATTTTTTTATAATCTTCAGCAAAGCCAAAAATCATGTTGAGTGGTATTGTGACGTCAAAATAACCATTCTCCAATACCAGTCTTGCATCAGCTGCAATTTTTGAATATCCAGCATTTTCAATAAAATTTAGTTGATTTGATGTTTGCGATGTGTAATTTTTCATGATTGTAGTATGTCCAACATATTTGCAACGATCAATTTCAATACCATTTAATTCATAGCGAATTTCATCAAACAAAAAACATACAGCATTATTACTTAAATGCACGTTTTCTGTAAGAGTAATTCCATCATTTTTAGTTAATCTACCAAAAATGTGTAATGAACTTTTACTAGGTAAAATGCACAAGTCTTGATGTTGTAGTGCGATTCGAATTTCATCGCTATTGTTAAAAGATGAAGATGCATATGGTTGATGAGCATGAATTTCATAATGAGCTATGGACTCATCGAAATTCACTGCTGCTGGAATATTGAGAAGTTCGTCCATTTTTATTGCAACAGCAAGCAAAAAATATGTAGATTAATTGTCTTGTTGTCTTATTTTCTTTCCTCGAAGTTTTAGACCTAGTTCTTGTAAAAAGAGGCGATTCTGAGGTGTTAACACCTTGTGAGACAAATTTAGACTGATTTGACTCTTGCATGTTGGCTGACTTTTATAGTTTCCACCAATAACAGCTCTTTGATTATAAACAATTCCCATTACAAAGACTTTATATGCAATCGAATTGTTATAGTTTCTCCTCTAAAATTTATTAAATCACCGTCCTGATGGACAATTCGCAGCTGTATATTATGTATTGTCTTTGTGACAATCGGAAGGTAAATGACGTGTGCAGGCACTTCCACAATCTTATATCCTGGTGGAACACTGGGGAAGAATTCATGGATAGTGTGAACTTTTTGATTATTTATATACGCTCCAGATGTTATATTGCACTCAATTCTAACTGAATTAACCTTTAGAATAGCTACTGGTAAATCAGAAGTATGTGCTCTATGAGGTGCTAAAAGCTGCGACGTAAATCCCAACAAATTGCCAATTGAGTCTTTAGGGTTAAAATCAATTGGTAAAGTGGATTTAACTACACTGCGCAAAGTATTATTATTCGGTTTTATACTAATAACAGTTCCGATTTCTACAGAATTTTGTAAATATGACTCAATATCTTTAATTTCATAACTTCCAGTTGAAATAGCAATTACTTGATTTCCAACGTAAAACTTGTTATTTCCTTTATCTATATTGGGAATTGAATTAAAAGTCAACAGTTCTACAAGACCAAGTACATAACTTTTATTTGAATTTAGCTCTATTGGTGGGAAGTATTCAGCTTCAAGAACTGATAAATTTCCTGTTAACGTTAAAGTAAACGAATCACTCATGTTGCTGTCAGATTTTATACTGAAAGCTTACAACAGTTACAGTCTTTTATAAAGGTTAAAGCAACTCTTAATATTTAGTTGATTACATAAAAATTTAAGACACAAGTGTCCACATACAAATGTGTCATAATTTTGATATCTTTTATGATTATATTTTATTAAGCTACCATCACCCAAATAATTGACAAGATCTGTTGGTGGAGCAAGGTTGCCAAAACTATCAAAATACATTGTTTCGTTTTTGAATTTTTTATATGCTACCCAATGTGTTCCTGGACCTTCTTTATTATCAAGATTAATTATTCCCGATTCAAACTGATGAGGACCTCTTACAGGTAGTTCATTCCGCATAAAAATACCACGAAAATGAGGTATTTTGGCAGCTTTGGCATACTTTAACAGATCAAAGTCAGTTAATGGTCGGTGAGGTAGCTTCACAACAAGTTTTTTGTTTTCCTTCTTGTAGTTCTCTTTTTTCTTGATGCTCGTTTTTTCTTCTTCTTTCTTGATGATCGTTTTTTAATTCCTTTTCCTTGAATGTAGGGTTTCAAGTGTAGACCAAGTCCTTGTCGATAAGGTTTTAAATGTAATCCTTTTCCAAGTGATATAGCTTCCATGGTTTTATTGTGACGTTGAGCTTCTGCAAGCTGTTCACTAGCTGTTTTAGCCTTATTAACAGCCCTTGCTATTCCTGAAGCTCCTCCAGCAAGAGCTCCTAAAGCACTAAGTCCAGCAAAAATTGGAACTAGCGATAAAATTCCACCTACTTTAGTAGGTACAGGAAGAATTCTAGGTGATAAAATTTTGGATTTACCGCCAACATTTTTTATTGCTTTTCGTGCACCAATCATAGCTGCTTGAATTGATTCTTCAGTATTATTACTGGGAACCATACTTTTTCGTGCAGCATCAACAATTTTCCTTAGCGCTATTTGTTTCTTTTTACAGATTTTTTTACTCTTTTTCTTTCTTATAGATGATTTTCTTTTTCTCATTCCCATTCCTAATTTTGATTTAGCTTTCATGGTTCCAGAAATAGCTAATGCAGCTGCTCTTTCACCAACACTAGAATCTTTAGCTTTAACACGTTCCCAAGCTTTCTTAGCTAAAACTTTATCTGCTTCGTTTCTCGCTTCAATATTTTCACGATTTTGCGAATATGCAATGTCGTGTTGTTTGTATGCAGCGTCTAGTGGATTAACTCCTTGATCACCGCGAGCTAAACGTTTTGCTAAATTTGTACCAGGGACACAAAATTGGTAACCAGGCAAGTGAAACTCAAACGGTAAACTATTGATAATACGATTGAGTAAACCTTTTCCTCGATATCGACCTTTTTTCACCTCCTGATGTAGAATCATTCTTCACTCTACAATGGTTGTCGTGAAACTGACAAAAGAACTATAAAAGCTGGGTATTTATAGATTTTAGGGCAGTTACTGTCAAGATGCAGTTCACGAAACAACCCGTCGCACTGCCAATCTCTAGTATAGATGTTGAGACTAATGAAAAAAAGATTAAACGCCATGGCAGTCTGTTTTCAGACAGCATTCGAGCAGTTTTCTGTGGACCCTCAAATTGTGGAAAAACGAATGCTCTTCTTTCCCTAATAATACATCCAAATGGTCTAAGTTTTGAAAATATTTACCTCTACTCTAAATCTCTGCAACAACCTAAATACAAATTTCTGGAAAATGTAATCAGTGGGGTAGATGGTGTTGAATATTTTCCATTTAGTGAACATGAAGAAGTAGTATCTCCAAAAGATGCTAAACCAAATTCAATATTCGTTTTTGATGACATTGCTTGTGAAAAGCAGGATAATGTTAGAGCTTTCTTTTGTATGGGCAGACATGTAAATGTGGACAGTTTCTATTTATGTCAAACGTATGCTCGTATTCCTAAACATCTAGTTCGAGATAATGTTAATTTATTGGTTCTATTTAGGCAAGATGAAAAGAATCTAAAACATGTATACGAAGATCATGTTAATACCGATATGAGTTATACTCAATTTCGCGATTTATGTTCAGAATGTTGGAAATCTGACAAATATGGTTTTGTTGTTATTGATAAGGACCGTAATTTTAATGAGGGGAGATATAGAAGAGGATTTGATTGCTTCATTTCACTATAAATACAAGAACTTTACTGAATTTTTTATTAGTATAGTTTATCTTGTCACTAAGAAAACATGTATAGAAAAGAGCAAGAAACGCTTCGCCAAATAGCAAAAGCAAGTGATGCTATTAGGCGAAAACATCGTTTACTCAAAATGGGTAAAGAGGCTGCAGAAACAGTATTGAAAAAAACTCTTCAACCAATAGTAACACCTCTTGAAAAATTGGTTAAAGTAACTGACATACCTTTCGAGAATTTTAAAAAAGAAAAATTTAAAAAGGAGGAAAATGATTTTTCTTTCTCAACTGCTGTTGATGAGGAGGAAGAATTTGATAAAACACTACTAAATGACACTCTACTTGATAAGAGTGCTAATTTTGAAGATCTTAATTATGAAAAATTGACAAATAAATTTATTCTATTATTGAATAAAAACAGAAAACTCTTTTTAGACATGGTTTATGGAGTACGTAAGCTTCCTAATGGTATTCTTATGATTGGAGATACAGCAGTTGATTTAGAAGGTTCTCATATTCGACTTGCTGGAAAGAAAAAATATCTAAAAACGGCTGGGTTGCTTGAACTCTTATTTACACAAAGACCTAATACAGCCTTGATAAGTCCAGATGATTTAGAAAATTATAAAGAAATTCTTGAAGCTACAAATGCACATCGAAAGAATTATAGTTCCAGTGAACCTTTGAACATAAACAGGAGTTTCAAATACGTTGATGTAATTGCAAAACTTTTTAAGAGTACACCAAAGAAGGGTAGTGGTGTTTTAAAGAAGAAGAAGAAGTTTGGAAAAAAATTACCTCAATTTATGATTACAAAGAAAAAATTTCAACCAGACTACATCTATTGGGATGATCCAAATGAACTAGTTGACCGATTACGCCTGCTCGTAGCATCACAGCAAGCTGGTAATCCGAGCCATAATAATGAAATTATGTCAATCATCGAAGAACTACGCGAAGCTCACATTATATATTAGAAGAGTACAAGCAATTAGAGCTCAGTATTAAAATGAGCATTGATGTGTTTGGACATCCTTTGTCACGACCTGCGGCAAGTCGTGGACTTCCTGGACCTTCTGGAATTGGATTTAAAATTACTTCAAGTGGACAATACGATATTGACAACAAAAGACTTTGAAACGTTCAAGACGCTGAAGAGCAACAAGACGCTGTAAATTTAAGACTTGTACAGAAAATTATTAAAAACGAGATAAAAATTGTTTTTCAAATTACATCTTCTTTAAGATCAGCTATTGATGATTTGAATCTTTATATCCGAATTATCGAGGATAGAGTAAACGAAAAACTTGAAGAAATTGAATCACAGCAAAATTATATCATCAAAGAGGCCAAATTTATTCAACAGTGATGGCTGATCAAAAATTCTGAATTTAAGAGTTTAATGCAAGAATTCAACATTTACCTCTATTCTACTTATAGTAATTTGAAAGCCTCAATTATTGAAAGATTTAACCGTACTCTAAAAAATATGATGTGGCCTGAATTTAGTTTACAAGGCAATTATAAATGGATTAATCTTTTACCAACTCTCATATCAAAGTACAATAATAAAAAACATCGTACTATTAGCATGAAACCCAATGATGTCACCGAAGAAGATACAAGAGAACTACTGAGACGCATTCGTAAACTACGTAGAATTCCGCTGAAAAGATCAAAATTCAAAGTTGGAGACAGAGTTCGAGTTAGCAAGTATAAAAACATCTTTGAGAAAGGATATACTCCCAACTGGACAACGGAAATATTTACCGTGGATAAAGTTAAATCAACAAAACCAATTACATACAAGCTGAAATATTATCAAAATCAACCCATCGAAGGTGGTTTCTATGAAGAAGAGTTGCTGAAAGTCCAATATCCAGATGTTTACCTTGTAGAAAAAGTTCTCAAGACTCGTGGGAATGATGTATACGTGAAATGGCTTGGATTTGATAGCTCACACAATAGTTGGATAAAAAAATCTGATATGTAAAATAGTTAAAGTAACGTTAAAATAAGTTAAAGTATAGTTAAAAATAGTTAAAGTAATGTTAAAGTATAGTTAAAGTAACGTTAAAATATAGTTAAAATAAGTTAAAGTAAAGTTAAAAATAGTTAAAGTAATGTTAAAGTATAGTTAAAGTAACGTTAAAATATAGTTAAAATAAAGTTAAAAAAAGTTTAAAATAGTTAAAATAAGTTAAAGTAACGTTAATGTATAGTTAAAAATAGTTAAAGTAATGTTAAAAATAGTTAAATTAAGTTTATGTAACTAGATTAAGGTTTTTTTTTAAATAAAGTAAACATAAAATAAATTAAACAACCATTTCCTCCTCCTCTCTCTCTAACATATATTTTTTTACAATAGTTTATTTATCCTCATTATCATCAATTTCAATAATTTTACAATGACCCCATGCGAGGGTGTCGGTGCTGTTGTCTATCAAGTATCTCTTGTCGTCATAGGGACTCAACGCTATTTTCGTTTGTTTTAAAGTCTGTACTTTGTGAAGATTCGATCTGATAGTATATTGAGTTCTAGATTGCATTTTAATATTTCGAAGACAATAAACATAATCATCAAAGTCGATATTTTTCTTAACGACTCCTGCTTTGACACCTTTAGCCTTTTTTATGAAATCTTTGTCTTCTACGCGAACGCTGTACATTTTGCTCCACAAGCCAACAAATTCTGTTACGATTTTTCCGCAGCACTCATCTTTCATGAGACCCAAGATCTTTTTGTTGGCTTGCGGAATATTGTACACGTTATTAACCGGATAATCAGAAGTTTGGCGATCAATGCTTCAGCTCCATACCTACCCTCCCACTTTGTCACAAGTTTAATGTCCACGTGTTTTCGCACGTTCTCCATTGTTTTGCCAAATACCGCGTTGTTCATCAGTTTAAACAAGTTTTTCTCAAATTCGTTACTAGCGTTTGTCCTTCGCATGGTATTAAAGTCAATGTAACTTTTCAACCATGTCGATTGTTCAAATTTTAAGACGCGGTGAATTTTAACTAGCACGAGACCGTTGGCAATCGCTTGTTTTAAGGCACGATAATGGAGAACGTGCTTTCGTTTCGGTAGGAGGGTAGTTAGGAGCTTCTCCTGTTTTGACCCTGGTGGCTTCGAGCGTTCAGGGCAAAACGGAAAGTCGCTGTGTTTATCATGAAGATGATCTGGATAATCCAAATCGACTTCCAAAATGTAACCTGTAGGCGCATCGTCTGATACATTAAAGTCAAAACTATTATCAACATTCTCTACCCACTTGAAGCCACCATAGGGAAGCGGTTGAATCATTGCCCATCCGTATAGATTATTTGCGTCAAAGTATACGATGTAAGACGTGTCCTCATTTTTATTAAAGTTTTCCATGTAAGGATAGTTAGCTTTTGCATATCGATTTGTACATTGACTTACACCACCTCTTATTCCTCGTTCAATAAACATTACCATGTCAATGTCTGTCAAGAGTTCAAGTCTTACATTCGTATACTTTAGCATTGCATCCCAAGTCAAACCTGGCGTAGTATAATAGTGCGCTGAATCTAGACCGTACGCGATTAAACACTGGTTTCTGAAATTTTCGAAAATGTCCGCGAGTAACAATATATCGGTTTGCATGTACAAGTATACATAATCACCAAGATTTTGACAATTAAATTCACTCCACACTTTCTGCGCATGAGCATAGTCTTCATCAGAAACATTCGAATCGTTTAATGTGCTGTAGAATTTATCTTTCGGCGGTAACTCTGTTTCGTCGAGTTTTTCCCTTGAATCAATGTATTCATAAGGAAAAACTCCTTTTCGCATCAACAATTGAATTTTATCGTCGCTGTAATTCGAAAAAACGGAATTTACAATTTTGTATTCATCGAGATAGGATGCTAACTTATCCAGAGATGATGCCATAAACTTGAAAGAATCAATAAAACGAAATTTTAGAAAACCACATTTTACATTTTTAGTAAAACTAATGTACTTTTCTTTGTTAATGGGAAGTAGATTAACAGTACCTTCAAATTCTGTAGCAATAGCTTCAATAATGAAATGTGCATCATAGCCACTTAGGTTATGGAAAACAACAGGTATGATCTGAGATTCATGGTAATTAATATTACAATCTTGATGAGCGGGTCCGCGGTACTTCCCTGTTAAATGGCAATGGTCTCGTACTTTCACATCCCCATACGCGATTTTCTTTTTACAAATATGACAAGTCATATCATTTCGAAAAGCTGTCAACTGCTGTGGGCTTAATGTTTCCATGGGTACTGGATTCTTAAATAGGGAATCTAGATTGTCAGCCAAGTTCTTTAATTCTAAAGAAAACCGTTTAGCTGGATTCTCCTCATCTCTAGGTGATGCTTTGTACACTGACAAAGAGTCATCGAAACTACACTTTAAGTAATAACCAATACTGAGAGTTTTATGGTTTTTAAACACCTCAGTATTTTTTGGTTCTTGGGGTGCTGCCGAGGGAATTAACAAACTTTCACAATCGGCATAAATGATAAAGGGTACACGTTCCTTATTTTGAAAATTTTAAACTCAACTGTATATTGACCTTTTTGGGGTAATTTAATCTTTGTGTCGTTCATTTTTCGACAATGCTCTTCATGTTGAGTGAGCTTTTCTTGATTCAGAAAATAATGCAAGCAACGATCGCAAATGAATTTTTTATTTTTCTGCTTTGATAAGTCTGAACTAACAAGTCTCGACAAGTCCTTTATCCAGACATAATGGTAGTTAAACGATATGAGAGGTATATCAGTTTCATCATCATCGTCTTCACTTAGATTTTCATCTATGTAGTGATCTTCAATTCGAAGAAGATTGACATGATTCAACTTCTTTTGAGATGAAAGATGAAGAGGAGAAACTGTAAACTTCTCATCTCTTTTAACAAGGCCATACAAGTTGACAGAAATGTTGTTTAGGGTTTCAAATTTAGAAATGTCTTTAAGAGAAACAGGAAATTCGATACCACTAAAAGTGAGTGTATCTTCATAGGGCCTGTATTTTGAAACTCGATCTGCGTGTTTGTCTGCTGGGTACAGTGCTGACAATATTGCCCATTTAAAACACTGATTGTCAGCATTTTGGACATTAATGCAGGCATGCTTTCGATTGATAGCAGTTGGCAAATTGATATAAGAACTTGCGCGCAGGGGATTGTACTTGTTAATGTTAACCTCCAACCTTTCAATAGAATGAAGTCTCCAGTTAGACTCTTTCTCTTGGAATTCCTCTATTCTTTTTAAGGTTATTTGTTTAACATTAACGTTATACCAGTCATCTAATGGGGTTGTCACTAAAATGTCACCGGTTTTCACGATGAATGTCTTTAAATCTGATATTTCTTGTGTTTTACCGTCAATGGAATCTTTAACAAATTTCGCGAACAATACGGTGTAAACTTTTAGCGGACCAAACCTGTTTAAAGCTTTTTCAATGTTAACTTTAAATAAACTAAAGGCATCATCAAGGAATTCATTAATATCCTTGTAATCTAAATTCATTACAGCACTATTTTGTAAACGACCCTCAAACGCTTCTTCAAAATCCACCCATTTCATTCTTTCATTCACTACTTCAACACCCGCACCACGTTTCATTAGAGCATCAAAATGGCAGCGCAAGTATTCTATTTTTTGTCTTAAACTTAAGCACCTAGATCTTTGAGATGAAGAAAAATCAGACTTACGTAAAAAGTTTCGGAAAATGTTTAAATACCGTTAACACTTGTTCTGCCATTCAAATGCTGTAACGAATTTCTCCTCACCAGTCATAGCCATTGTTGAAATGAGCTGACGTTCCGCTGTTGTAATGAAGTTGTCAGATTCTTGACACACTTCATTGTACTCGTCCATGTCTATGCGTTGACGAGACTTCTTCGAAGATTTGCACTTTGGCATCTTGATAGCTAAATCTGAAAACAAACTTAAAAAAATACACCTAAAACTAATAAAAACCTGAAAAAACTCAAACTAAAAAAATCCTGAAAATAAACAACTAAAACTAAAAAATCCTGAAATAGAAAAAACCACAACCACCTTAAAACTAATACAAAATAGAACAAAAACAAACCCTAAAGTAGAAAAAAACCACCACCAACTTAAAACTAATGCAAACTGGAACACAAAATTAAAAAAATCCTATAATAAAAAATCAATAACTCCTAAATTCAAAACGAAAAAAAACTCTGAAAATTAACTCTGGGAAGAAACTCTGTAAAGAAACTCTGGAACCCTGAAAACCTGGAAGTAGACTGCTGCACCATTCAAGATGCAACTGATGTTTGTGGCCCGCGCTCCGTAACTTATACCCCAGTCCCCACTATACTCACCTCCCCACTGTGCAACTCCCCACTACACCACAGGCGCGCGCAACTCTCCTACCACAATGTAGTAAACGCCGACTACCGGGATAACTTGAAGTTAACATAACCCAAATGGGTCATCGGTCGGTAATGCAGAACCCTGACATACCGATCGGACCAAAATTGTGGAAGAAATCTGCATTACCGACTGATGGTAACACTTACCCTAGGTCGGTAACTTACCTACAGTCGGTAATTTACCAGTATTTTTATAGGAGCATTATCATAAAGGTCGGTAATGTAGAACACCAACCAACTTTGACTTAGTGGCGCGAAATTTAAAATTATCCCTTCTAACCCACTTGAAAGTTTGAAAACAAAAATTTAAATACCCCGCCAAGGGGGTTTGAATTGAGCGATGGCGCCATCTAACGGTGGCAGCCGGATGTCGGTAAAGTAGAACATCCCTTCTAACCCACTTGAAGTTTAAAAATAAAAATTTAAATATCCCGCCAAGGGGGTTTGAATTAAGCGGTGGCGCCATCTAACGGTGACAGCAGGTACTAAAAACTCGGTCGGTAAGGTAGAACACCCCAGCCAACCCACCTAAAAGTGAGCTATCAAGAAATCTACCTTACCGACCGTCGGTAACTGGGCCAGAACCCGTGTAGCTCTACTACTAAACGATACTTGTATTATTCTACTGGGGAAAAACTTAGATAGTAAAAAGTTTTGTTATTTTATTTCTAGGTTTAACTATTATTGATGTTTTGAGCATTGTAAAGGCAAAGGTTAAACAGAGTGTCAATTATAATTAAATTTCTACAAATAATTGACAAACGTTGTTTTCTGTATTTTAATTAATAAAAAACTAATTATTTGATGATAAAAATTCAATCACTGTTTAAAAATAGTAATATTTTTATAATGAAATAGTTAATGGTAACTAATTATTATTTCTCCAGGCAAATTCAATTCTTCACTATTTCCTATTTTTTGAGACTGGTAGACACACTATTGAATGTATCTGTAGAAACTAAAACCCTTTGAAGACGGGTACGACAGCTAGTTATTAATAAGTGTTTAATTTTTTAATTTCTTGTGTATTCAAGTTATTATTATTTGACTATAGCTATTTTAATTAATCTTTAATTTGATTTCACAAATGTCAATTTTTCGCACTTTTGATCTAGTTTTTTCAAGAATGTGAATTACAATTTTTTATTCAAATATTACTTAGAATTAAGTATTCTTAATTTACTTTTAAGTGATCTATTAATTTTTTTAATTAATAATCTAAAAATATGATATATTTTAACTTTAAGACTAAATTTGAGCGGCTGGATTCCATAAGCGCACGTAAATTTTTCTCGGCCGAAATCGAAGTCCCCTGGACACTCAAAATTCAACTTCTGAATTTAAATGTTTAAAATATATATCCTTATAGGAAATTTCATTGCGCATCTTTTTTTCTTTTAAATTTTTATTGTATCTATTACCGTTTTCAAATTATAAGGAAAAAAATGTTTTTTTGTTAACTAATTGTTTAATTGAACTGTAACTTTCAGGAAAAACTTGTTTAGACCTAAATGAACAACTTTCTTGCTGAAAGTTTTTGTTGCTCTAAATTTGCTCAACTTCCCCGCTTAGGGAAAATTTCAGTTTACGAATTTTGCAATATCTCAATAAAAAATTAATAACTTTTTTATTTATAATTAAGGGGAGATTCCACAGAAATTAAGGTTTTTTTAAAAAATTTTTTATAGGTAGTAAAATAAACATTTCTTAGTTAAACTTTTTTTACCATAAAATACTTGTGTTACAGTAATAAAAACCATTTTTTATTTATTTATTTTTTTAATGGAGTCTTAGAAAATGGCTGCCGAAAGTGGTCCCCTCTAAAAGTTGTTTACATTTTTTCTCGGCGACAATTAATCTAAACTAAAAAAGTCAAAAATTTTCTTAATCTATACCATTATGGCTATCGTGTAAACTAGAACAAAAAAAATTTATTGAAAAATAACCAAATGGCAGACTTTTTAATTTTTCGACCATAATTTTGCAACTTAAATTGTTAATAACTTTTATAAATATTAATGGATCTTAAATATCCTAGTTTACACGAAAACTACACATTCAAGGAGCATGCTGTCCAAATTGCAAGTTATTTCGTTGAAAATTGTAAAAATGAGAGTGTAAACAAGTTGAAAATGTGTAGTTTCGAGAAAAACGCGTATAAAGTTTGAAGGACCAAATATACAAAAATTTAACTTAAAGTTATATACATAACCTTTGATACGTAACAGTACACATTACTTATTACTTAAGAACTACTCTTTCAAGCGGTGCGAAAAGAAAAAATGTAAATTTAAAAATAAACAAATTGCAGTTAGGTAATTAATGAAAAAACATGAATTTTCGAGGTGGAAAGGTGATGTTATTCCTACTCTCCTGCTAGCGAGTCTATTCTTATCGCTTCAGACTATTTTTCCCGTATTTTTAGATAATCATACTAACCAAAAATTAAAAAAAAAAATTTCGGTATTCAAAAAAAAAATCAGTGGAATCTCCCCTTAAAACATCATTTTTCATTTTTTGTCACTCATAGGATAAAATAACGCGTATTTTCGTTTTTGTTTCATTAAAAATATGTAAAATTGACTGAGTAATCGAGAGTTGAAGAGAAAAAAACAATAAAAATTTCGCTCTTAGAAAAAACAGTTTTTTTCTTATATTTTGAAAACGGTAATAGATACAATAAAAATTTAAAAGAAAAAAAGATGAGCAATGAAATTTCCTATAAGGATATATATTTTAAGCATTTAAATTCAGAAGTTGAATTTTGAGTGTCCAGGGGACTTCGATTTCGGCCGAGAAAAATTTACGTGCCCTTATGGAATCCAGCCGCTCATTTTTAGAAATTTTCGCAGATTTCCAACACTAAAAAATCCTGCCGAGAATAACGGAAAATTATCATCCTTGTTTTAAAATTCGAATAAGCCCTTCCTATCATTGACATGACAAATTTTGCGTTGCAGAACAAGATACTTTTCAAGATTAACTGATTTTAAAATATTGATTTTCTAAATGATTTTGCCGGTAGAAAACAAGTAGGCTATCAAAATGAATTTAGGTCTCGAGATCTTTATTGATACTAAAAACTTATTAAACTGATAATTAATTGTTTTTAATGAAATTTTATTAATTAAAAATCAAGTTTTCAATAGTAATTAATGTAAATATTTATTTAATTTATCAATTTATTTTTATTTAAAAATTCAATACTTACAATTACATGCAAACTTTTAAGTAAAGATTCTTCTTTCAAGAAATTAGTTTAACATAATAAACTATTTTTCCATTAACTGCTTTAAAACTTGCTAATCGAACAAGACAATTGAGAGTCCCACCTATGCCGTCGCAGGGACTCTTTCCATGAGAAGTAGCAAAGAAATTCAATGTTGCAGAAATTTAAAAGTCATTAAAATGCTCTTCAAGTTTATAAATTTTTTTATTTTTGTACTGGCTAGCAGCACCAACCGAAAAATAATGAAAATGTATGACGTTTGGAAAAAGATCTTTAATTCGTTCAATAACTTTCTTTTGCAATGTGTAAACTGTTGAAGTTGAACGGTCCTTACAATCGGAAATTATGCAAAAACTTTTTGTTCTTAAATCTTCATTTTGTCGATAATAGATAACAATAGGATGTAGAATTGCTTGATCATTGACCCAATGATGAGATTGAACTTCGTGTTGGACGATAAATGTGTAATTTTGAACAAAATCTAGTACAACAATCATTTCGCTCTCAGGATTTTCTTTGAATCCAGGGCATTCTTTGCAATCTCCGATCATACATTTCCCGCTATTAATATCACAGGTTTCTAGTTTTAGTAGATTTGTCAAACAATTGTCAGGATTTAACAAAGCTACCATAAGTTTTACATTTTCATTCTGTACGTACACACAAAAGTAATGAGAGCTTTTTACACCTGCTAATATGCACCACCATATTACCATACTACATTTTTGAACCATTTTCTGGTCTCAGTTCAGCAAATTTAGAAATTGATAATTTTACATTTGGAATTTTCTCTTTAAAGCTTAAATATAATTCTCTTATGTTTAGTAAAACTAAACGTTTGTTTTTTTCCTTTTTACCAGATTTATTTCTAAGGGACCCACAATTTTTAGTACTGGGGCACAGTCTACTATTTTCATCATTTTCGTAAAAACTTATTACTTCATCTGTATGATGTTTGCATGTCGTCTTTGTAAATTTGGTTAATTTAAATAAGTTTGTTATTTAATTGTCATGCATTAGTTATTTCCAAAAGCTTGAGTGAAATAATTCTAAGTTTTGTAAAAACTAACAGTCTATTGGAATAGTTACCTGGTATGAGTACTGTTCAACTTGTCGAAAAAAGGTTTTTGAAGAAAGAGATAAGAAGAATAATGAATTTGAGGAAATTAATGATCCCTTATTTGAACCTTCAGAACTTAACAGTAATTGTAATGAAGCTTTATTGTCTATTCTAAAATTATCAATTTCTAAATTTGCTGAACTGAGACCAAAAATGGTCCAAAAATGTGGTATGGTAATATGGTTGTGCATATTAGCAGGTTCAAAAAGCTTTCATTACGTTTGTGTATACGTACATAATGAAAATGTAAAACTTATGATAGCTTTGTTGAATCCTGACAATTTTTTCTACAAAAATATACAATGTGGAATATTTGCAAAATTTCTGTACAGAAATTGTTATTGAATTCTTACGGAATTTCCGTACGAAATCTCCGTAGAGCGCTTTCCGTAGAATCGTTTCACGTGGGGGAATATTAAATTTTGTTTTTTATTTCTTTCGAAAAATTGTTAAAATTGAAGAAAAAGTTATTTAAAATTAAAGTAAGTGAAATTGAAAAAATTGCAAATGTGTTATTACAATTAGGGAACTTTTTTTAGATTTTTTGCATGAAAAGAAACACATTTAAAAGAGAAGTAAACAAAATCTACTATACATTTTACTCTCTGGAATAATGTTCGCGGCTAATCATAATGAAATTCATGAGAAAGCAGCGTCGACAAAACGGATCGAGCGATTCACAATTATCCTTAATCATCCTGTCAAATCATCTCAAGCAAAGAAATAAAACAAGAAAAGATCCAGGTACAATCGACAACCATTAATGAGAGGTGTGTTCGTGATCAGTAGCGTGAGCGTTTCAGTGAAATCGATATTGATCTAATTATTAGATAGAAACATGCAACGTATTTATTTCTACAAATAGAGAAAATAACGGAAACCAATTATTATCGTGTTCCTTATAAACATGAAAATAAGAAAGAGGAGTATTGAAAAAAGACAATAAGATCTTTTCTTTAGCGACATAATATATATGAGACAAAATCCCTCAACTGATCATGTCAAAAAGTATATTTTCTCAAAACTTTGCTAAATTGTTATACATGTGTCAAACCATTTTATTTCAACTAAAGTGGTCACCGAATAATTTCAAAAAATTGTAATATTCTACAAGAATGATACTGATGTTACTAGAATCACAAAATAAAAAGATTTTTAAAAAATAATTTTATACCTTTTGTAAAATATGACTTTTAAACATTAGAAATGCTGACAACTATCAATTTTCTGCCAATAGAAAATAATTCAAAAGAAATACATTTTAGTACAAAAATATGATAAAAATTATTGGCATTTGTTAAGAATGTCTAAATTTATTATTATAAATTGATACAACCATTTAAAAATATAAAATAATAAATAAAATATTATTCCACAGTTCATCATTAAGTTAACATATTTTTGGGATTTTTATTAACAAATAATAAGGAAGTGTGATTATAAAATTAGGTAAAAACTTGCGGAATATTAAAAAATTTTGAGGAACTTTCAGTTTTTGATAAAAGTTTTCTTCCATTTTCTCGAAAAATAAAAAACATGTGTAAAATAAAACTGCTACTTTGCCCATTTTCACGATTTTAAAGTGTGTTTAACTTCTCTGGAAAAAATTGGAAAAATATACTTTAAAAATTATAAAGTTTTTAAAAACAGTGTATTTTTAAGGTTTAATAAATGTAATTTTTATAAAGTTAAAGTTGGTTTATTATTATTGTCAATGCTAATCTAACTTCAGCTTTATAAAAATTGCATTCATTAACCGTTAAAAATATACTATTTTTTAAAAATTTATAATTTTAAAACTAGGCCCAGAACGAACATGAAAATCATAGTGTTCGAGGGGGAGGAGGTTAAAGTTTTGAACATTTGCGTGACACGCTTAACTTTGGTAATTTATTATACTTAAACGGAAAAATTTTTAAAAAAGTAGGACATGGTTGTTCTAAGTTTTTTCATAAGCTTTGGAATAGCGTAGTTTATTTAAAAAAAAATTTTAACACGAATTTTGAAAAAATAAAAATGTTTTTTTACTTCTCTCATCTTTGGATACTTTTTTTATTTTATTTTAATTTTTAAATGGTAGATGAAATTTTTTCCGATAATATACTTACTTTCCAGAAAACCGTTTTTTTGTTTTCGAGAAATGAATTTTTGATTATTGTGCATCACGTCGTCGCGCCGCCAAGACGCAATGTTCTGCACAGCCATTTGCGGTGTGACGTAAGGTGTGCATATATTTAATGCTTATACAGGATTATAAGCAAATTGAGTATTGGATTTAAAAACTATTAAAGAGATTCATTTATTGCTAAGACATTTATGTTCTTGCCTATTTAAAATATATTCATTGTTTTTTATATTGAAAGATTGAAGATTTATTTTCATTTACTTTTATCTTTTGATTTCGATAGTAAGTGTTTTCTTATTTTAGTGACTTTTTTTGATCGTTTGTTCTGTTGACAGTTTTAAGTTGTGATTTGATTTATTTTTCTCCTTTATTTTATAAGGTACTTATTATTATTATTTTACCGACTTTTTCTTATCATTTGTTTTCTTTCTGATTTTAAGGTCTAATATGAATGATTTATTTTTACTAATTTAGAAGGGAAGTGTTCTATGATCTTATTCTTTTTCATATCGTTTGTTTTGTTTTTAGTTTTAAGGTTTGTTTTTACTTCTTTTAACCATTTGATTCGAAACGAAAGGTAATAATGGATTGTGAAGAAAAAGTGTTTAGATGAAACTGTATAAATCCATTTTAAAAAGAGAATCACCTTAGAAAAACAAGTTTGTATTCTGTTTCACAGAGTTTAAGAGATAAGTATCCTGAATAATTGGAAGATTTAAAAATTTGAAAAACTTGTCAATTTGAATTTTCAAAACTGTTAAAAAAGGTGACATTTATACCTTAAAATCAGAAACAAAACAAATGATAAGAAAAAGTCGCTAAAATTATAGTACACTTATCTTCTAAAAAAAAGGAGAAAAATAAATCAAATTTCAACTTAAAACTATCAACAGAACAAACGATCAGAAAAAGTCACTAAAATAAGAAAACACTATCCAAATCAAAAGAAAAAAGTAAATGAAAATAAATCTTCAATCTTTCAATATAAAAAACAATGAATATATTTTAAATAGGCAAGAACATAAAAGTCTTAGCAATTAACGAATTTCTCTAATGGTTTTTAAATGCAATACTGAATTCGCTTATAATCCTGTATAAGCATTAAAAATATGCACACCTAACGACACACTGCGAATGGCTATGCAGCACATTGCGTCTTGGCGGCGCGACGACGTGATGCACAATATTCAAAAATTCATTTCTCGAAAACAAAAAAAAAGGTTTTCTGGAAAGTAAGTATTTTATTGGAAAAAATCTCAGCTATCATTTAAAAATTTAAAAAAAATTTTAAAAAGTCTCCAAAGATGACAAAAGTGAAAAAACATTTTTATTTTTTAAAAATTCGTGTTAAATTTGTTTTTTGAAAATAAACTACGCCATTCGAAAGCTTATTAAAAAAACCTAGAAAAACCATGTCCTACTTTTTTAAAAAAATTTTCCGTTTAAGTATAATAAATTATCAAAGTTAAGCGTGTCACGCAAAAGCTTAAAACTTAACCCCCTTTCCCTCGGACAAATTTTTAAAAAAATTAAAAATATTTGTCTGACAAAGTACTTACCTAATGAGCACATCATAAAAAAAATTTAGAAAGAATTGAACCAAAATTTTTTTGGGTGGATTTTTGATATGATTTCCACTATATATATATATATATATATATATATATATATATATATATATATATATATATATATATATATATATATATATATATATATATATATATATATCACATTAACGAAGTTAATAGGAATACTATTAAATAAATTTATATAAGTGGAAATAAACAAGCAAAATGTCTTTCGAGCGAGCGAGGATAACCACGCTAATTAAGAATTAAAAAAATGTCAACAAAAAAAAAATTCAAAATGACGTAACTTCAACAATTTTGAAAATTTACAGAAAGTGAATTTATCATTCGGTTTACAAATATTAAATAAGAAGTAGCTATGAATTTTCCGAACCAAATATAACACATAATTAAGTTTTAAATAAATCTCTATAAGCCTCATGGGCTTTATATGTATAGACAGCACAGCTGCCCTAATACAGAAACCTGCTTAATCAGAAAAATATTTAAAAAATTAATAATTAATTTCAATATTATCAAAGATCTCAGAAAAAAGCGGTAGCATAGTGGGAGACAACGACCTTTCTATTGTCGGTAGACTGCTCTGACCACTGACCTACATTTACCCCGAGATTCCCCAAGTTCCTTGATATATTCTATCACTTCCTACATTATTTTGATGATAACGTAGAAAGTTTCTTAAAGATGGTAAGCCTAATATTTCACCAAATTACAGCTTAATCCAAAGACTGCAAATTATAATTTTTCAGACGGTGTCTTATCCATATGTAAAAAATTAAATTAACAATTTATAGCACACATGTGATAAATTTTCTCGTAGATGAAATCTACGGTTACGTTGTTTGATTTCTTTGCGATTACAATTGTTCTGTAATTTTTCAAAAATCAGAAGGGTTTCATCCCCATAAATGCAAAATCAATTCTCAAAGATATCTCAAGAAATACTTATGTTGGGCAGAAACCTCTTGTCAGTTGACACATACCAGAGACACGATTATCAAAACTGTCTCTCTCTCTTCATTGCCTTTCACAGGCATCTGCTTCCGTTTCTACCGCGGCTTGAGAAACAAAAGAGAGTGAGAGATTTAAAAATGCTGCTCTCTCAAGAATATATTAAAAAGGTTTTCAGGTTGTTTGACCAGTTACAGATGAAATTTGAGCTTACCCGAAAAAGTCATATATCGCAGCAACAACCCTTCGACATGTAATTTCTTGGGCTTTGTTGTTATAGTTTTATTCCAACACAAACTAATATATTTTTTGTTCCAACTGCTCATTATTTCAGGCTACACACATGGAAAAAAAATCTTAAGAATGGATTAATATATTGTATTGAAAACTTGGACGAAATGAAAAATTTTTAATATTTATTTTATTGATTTCATTTTTTGTCGTTACTATCAATATTTTTAAGCAATTTTATTATGTGTATACGTCGTAGCCACTTTGTGAAGAAATAGTTAATTCACAATGCGTCAAATATTTTTGGACATACCTTGGAGCTCACCGGACCCAAGTTTTCAAAAATTTCGTAAATACGAAAGTTCAAATAACCCGCCAACACGGTCGCGGCCCATAGGCCGAGTTTCGCGCCCGCGTGAATGATAACCGCCGATATACCGTGTAGTTTAAATGCAAAAAGTGATAGTGATGAGATAATTAACACTGATAGTGAAAAAGAGACTGAAACAATACAGAAATCTTTGAGTGCAAATGGACCAACATTTTTTCTGAAAAATTTACTTATTGTAAAAAATGAAACAATGCCAAAACCAACTAGAAAAGATCAAAAATCAACGTATTTAAAGTCTCAAAAAGTAACCCAGAAGAAAACGGAATCTCAAAAACCGTATGCTAAATCAAGCATTAGCCTAGATAAAAAATCAACACTTGATTCCACCGCAAGAGATGCTTTGATACAACCAATCAAAGAAACAACAATTGAAAATAATATAAAAATGCCAAACCAAGAATATCAGGAGATGTTTAACAATAATGTAACTCAACAAAAACTAATTGAAGAATTACTACGAACTATTCAACAACAATCCGAAAGAATAGAAAAATTGGAAAAAATTCAGCACAAAAACTCCAACACTGAGATGGAAACAGATGTGGGACCAATAAAATCAACCAATTATCCGGGAACGGGTTTTCCCCATCATCATAAAAATTAAGAAAGTGAAAAAAATGGAAATAACATTTTCCCATCATCGTCAACCAACCCCGCTGCGACCAACAACAATAAGAAGATCAACAACCCTCTGGACAATACATCCAATAAAACAGTTTTAATCACCAGCAGGTAAACCGCCCCCGATAATTATCTACGGACAAGATCGGACAACAACGGTAAGCCTCATAAAAGAACATTTGAAAACAGAAAAATTTCACATCAAAAGAATAAATAAGGATAAACACTCTTTATATACTTAAAATATTGTAAATTTCAAAAATGAAAAAGTACAACTCGAAGCTACGAGTTCTAAATTTTTTACCTATACAATAAAAGATGAAAAAATTAAATCCTTTCTTCTGAAAGGTTTAGACGCCAGTACAGATTCCGCGGACGTACTCGATAATCTTAAAAAAATTTGAATCAGAAAATATTCAATTTCTTAAAGTTTCTAGATTTACAAGTTACAACTCTCAGCTCTCAAAAAGAAAATAAAATCTTACTGTTCTTTTTAGTACAATTGACTCCAAACAGCCAGACTATTTTACTCCATAAGATTAAATATGTAAACTACCAAGCCATCAGAGATAGCATACAATATAAGAAGTGTCAAAGATTAGGACACGTAGCTTCGAATTGTTGCTTAGATTATAGATGTGTAAAATGCAGCGAAAATCATGAACCGGGAAATTGTAAACTACCGGAGGCTACGAATGCAATAGAAAGAGAGAAAGTATATTGCGTATCATGTAAAAATATGGTCATCTAGCTTCATATAGAGGATGCGAAAAACAAATAGAATTAAAACAAAAAATGTATGAAAAATTTGAAGCAATTAGAAAAAATAGAATTGCAAAAGACAGAATGTACAACAATTTTACAACAAAAGATACAAGCTACTCAATCATTTTACAAAAAAGCACACTACACAATACAGAAAATTACTACCCCGATATAGAACAACAAATAAAAAATAACCAACAAACACTAAACAATGCACAAAATCTACAAGAAGACTTAAACAAATTAACTAGTCAAATACTCCAAATTACACAATTAGTTGAAAAAAATAGCAAAAGAATAGACGATTTATACGAAATATTGATTCTAATCCCGTTCACAATTGATAACAAATCAAACTCGAACCGAAAAAATACAATTTCTGTAAAAAATTTAAAAATAATTTCAATAAACGTCAATTCAATTGTAAAAAATGAAAGACAAAATTATCTTTTAAATTTTATAAAAAAACATAATCAAGATATAATGTCTTTAAGTGAAACAAAACTCAATCCTATACAAAAACTAGATTTTCAAAATTACACTGTAATTAGAAGAGATAGACCAAATACGATATTAGGCGGAGGAGTTGCAATACTCATTAGAAAAGACCTTAAATTTAAACAAATAATCTTATGGGAAATAGAACAGCTTCAGAACCTAGAAATTGTTATTATAATAATCCCTTTAGCAAACAATCAAAGACTTTTTGTTTTATCTGTTTACGCTGCATACGGTAATAGATTAAGTTTTAATCAAGAAATTGACAAATTATTCCAAATACTCAACTTAGACAATATTGACAATTTTTTGTAATATCAGGCGACTTAAATGCCAGACACACTAGTTGGTTAAATGAAAATTTTAACACAAGGGGGACTTTCCAACAAAAGTGGATATATAAAAATTAAATAAATTATAAACTAAAATTATACACTCCAAGCCGTCCCTCATACCCCAGAGGAAATTCATATCTAGACTTAGGAATATTAGACTCCAGACTGAACGTGCAAAAATACAAAAACACAGACAAACTTGAAACTTTACAATATGATAGTGATCACAACGCAATTCTCTTAAATGTTTCTTACAATACACAAATAGATTTTATTTTAGAAAAAGACACACATGACCACAATTTTAATTATAGACGAGCAAATTGGGAAAAAATTGCAATTAATTTAGACCAAATTTACGACATTAACGTACCACCAAAAAAAATCTTACAAATGAAGAAATTAATAAATATTTAAAAGATATTAACGACTGTATAACAATAGCAATGAGTAATTCATTACCAAAAATTAAAAGTAAAAACTCCATGGAAATTTATCAAACACCCGTTATAAAAAGAATTCAAGAAGCAAAAAATAAAATAATAAAAAAATAAATAATATCTACAGAAAGTTCCAAACTTAGAATAAAATAAGAGAATTAAATTCTCTTAAAAACAACCCAGAAAACAAACGTGCGTCGCACGATGTCCGTCTCGCGTAAATGGCACTTGTGCGTGCAGACTGCGAGCAAATTACAATCACGCACGTGATTAGCACAAATGCGCACACTCAAGCTATTCATATGCTTAGCGTTTCACAGAAACGCACGAAATGATTGCTTTTTGTGCCACATATGCGGACGCATCGGTATGGTGCTTTGAGAGCATACGTGCTATTTTCTGCGCACATATGAGTGCAAAATTCCTGCAGTGTTGCAAGCATTTTGTTATCTGGGATCTTAATATCATTAAAAGCTTTCCTTAAAAAAGAATTCATTAAATCAATTAATAATTATTGGTCAGAAAAAATTAAAAATATTCCCACAAATAATCCAAAAAACATGTTTCCAATAAAGATAAACTTAAAATAATTGGTACACACTTCAAAAACACACACACACACTAAATTCTCCAATTACGGAAGAGAAGGGCTAAATAAAATCATTAACCAAAAAATTGCCTCCTTAGAACAAGAAATTGAAAATGACAAAATAAATAGTAACTCAATAACACAGGCACACAAAAAAGTCGTCACCCAAAGGACACAACCCCCCACCCCTATGTTTTTGGGGTTGCTGAAACCGAATATGACCATGAAAAATTTTTGTGCTTGTCCAATTTCCCGCTACCATCTCTTCCCACCCGGTCACGGGGGTTGTAATTTTAGATATAAGAAAAAGTCGAGTAGGTTGTCTATTCCTCCTTAACCCCCTAAACCCCCTTAATACCTCCTAGGAGGGGGTTGAAATTTTAATTTTGACGAAAAGTCGAGTATGGTATCTATTCCTATGATTTTTTGGTCGCTGAATCCGAAAAAGTCGTCTAAAAACAAATATTTCCCTCCCTTAACCACCTACAACCCCCTTAATACTCCCTGAGAGGGGGTTGGAATTACAATTTTTACAAAAAGTCAACCCATGATTACACAAATACGCACCTATAAAATCGAAAAGATATTTATCTTACTACAGCTAGCGCAACCCAGGAACAACGGCGTGGACGTTGTGGTTTTTTTTTTATTTGAGTACCCCAAAAAACATAGGATTAGACACAATACTTGACTTTTCGTAAAAATTGTAATTCCAATCCCCTCCCAGGGAGTATTAAGGGGTTGTAAGGGATTAAGGGAGGGAAGGATTTATTTTTTGTGGTGTTTTTCGGTTTTAGCGAACAAAAAACATAGGAATAGATACCATGCTCGACTTTTCGTCAAAATTAAATCTTCAACCCCCACCTAGGAGGTATTAAGGGAGTTTAGGGGGTTAAGTGAGAGAAGTATTTGTTTTTAGATGACTTTTTCGGATTCAGCGACCAAAAAAACATAGGAATAGACATCCTACTCAACTTTTTCTTATATCTGAAATGGCAACCACCTCCTAGGAGGTATTAAGGGGTTTAGGGGGTTAAGTGAGGAAAGTATTTGTTTTTAGATGACTTTTTCGGATTCAGCGACCAAAAAACATAGCAATAGACATCCTACTCGACTTTTTCTTATATCTGAAATAGCAACCCCCGTGACTGGGTGGTAGCAGGAAAATGGGCAAGCACAACAATTTTTCATGGTCATTTTCGGTTTCAGCGACCCCAAAAACATAGGAGTAGGGGGTTGTGTCCTTTGGGTCACGACTTTTTTTTATGTGCCTGTGTAATTAACTTCAATAATAATTTAAAAGCAAACGACCTCCATTAGCTTAATGAAAAACTTCCAAATTACTTTACATCAGAATACAAATTTTCAAAAATTTTCAGAAATTTTAATAATAAAAAATCATTAGGTAATGGTGAACTTCCTAATATTGTATTAAAGCATTTAACGCCAAAAGTAATAGAAAATTATTGCATTATTTTTAACGATATACTTAACAACAGTCATTTTCCTAATGACTGAAAAAAGGCAAAAATTATTCCTATCCTCAAGAAAGGAAATAACAGCACACAACCTAGTGACTTTCGACCTATAAGCCTTCTTCCCAATATCAGTAAAGTGTTTGAAAAAATTATTAAAAACCTTTTAACACAAATCTGTAGAGAAAAAAACATTATCTCTGAACAACAATATGGCGTTAGGCACAAACACTCCACAATTCATGTTGTTAACAAATTAACATCAGATATTTCCCAAGCTCTTAACAATAAAAAATGCGTAGGAGCTTGTTTAATCGATCTCGAAAAAGCCTTTGACACTGTATGGACAGATGGATTAATATTTAAATTATTGAAAAATTCCTTCCCTAAGTATCTAATAAAATTATTAAAAAATATGATAACAAACGAAAGTTTTATAGTAACGGACGGTACTACAACACTAAACAAAAAAATTTCAGTTAAAAGCGGCTTACAACAAAGAACAGTTCTATCTCCGATATTATTTAACATCTTTATATATGAAATACTAAAAATGTATGATATAAATATAGATGAAGATAAAAAGGTATAGCATTTGCAGACGATATGATAATATACGTCGTTGGCAAATAAGTAACAGAAATACAAGAAACATTACAACAACTCTTTGAAAATGAACAATATTACTTTTACACGTGGAAATTAAAAGTCAACGTCTCCAAATGCGAAACCATCATGTTTAGAGGTTTCCTCTCAGAAGCTAATAGAAACTTAAGAAAGTGCTGGAAAAACTTCCAGATAAAAGAAAAAAAAGATAATTGTGAACCAAATAAAACAAGTGTAAATTATTTAGGGCTAAACATAGACCAATCACTATATTGTATTAAACACATTAACACTCAAATAGAACATGCGAAACAAGTTTTCAACAAATTAAGAAGATTAATGTATAGTGAACACTTAAATTATAAAATTAAAATATACTGTTACATGTTATATATAAGAATTATTGTATGCGTGTCCTATTTGGTACAATGTGAGTGCTTCCATTGTGGAAAGAATAAGAGTATTTGAGAGAAAATGCTTAAGGGGAGATTCCACTGATTTTTTTTTTGAATACCGAAATTATTTTTTTTTAATTTTTGGTTAGTATGATTATCTAAAAATACGGGAAAAATAGTCTGAAGCGATAAGAATAGACTCGCTAGCAGGAGAGTAGGAATAACATCACCTTTCCACCTCGAAAATTCATGTTTTTTCATTAATTACCTAACTTCAATTTGTTTATTTTTAAATTTACATTTTTTCTTTTCGCACCGCTTGAAAGAGTAGTTCTTAAGTAATAAGAAATGTCTACTGTTACATATCAAAGGTTATGTATATAACTTTAAGTTAAATTTTTGTATATTTGGTCCTTTAAACTTTAAACGCGTTTTTCTCGAAACTACACATTTTCAACTTGTTTACACTCTCATTTTTATAATTTTCAACGAAATAACTTGCAATTTGGACAGCATGCTCCTTGAATGTGTAGTTTTCGTGTAAACTAGGATATTTAAGATCCATTAATATTTATAAAAGTTATAAACAATTTAAATTGCAAAATTATGGTCGAAAAATTAAAAAGTCTGCCATTTGGTTATTTTTCAATAAATTTTTTTTGTTCTAGTTTACACGATAGCCATAATGGAATAGATTAAGAAAATTTTTGACTTTTTTAGTTTAGATTAATTGTCGCAGAGAAAAAATGTAAACAACTTTTAGAGGGGACCACTTTCGGCAGCCATTTTCTAAGACTCCATTAAAAAAATAAATAAATAAAAAATGGTTTTTATTATTGTAACACAAGTATTTTATTGTAAAAAAAGTTTAACTAAGAAATATTTATTTTACTACCTATAAAAATTTTTTTTAAAAAAACCTTAATTTCTGTGGAATCTCCCCTTAAGAGTATGTCTAGGAAAATATAGATCAGCGGAATCAAATTTTAAGAAATACATACCAAATAAAGTAATTTACAACTAAGTTAATATCAATAAAATTCACACAAATAATTAAAATAATAAGAAATTACTTTATAAACACACGAAACATAACTGACAATAGCTTAATTTACTCTATTTACTATCCAAATGATAACTATTTTGAAAACGTAATAAAAACTAATTTTGTCCGTCTAGAAGCGTTTCCTTACCTGGATAAAAATGGGTATATGGGTGAATTTTCTGAAAGTGACATTTTTTATGTCGCGATTAATTTTACAAAATCTACTCTTTAATAATTATTATCGATTTTCATAGTGAAAATTTAGCACTTATTTATCATTTTTAAAAGAAAATTTAATAATTTTATTCAACTTAATTTACGTAATAACTAAATTACTTTCATCTCCGAAGCCTTTTCAACATGTCTCGAATAGGACTTCTACAATAAAATTAAATTTTCATGGTTTTTTTTCAAATTCTCAGAAATTTTTTTAAAATATTGTCAGAAAGTACAATGTTTTTTCTATTATTATGTGCATTTTAAAAATTTGTAGACCTCACTTTTATTTTTGATAAAAATGTTTAATCTTTGTCTTCAGTTTTAGGTTAAAATTACTTTACAATGATTACTGACATTTTATACTTTAAAAATATCTTAAACAAAATTTTAATACACATTTAAATAAGGCTCAGAATCGGACGTTAAATTTTCCTATATTTTATCTACAAAAAGGAGAAAAATTATTGCTTATAAATTATTGTTGGGTAGCTCCATGCCTAAAAAATCAAAGTTGTACACTAGTTTTTCGATTTTGTTGAAACTTCGAAATTTTGAAGTGGAATACATGCCAGTAAAGAGCCTCATTTCGATTTAGAAAAATTTTTAAAAATTTTGGATTTACGAGGTTTTTAAATTTTTTTTTGAAATTTTGAAAATGGTATATCTCTAAGGAAAATTAATGAAATTTAATGAAATTTTCAGGGAATGCTTATTGCTTACAGACAATTTAAAAAAATATTTTAGAAAAAAAAAATTTTTTTTTTAAACAAATTATTAAAAAAATAATTTTTAAATAAACAATTTTTTGAAAAGTACCATTTTTATTTTTTTTAAATAATAATGATTCGATTCCCTCTTATTTCATGAGTATTTTCCAAAAAAAAAATTGATGGAGGGTCTGAAACTTTAGGAGATATTAAATTTTTTGTCCTTGCGCGCAACCGTAAAAAGAGCATTTTCCGGCTATACTCTACATACAAACTAACGTTCAAAGTCACCTCTAAGTCGTAAGTTTAAACCGAATTCGATTTTTCTTCTTGGAGAATGTCAGGCTATAAATTCGTAAGAATACTGTGCAATTTTTAAATTTATATTTGTTTAAACAAATTATTATTATTATTGTTAATTACTAACTTTTTACATATTGTACACAGAGAGGTGTATTTTTTCTAATTTTGCAATTTACTGGACCTAACATAAATACCAATGCAAATTTAAAACATAATTATTATTGTTTTAGCAAGATTTAAACAAATTATTATTGTTAATTACTAACTATTTACAGAATAGTATACTTAGAAGATTCAGTTTTTTCTAAACAGGCAAAGTTATCAAACTTTTTTGATATACAGATTTACATTAAAAATAAAATTATATTTTAAACAAAAATAAGAATAATAATTTATTTCAAAATTAATTAACTTTTAATTAGGGTTGGTAATGTTTTTCCAAATTATATTATTTTTCTTTCAAAAAAATTAACTTTTTGTAATTACTAAAAAAATTTTTTTTCAAAAAAAACAAAGCTAAAAAATTGTTTAAGTAATTGTTAACAACAATTGTATTTATTATTAATTGTGTTGCTTTTCTTTGTAAAAGTTTATTTCACTTTATTTTGTGAACTCAATGAAGTGTTCTTGTTTTTTTATTTCTCAAAAATATTATAATTTCAAGAGCTTTCAATATAGGTAATTTGTTTTTATTTCATATTTATAATCATGATAAACAAATAATTATAAAGTCGTTTTAACAATTTTCATTTGCATGTGTTCTGTGACAATTTCTCAATCGAAGAACTAGGAAACAACTTTAAATTTTTGTCATAGAGCTACCCAGATTATAATTAAAAGAACAATTAAAAGTTAAATAATTTTGAAATAAATTATTATTCTTATTTTCGTTTAAAATATAATTTTATTTTTAATGTAAATCTGCATATCAAAACAGTTTGATAAATTTGCCTGTTTAGAAAAAACTGAAACTTTTAAGTATACTATTCTGTAAATAGTTAGTAATTAACAATAATAATTTGTTTAAATCTTGCTAAAACAATAATAATTATGTTTTAAATTTGCATTGGTATTTATGTTAGGTCCAGTAAATTGCAAAATTAGAAAAAAATACACCTCTCTGTGTACAATATGTAAAAAGTTAGTAATTAACAATAATAATAATAATTTGTTTAAACAAATATAAATTTAAAAATTGCACAGTATTCTTACGAATTTATAGCCTGACATTCTCCAAAAAGAAAAATCGAATTCGGTTTAAATTTACGACTTAGAGGTGACTTTGAACGTTAGTTTGTATGTAGAGTATAGCCGGAAAATGCGCTTTTTACGGTTGCGCGCAAGGACAAAAAATTCAATATCTCCTAAAGTTTCAGACCCTCCATCAATTTTTTTTTTGGAAAATACTCATGAAATAAGAGGGAATCGAATCATTATTATTTAAAAAAAATAAAAATGGTACTTTTCAAAAAATTGTTTATTTAAAAATTATTTTTTTAATAATTTGTTTAAAAAAAAAAATTTTTTTTTTTAAATATTGTCTTAAATTGTCTGTAAGCAATAAGCATTCCCTGAAAATTTCATTAAATTTCATTAATTTTCCTTAGAGATATACCATTTTCAAAATTTCAAAAAAAATTTTAAAAACCTCGTAAATCCAAAATTTTTCAAAATTTTTCTAAATCGAAATGAGGCTCTTTACTGGCATGTATTCCACTTCAAAATTTCGAAGTTTCAACAAAATCGAAGAACTAGTGTACAACTTTGATTTTTTAGGCATGGAGCTACCCACCTGTTACGGTTTTTCGTAAAACACGCTTAAATTTTTGTTAGCAAGTCATAAAAATTATTGTTAGTGTGTCGTAATTCCTTATCACTTTATAAAGTAATTAATTTCGCCAACGGGTAATTTATTACTTGAGGAACATTATCCGAATAAAAAAAAGCAGAGCGACATATTAAACATTCAAAAAATTTCGACATATTTTTGCAAACTTCGCCAGTGATAAAATATAACAAGCAATCTACAACCTCAGGAAAATCATAGTAGTGATCTTTAGCGTTAGTAAAGTCCGAAAAATCACAGCCTTTTCTTTTAATAATAATGTCTAATTTCTTATTAATCTCCTCTACACATGAAAAATCTTATCTTTTTATAAATTTCTTGTAATTTATCTAATGAGATTAATGGCTCTACTGCAGTCTTGTTTTTAAATGTACAATTGCCTGTACTTGGTGGATTTAAGATACCATAAAATGCCAACATTTTACATATTTGCAAAAAAGTAGGGGTAGCAGGATGACTATTCGTGCCTTCTGTAAGTCGAACTGTCCTGAAAAACCTGTAAACCTAAAAATAAACAAAATCAAATATTATACATTTTTTATTTTTTTAAACAATTAACATAAGAAAAGAGTAATTTGTACTTTCGATGATTTTTTATTAGAAATATAAATTTAATTATATCTATGTTAACTTATATTTAATTATATTAAGTATATCATTATAAATATATAAATATATAAATATATATAAATATGTATATTAAATATATATAAATATATATTAAATATATATATATTTATCATTATAAAATATTACATGAATACGAATTCAATATATTTCACATTAGTTTGTTTTTTCGATGATTTTTAATAAAAATATAAATTATAACCATAAACAAGCCTGAGTTTTTGTTTGTGAACTAATTAAAATTGATTTTAAATTATTTAAATATCACTTTTTACCCTTTTAAAAGTGAAGTTCCAAAAACATTAATAATTTAATTAATTAATACTCTAATTAAAATTAATTTTAATCTAAATATATATTATTTCTTACCCTCTAAAAATAAAGTTAGAAGAAATTAATAATTCAATTAATTAATATTCTAATTAAAATGGTTTTAATGATGATTTTATTAATTAATTTAAATGAGTTTCGATACCTCTAAAGCGTCTTGGTTTATTTGGCCACTCATAACATACTTTAGTTTTAAATCTTTGAGTAAATAAACAGATAAGTCGAAAGTAGAGCTTAAGGTCATCCTCCAACCCTCTGAAATTTCCGGCGTCAAAAATTTGTTATGATCGATTAAATTTTGGTTAACTCGATTTTCACAGGCGTCTAACCACTTGAGACTCTCATGCAATATCTATAAGAAAAGTCGTAACAGTTAAAAAGACTTAATGATAAATTTGAAATATTTAAAAATATTAAGATATATACTGTAAGATCATCAGACTCAAGTCGAAGTGCTGACTCTATCGTGGTCCTATTTAATGCATCAAACATGTCGTTCATTTTTTCGCAAAAATCAGATGTTGATTCCGAATATTTTAATCTGGCTTTGTAAGCTTTATAAAAGCGTAATCCTCGAGCGACAGATTTACTAAATACCTGCATTAATAAAATGATAATAACAAATTATTCTATTTATAAAGTGCGAAAATTCATAGAAATTAGATAAATTAGAATATTTTTCGAAACTTACTTGCGTAGCTAATGACACTCGCCTTTTAAGAAAACTATTGTTTTTTTATAAAAATGTGTAAATCAGTTAGTTTTTGGCATAATTTATTTGCTGTCGGTTGTAATTTTTCTATTTCATACATCTAATCAATGGAGTTTTCATCTGGACGAATCTAATTAATAGATAAGTAATGACAGTAAAGTAAATACAAAAATATAAACCCAACTCTCCCCACATTCGTCTGTTGGTAGATGCACCATCTGCAAAAACTCCGTGAATTTTTGCTCCTGCTTTTTCAAGAAGAATAATAATACATTGCACTACTAATGATGCTAACACATCACCATTAGTTGGTCCATTTGATACAAAAGCGGCAAATGGTTGCGAATAAGCATCGTACAGTGGCTGAAACATCAGCACGAGACCTAATCTGCCATGTTTTCATTGAGATCTTTTGGAACATTGTCGCCACAACATTTTCTTCCAGATCTTTGAATAATTTTTCCCGAATGATGTCTTCATCTTTAAAATGCTAACTACACACAGCATTACCCGCCTTTAATTTAATATCATCCCTTATTATAGCAAGTTGCCATTTTTTAATAATTTTCGCATCATTCGGAACTTTAAAAATACTTGTAAGGTGTTGTTTGTCAATTGCCTTGTTACTTTCATAACCAGACTTGCAACCGACAGCAAGACACTTTAAGCTTTACTTTAGTAAAGAATTACTTAATATTTACTTAAAAAAACTTGCATGTAATAAATATTTTTAAAAAACAATGTATAAAATTAAAATTTTAAGTTAAATTTTTAGTAAAGAACTTTAGTAAAGTTTAAGCACTTTAGTAAAGAATTACTTAATATTTACTTAGAAAAACTTGCATGTAATAAATATTTTTAAAAAACAATGTATAAAATAAAAATTTTAAGTTAAATTTTTGGAAAAAGTTAAAAGCCAACTGTTTTTCACGCATCTACGCATGTAAACATGAATGTCTGTATACCTAGCGGGCACGCTTCTCTTTTTGATAACTTTAAGATATCGTTTCAAGTAGATGTTAACAATTTTTATTATGATTATGAATAAATTTTTTCTAATTGCTGTTACCAAATTGAGTTTCTGATAATTAGTAGAAAGTTACTGATTTGATTAGTAAAATTCAGGTTACTGATTCAATCTGTTGTTAAAAAAATGACATAGTCAAATTTACTAATTTACGAGTTAGATTTAAAAATTATAATGGTTTTTTTCTTTGGCTACCAGCATATTTACTAATTAAAACTATTTGAAAATTGAAATTAACTTGATTGCAACCTTCTATATCCTTAGTTCCGAAGCTCATGGAACTTGTAATAAATCTTTAAATGTCTGCAGTTGTTCAATGTTGGGCGCATGAGTTGACTAAACATTGCATAAAAATTGAGATTTAAGCTTCAGTTAATTTTATTTGCATCTTGATTTTAAAAAAGTTCTTTTATCTTTTTGCGTCCACGGAAATATTATAGACTTATATTTTATTATTTTTATGACATTAAAGTTTTACTATAATAGTAAACATGATCTTTATAAACACAAAGAAGGGTGTCGTTTACGTAACTATTATAATAAAAATAAGAAAACTCTATCTTAATGAGATAATTAAAGTGACTTATGGTGCCAAGAATGACCTAAAGCATCAAGGAAAGTAACGTGTGCAAGCTTGGTTAAGTGGTTAGGTTATCGGCTTACGATGTTAGGGTCGTGCGTTCAACTCCCAACGTATGGGGATTTTTTCTGTGATAACAAAAAAACATGATAACAGAAGAGTAAGCAAAGAAAGATGAAAAATAGACTCGAATAATAATAAATGAAACTAAATAATTTTTTTTAAATTGTTAATTCAACTGTTCACTTTATTGGTCCTAACTAGATTCTCTAGGTAGAATTTATAAAGGGCCATTACACAATTTCCACACTGGATGTTAACTATTAGTATCTTTTTTCAATATCTACCCAAGTGCGAAAACCAACGCTGCCCAACGCTGGCTCACTATTGACAAAGCTGGCACTGAGTCTTGTTAGACAATACCAATATTGTTATTGTAATCCTATTGGTGAGACTCTGGCATCCGTAGCCAAATCGTGTCTCCCCTTGTGGCTAAACTATTTGTCAGAGTCGAATTTTTTATATGCTTTTTCGCGATTCTGAAAAATTTTATTAATTGTCAAAATATTGCATAGATTTTAATTCTAAAAAATGTTTGAAAAAATTTACACACTTAAACAATGTAAATATATAAAATTCAAAATTTAATCCGATCTCTCTTTTAAATTTTGACTCAGTCATTATCTAAATCTATCTAATAAGGTCTCCATTAAAGTGCAGACATTTTTTTTATTTTGTTACACAGATATTAATCAAATGGTACTTTTAAATAATTAACTATTAATTTTAATACTATTAGCAAAATTATTATTTCACTAAAGTAGTATTAAGATAAGAAACAGTTATAAAACTCTTATTAATACAAAATGATTAAATAGTATAGATAGGAGCAACTATTACTTAAAATATTAAAGCGATATTAAAACAACTATTTATTAAATACAATGATTAATTAATCAAAATACTATTAATTACTTAAGGTCAGTTGTGGTAAATAGAAACAGATAAATTTCACCAATAACACAAATTTTTTCTTTTAAATCGTATTACTTCCGGTTTTCTTGTATGGAGTTATTATTTCACTTCCGTGGAATAATTTTATAGGGTAGTTGGTTATTCCAACATATAAGAAACAATCGATTTCAAGAATGAAAGTGTTAAGAGATACAAAGAATTACATGAAAAATGGTGTGTTATTTTCCGTTGCCGGTCATTTTCCCGAAACCAATTACCCGAAAAGTCTTGTCGCGAATGTCCAATTTCCCGAAAACCTTTTTCCCGAAGCCCTTTTCCCGAATGTCTATGTACCCGAAATTTTTTTTTAAATTAAATATATTATTGCATGCTTTAAAATACAAGAAAGACAATTGTATTGTAAATTAAATTATAAAAATTATAAAACAATGTAATGAACTAATGCACGTAAAAACGTTAGAACTGTGTTATTCAGTCTGTGTTCCTCGTAGGTGTTAACAATTCCCTGAAGCCGTTTTTGAATCGTAATCCAAGTCTTTTTTGGAGCTGCTTTCACGGATCGTCCTAAACTGAGATCGGCAATAGCCACCTCCGTGTCTGCCTGTTCTTTTTGAATTTCTTTCAGTAAGGAATATAGATCCGGGTGATGTTTGGCAACGACTAAGGCAAACCGATTGTGCCAGCCTTCACTGACGTTGTTGGTTTTGTGAGACCTTCGTACAGCTGCATCGCGTTGGTTCCATACTGGAATTGGATATCTCGGCAAAATTGCTTTTCTTCGACCTCTGCATGGTTTCCCCACAACATAATTTTCGCCAAAATAATCCAAGATTGGACGAAGTTCCTGCGGTGCATGCGTAACGAGTTCTCGAAACGAATCTTGTACGTCTTCAGGAGGCACGAATGTTAAGGCCAACATCATGTGTGTGTAGGTTTTTAGGTCGCGATTATCGGCATTATTATAAACCTGTTGAAGTCCTTCACTTTGGATACGTACATAGATTGATAGTAGTTCTCTAAGTTAGGATACTTTTTTTTAACCAATCCAAGAATTGTAAACACTTGAGTAAAAATGTTTGGAGACACCTTTAAATGAAAACAAACAGGAGTAAATTAATTTAAAAAGAATTAATTACAACTAATTAAAAGTTACCTTAAATGTTCCGTCCAAAAACCATGTAAGACTTCACGCCAAAAACTCCAAATTCCGTCGGTTACTAAATACCAATACTCTGCCTTCCTGATCTCCAGTTGATGTCGAAGAATCGTAAATCGAAAATGTCTCTCCTACTAATGTATTCCGATATCGCTCCGGAATTTCTTCCAAGTGATGTAACGATGTAGGGTTAGGTGGTAAATTTTTCCTTCGAACTCGTCTCATAGACTTTTTAAGATTTTCTCTTTCCGGTAACAGAGGAAGGACTTCTTCCGGCACATCCGGTAACTCGTTTCTCAAAATCTGTGCGGGACGTTGTTCGGGGTGTTCCTCAGCTATTCTCTTCAATCTATGCTTTACCATTTCCGCCTGACACTCTTCTCTATTTGGAGCGTGTTCGTGGTCTTTATCGTCTCCTCCTTTAATTATTACTACTCTCTCCCCACAAAGAGTGTCTGCTGTGACCATACGAGCTGTGCAAGTTTTTCCTCTAACCCTCACACAGTCCCAGTACGCTTTACTATTTATCTGCTTAGATCGTTGAAATATATACCCGCGATTTAATAACTTGTTTCCTAAATTCACTGGTAATTCTTCCATAATAATTAAAATAATTGTAAAAATTCTTAAAAAAATTGTAAATATAAAAATATATAGAAAAAGAAACTGCGAGGTAAACAAAAATTTTGACACACTAATAACATTCTGTTGGTTGCTATGGTGACAGATTATGAAACAAAAAATGCTACACATACATACATACATACATATTCTTTATGTTTTTTATGTAAATTACTTTTTCGTGAAATTAGTTATTCGGGAAAAATGTTTTCGGGAAATTAGTCATTCGGGAAACTGGCATTTGGGAATTTGGACATTCGAGACAAGGCTTTTCGGGTAATTGGTTTCAGGAAAATGTCCGGTAACCCATTCAAACTAATGAATAATAAGGAATTATATAAATTTAAAAATAAACTGTGCCAAAAGTTAAAACACTTTACACACAAAAAGGTTTATTCTTTTCTATTTTCTCTCATTTGCTACCGTTCTCTCTTATTCTCTCTTATTATTATAGCCTTGTAGGGGTAAATCTCTTATTTTTAATTAAAGTTTGGAAAATAAAAAAATTCAAGTTGATTTTTGTTGTAGCATTAGTAAAAGATAATTATAAATTTTAGTATGAATTTTTAGTTTAGTTTTTTTTCAAATGAGAAGTAAAAAAGTAAGAGGATTTCTTTTTCGATTTTCAATTTTTAATGCAATAGAAAATATTTTTTACATACTGCTCTTAAATGATAAACGGAAAATGGGAAAATGCTTAGAACCAGTTGGGTGTGATTTAAAGTTCAAAGCCGTATTTAAAAAAAACATTTTAACTGAAATAGCTACTGTTTCGATTTATCGCTTGTTTCTATTAAAGGGGACATTACAGTTCAAAACAGGCAAAAAGAAGGCTTTTTTAATAAATATTATTAAAATAACTATGACATTTATTTATAAAATTTCTTTTGCATGTAATAAATAATTTACTTAAGAATTTGTAAAAAAAATTTTCCTTTGCTTCCTCATATAGAAGCTTTGCATTCATGACGATTTTCAATTTTTTAAAACATGGTTATATGGAGGGTAGCTCCATGCCTAAAAAATCAAAGTTGTACACTAGTTCTTCGATTTTGTTGAAACTTCGAAATTTTGAAGTGGAATACATGCCAGTAAAGAGCCTCATTTCGATTTAGAAAAATTTTGAAAAATTTTGGATTTACGAGGTTTTTAAAATTTTTTTTGAAATTTTGAAAATGGTATATCTCTAAGGAAAATTAATGAAATTTAATGAAATTTTCAGGGAATGCTTATTGCTTACAGACAATTTAAGACAATATTTAAAAAAAAAATTTTTTTTTTTTAAACAAATTATTAAAAAAATAATTTTTAAATAAACAATTTTTTGAAAAGTACCATTTTTATTTTTTTTAAATAATAATGATTCGATTCCCTCTTATTTCATGAGTATTTTCCAAAAAAAAAATTGATGGAGGGTCTGAAACTTTAGGAGATATTGAATTTTTTGTCCTTGCGCGCAACCGTAAAAAGCGCATTTTCCGGCTATACTCTACATACAAACTAACGTTCAAAGTCACCTCTAAGTCGTAAATTTAAACCGAATTCGATTTTTCTTTTTGGAGAATGTCAGGCTATAAATTCGTAAGAATACTGTGCAATTTTTAAATTTATATTTGTTTAAACAAATTATTATTATTATTGTTAATTACTAACTTTTTACATATTGTACACAGAGAGGTGTATTTTTTTCTAATTTTGCAATTTACTGGACCTAACATAAATACCAATGCAAATTTAAAACATAATTATTATTGTTTTAGCAAGATTTAAACAAATTATTATTGTTAATTACTAACTATTTACAGAATAGTATACTTAAAAGTTTCAGTTTTTTCTAAACAGGCAAATTTATCAAACTGTTTTGATATGCAGATTTACATTAAAAATAAAATTATATTTTAAACGAAAATAAGAATAATAATTTATTTCAAAATTATTTAACTTTTAATTGTTCTTTTAATTATAATCTGGGTAGCTCTATGACAAAAATTTAAAGTTGTTTCCTAGTTCTTCGATTGAGAAATTGTCACAGAACACATGCAAATGAAAATTGTTAAAACGACTTTATAATTATTTGTTTATCATGATTATAAATATGAAATAAAAACAAATTACCTATATTGAAAGCTCTTGAAATTATAATATTTTTGAGAAATAAAAAAACAAGAACACTTCATTGAGTTCACAAAATAAAGTGAAATAAACTTTTACAAAGAAAAGCAACACAATTAATAATAAATACAATTGTTGTTAACAATTACTTAAACAATTTTTTAGCTTTGTTTTTTTTTTAAAAAAATTTTTTTAGTAATTACAAAAAGTTAATTTTTTTGAAAGAAAAATAATATAATTTGGAAAAACATTACCAACCCTAATTAAAAGTTAATTAATTTTGAAATAAATTATTATTCTTATTTTTGTTTAAAATATAATTTTATTTTTAATGTAAATCTGTATATCAAAAAAGTTTGATAACTTTGCCTGTTTAGAAAAAACTGAATCTTCTAAGTATACTATTCTGTAAATAGTTAGTAATTAACAATAATAATTTGTTTAAATCTTGCTAAAACAATAATAATTATGTTTTAAATTTGCATTGGTATTTATGTTAGGTCCAGTAAATTGCAAAATTAGAAAAAATACACCTCTCTGTGTACAATATGTAAAAAGTTAGTAATTAACAATAATAATAATAATTTGTTTAAACAAATATAAATTTAAAAATTGCACAGTATTCTTACGAATTTATAGCCTGACATTCTCCAAGAAGAAAAATCGAATTCGGTTTAAACTTACGACTTAGAGGTGACTTTGAACGTTAGTTTGTATGTAGAGTATAGCCGGAAAATGCTCTTTTTACGGTTGCGCGCAAGGACAAAAAATTTAATATCTCCTAAAGTTTCAGACCCTCCATCAATTTTTTTTTTGGAAAATACTCATGAAATAAGAGGGAATCGAATCATTATTATTTAAAAAAAATAAAAATGGTACTTTTCAAAAAATTGTTTATTTAAAAATTATTTTTTTAATAATTTGTTTAAAAAAAAAATTTTTTTTTTCTAAAATATTTTCTTAAATTGTCTGTAAGCAATAAGCATTCCCTGAAAATTTCATTAAATTTCATTAATTTTCCTTAGAGATATACCATTTTCAAAATTTCAAAAAAAAATTTAAAAACCTCGTAAATCCAAAATTTTTAAAAATTTTTCTAAATCGAAATGAGGCTCTTTACTGGCATGTATTCCACTTCAAAATTTCGAAGTTTCAACAAAATCGAAAAACTAGTGTACAACTTTGATTTTTTAGGCATGGAGCTACCCTGTTATAAATTTATTACATTATCGATTATTGTTATAAATAATCGAAATTTACATGTTTCTTCGAGTAAAAATTAATTTCATCTCCGAAGCCTTCCTTTTTAATAAATAACTGAATGTAGAAGTAAATTTAACAGAATATTTCGATGGTAATATAAAATGAGGGTGTGAGATTTGTATGTTTTACTAAAAAACATATTTTAATTGCGCCCTAATGTATACAAATTTGAAAGAAAATTTATTTTTCATCTCCGAAGCTTTTCATCTGCGAGCCTTTTCCTTGAAATATGCTAGTTTTTCATTTGTTTTTAGTATTTACCTGCATTGCTTTGAAAAAATTAACCCAAATTACCATTATATCAAATACTTTAAATACATTTATATTTTCATCAAATTGAATATATTTGGTATTAAAATATACAAATTATTAATTTTTAAGCAGTGTAATTTTATTTTCGATTTCGTGAATGCGATCTAAGCGTGAAGTTTTAATAGAAAAGCTCGACAATTAAATAAAATTAATTTAATGGAGAATCAATAATATTTTTCAAATGAAAAAAACTTTAATATTTTTAAGAATTAGTTTTGCGCAACCTAAAAATCTTACTCTTGAGTATAAAATTAAGTAGTTTTAATAGAAAAAACCATATAATTGAAGAAAAAAATTAATTGAAAAACTGAAATTTATAAGTGTCACTTTCAGAAAATTCACCCATATACAGGACACCCACGATGCTCCCGTAATATACCATTATAAAAGAAATGCCAGGAAGAAATCGTTTCTGTACGACAAACAATTAGACACTACTGTACCAAATGATGAATGGCGATATACTACATTCATCACAAACAAAGAAATGAAAGATAAACATAGACAAAACACTAAAAAATACTTTTGGTTAGATGAGTAAGTGAATAAGAAACTTACTCTTTAACAATAATTATTAAAATAAGGAACTGTAAATACCACGAAATTAGAAATAATTATTATTTTAAAGTACAAGTGTAAATAAAAATTGTGTTAAAAATAGATATTTACATGCATAACACTATTGAATAATTAAGTATTAATTGTAACCTTAGAAAAATAATACAAAAATATATAAACTTTATGTAATGAATATCATCGATTAATTAAAAATTGTAAATATCTATAGTTCATAAGTTAGTTTCGGATAATTGACTATTTTGTCTCCTACTACTCTTTTCTTATCCTTTGTTATTTATTTATATTTATTATATCTTGTAAAACTTTATTATTATGTAGTATAGTTTATTTAAGTTATTTTCTATTATTATTAATCATAAAATAAAAAAATAGCGAAATGACCAGTTTTCTAAAGCCCTTTCTGGTCGATACAAAAACTAATTGAGGGGCTGGATGGTATAATGTGTTACGCGCCATTTACTTAACATGGCGCGTAACACATTATACCATCCAGCCCCTCAATTATATAATTCTCTTGGGAATTAGAAAAATATGTTTAACTGAGAATAAAATAATAAATAATATATGGGGCGTTCCACGCGAAATCGGACAGTATTTGACATTTGCATCTCAGATTTTTTTCAAATATTTTTTTTTCTTTTAGTGCTCATTGAAATATGCTACCATAATTTTTTTCAAATTTTTTTATCAAGCCGTTTAAGAGACACAGGTTTTTGAAAAATAAATTTTTTTACGAAAATGTTTTTTTGAAATGGTTATAACTCAGTCAAAAATTGACCAAATTTGAAGTTCTATACATTAAAATTTTTGTTTTTACACGTAGTTTTTGATAAAAATATATAAAAATTTATTTTTTAAATTTACGAAATTTTTTAAAAATTTTTAAAAAAATTTTTATTTTTAAGAATGTATGTATCGATCGATTTTTTCAAAATTTTTTGTAAGAAACTAGAACTAAATCAACAACTTTTAGGCGTTGTCTGATTGTGGGCAAACGATGAGATCTATTTATTTCGAATTTTTTTAATTTTTATATCCATATAATATAGCAAACAATAGGGCTTTTGAGCTAAAATTATCAATAACACAGGTCAACAAATAAAGTCTTTCTTTTTAGTGAGATATCATAGTGTCCATTAAAGATGCTGAACACGATCCCGGGTCACAAAATTGGCCATCACGTCAGGATTTTGAGAAAAGTGTGGGTAAAGACCCCAAAAAAAAGTGTTTTTGAGGATTTTCAAAAATTTTTTTATCCTAAACCTGACGCGCCAGAAACTTCTACATAGACTTAAATTGAAGCTTGAATTGTCCACTACAAGAGCCATATCCGTAAAACCAAAAAAGATTAAAATTTATTCAAAAAATGGGGTTGAAGTTACCAAAAATGTGTTTTTTGGTTGCTTTAATGGACTTTTAAAATTGTTTTGGATGCGCTTGAAAATTGTTACTCGGGGGTTTTTGAGGTTGCTGATTACGAATCCGATATCACTTTTCGAAAATTCAAAATGGCGGATGTCAAAATTTATAATTGATCGGATTCGCTTGAAAATTGGTACTCGGGGGTTTTTGGGGTCGTTGATTACGACTCCGATATTAGTTTTTAAAAATTCAAAATGGCGGATCCAAGCTGATGATGTCAAAATCTATAATTGATTGGATTCGCTTGAAAATTGTTACTCAAGGGTGTTTGAGGTCGCGGATTATAATCTGACGTGCCAGGAACTTATAAAATGTTATAATCTGATGATTATAATCAGCGATCCTAAAAATCACATTTTTGGTAACTTCAACCCAATGTTTTAAAAAAAATTTTAATTTTTTTTGGTTTTACGGATATGGCTCTTGTAGTAGACAATTCAAGCTTCAATTTTAGTCTATGTAATCTATTATTTACCTTCAAAAGCAACTGTAAGAAAGACAAATATTATTTAAAATCTTTGTTACATTTTATAAATACTATTATGTATTGATATCCGTGAGGATGTGTAGGTGGAGAGATTTTCCCCATTACATCCGAATGGATAATTTGCAACGGTCGTGTGGCTCTAGTTCTTTCGTTTTTAAAAGGTAATTTCGTTAATTTACTTAAGGCACAAACTTCACAATCTAAAATGTTATCATCGAAAACAACCGATTGTAAATCTTTATTATCTTTCCATGAATCTTTTAATTTACGTAAGTAACCAACTGAAGCATGACCCATGCGAGTATGCCACAACATAGCTTTACTCATATTTACATTATCATTTTTGGATGCGTTCAAAGGAATCAGTTCGTCAAGAACATCTACTTCTGGCCATTCGTCTACATTTGTTAATTTTCGCATAGTTATTGATGTGTCAAAATTTAAGAGGTTATCGGAAACCTTTTCAAAATTTTCTTTAATCAATTTCTCACTGTCTTTAACTAAAATTTTATTTAAATTATCGTTATTAGGATTTGAATTTTTTGTATTTGTTTCTGAAATTTCGTTTGTACTGTCTTTAATTAATTTGTCATTTTCTTTAAAATTTTCGTTATTTCGGTTTGAAACATCATTAATTACAGTCGTATCAAATACAGTTATTTCTGGAGGTAATTGTTTTTCATTAAGACTCTTCCTATTAATTTTAAATTCTAGAAACCAATATGGTTTCTTGTAAACACCCGATGCAAGTAGTTCTTGAGATTTTAAATCAAAAATGTTAACGCACTTGTCGTCTAAATAAGTCGAAAAACCTGCTTCAGCTAATAGTCTAAGTGAAAGAAGATTTTCGGAAACTGAATCTGTGTAGATTATGTTAAATAATTCAAGAGACTTATTATTATTCGAAATCAAATTGACATTTCCCTTACCCTCGACAATTAAATAGGCGTTACTGTCTTTATTTGCACATTTGATGATACTGAATTCTGAAGAGTCCAATCTGTCAAAAATATTTTTGGAATTTGTGATATGTTCGGTCGCCCCCGTGTCGACAATGAAGGAGACATAATTATGTTTTTATTAACATATCGATTTGATTTTTGAAGGCTATATAAATAAACAGATAAAACAGATCGCGATTTCAATGTGGAAATAGTACCAGACGCAGACAAGGATGTTGTTTGAGACATAATTTGATTGAACTTACCTGGTTTATTGATTTGATGTTCTGTAAAATTTGCTTTCGGTTCGTCACTAGTACTAGTTCGTGTCTGTCTTTGGTTTTGTAAGTTGTCTCTTTTGTTAACAAATGTTTTTCTATTTTGACTGTCGTTAATTTTTTTATTAAAAGGTTTATTTTTGTCATTAGTATTTTTTGAGAAATTGTAATGTTTATTTTTTGATTTTTCTTTATATTTAAATTGCTGTTTATTGTTTGATCGATATGAAAAATTGGATTTATTGTTTGGGTTGAACCAACGCTTACCTGTAGGTCCATTGCCTCTGCCTCGTCCTCCCTGTCGTGCCAGTTGTTAAGGACACATTGCCGCTTTATGAGTGGTAAATTGTTGACACTCATAGCATTTTCTAAGACCTTGCCCTTTTAATGGGCTTGTTCTTCATATGGCCGTAATCGTCGCATTCATAACAACGTTCGTTTATCCATTTCGTTTTGTTCGAGTTTGTGTACTGAACGGAAGCCACAGTCGTTGGATTAGAGACGGGATGATTTTTGTTGGCCGCCTGTAATCGATTGGCCTCCGCCTGTACAATAAACATTTTAAGTGTGTCAAAATTTAGACTTTTACCGGTTTGACTTTTAGTCATGAATTCGATTGATTGAATTTCGGGAATTTGATTCATTTTCGCGTTCAACAAAGCGTCACGTTTTTTATCGTCGGCTAATGGTGTAGAACCGGGAATATTTTCGTAATTCAAAATAATTTCTTCAAATCTGTCAATAAATTTATTTGCCGTTGTTACATCCCAGTAACAAAATTCTCTTTTTGAAATTGAAGACATTAGCAATAAATCATTGTTGATGATCGCACAATTAGAATGTCAATAATAGAGATATTGCATTTGAAATAAGTATACCAAAGAAAGGCAATAGATATTAAATTAATAAGAAAATTATTAGAGGAATGATATTATTTCTTTTTATAATTCATCAAAATTAAAATAAACCTTTAAATAAATATAATTTTGTGATAGAACAAAAGGCCATTAAATAAGAAGTGATATTTAATTAACTAATTATTTCTCACGCAATACTCTTGTTTCAAAATTAATATTATACGATTCTAATAATAAACAATATGTATCCTTCTATTCTCTATGCATTATTTTCTAAGAATTATTTTGCAGCTGCATAGAGTATGGAATGTCTTTTTGAAATAGTTGATCTGTATATCGATCCTCATAGTTGACAAAATACAATGTAATTATCTTACTCTTCATAGAACTAAAGCTATGAGATTCGATATTTAGATGCTCACTAACATAAATTGTAAACCATATTATACACATATATGAGTGTACTTGACTCATATTAGTATGTTGCGAAGGCACGAGCTTAGTTTTCTTCCTGGGAAAGTTTACTATCTCATGGAATAGTGATACTCGCGATATACTATATGTGGTGCAGGTGGTCACAAAGCTCCAAGAAGTGACTCAATTCTTGGGATGATCTAGGAGTCAAGCTTAGAGATGGGGATGATCTTTGATCTTTTGTCTCCAACTAGGGAAGATTTGCTACTATAAAAACCCATGCAAATCCATCGTCATCCGTCAGTTTATTTCGATACAAAGTCATCGTTACGTTCGCGTCGTGACAGCTTCATCTTTAAGCTTGACCCTTCGGTAATCATAATTTTGGCCGTAAATCTTGCATTTTCAAACAGTATAAAGTTTACTCGTTGTTGTAATTATTGAGAAAGTATTCATTATCGCCAGACTTGTGAGTCGGTATATTCAAAAATTAATTGGTTGTCCGTCGTAGTCTAGTCTATTCTTGAGATACGATTTGCAAACGTGACGTGTGTGCTTTCGGAGAATAAGAACTAAAAACTGTGACAAAGTCCCAACCGTTCTTTTTTAAGAGTTGTAAAACCTCACAGTGTCAACGACTATAGGAAATATATTCCTTGTCAAAAATTCATCATTGTATCTGCCCTTGAAACAGAGGTAATTGTAAGTACCAATTTTTAACAAATTGTAATTTCACACCATAAACACATTCTAAATTTAAACATTTCATTCTTTCTTGTAATCAAAGATAATAAATAATTTTACCATAAACATTTAAGATCATTCATTTACTTAATTCAATATTATTAAAATTACTAAATTATTAAGAAAATTATTATGTGGGTACGTTCTCTTCTATCGATCCTACGGGGGTCGTCTTGCAATTATTTAAAAAATAATTGTTATATAATTACCTTTTCTTAATAATTTAGTAATTTTAATAATATTGAATTAAGTAAATGAATGATCTTAAATGTTTATGGTAAAATTATTTATTATCTTTGATTACAAGAAAGAATGAAATGTATAAATTTAGAATGTGTTTATGGTGTGAAATTACAATTTGTTAAAAATTGGTACTTACAATTACCTCTGTTTCGAGGGCAGATACAATGATGAATTTTTGACAAGAAATATATTTCCTATAGTCGTTGACACTGTGAGGTTTTACAACTCTTAAAAAAGAACGGTTGGGACTTTGTCACAGTTTTTAGTTCTTATTCTCCGAAAGCACACACGTCACGTTTGCAAATCGTATCTCAAGAATAGACTAGACTTCGACGGACAATCAATTAATTTTTGAATATACCGACTCACAAGTCTGGCGATAATGAATACTTGCTCAATAATTAGAACAACGAGTAAACTTTATACTGTTTGAAAATGCAAGATTTACGGCCAAAATTATGATTACCGAAAGGTCAAGCTTAAAGATGAAGCTGTCACGACGCGAACGTAACGATGACTTTGGCCGTAAATCTTGCATTTTCAAACAGTATAAAGTTTACTCGTTGTTCTAATTATTGAGCAAGTATTCATTATCGCCAGACTTGTGAGTCGGTATATTCAAAAATTAATTGATTGTCCGTCGTAGTCTAGTCTATTCTTGAGATACGATTTGCAAACGTGACGTGTGTGCTTTCGGAGAATAAGAACTAAAAACTGTAACAAAGTCCCAACCGTTCTTTTTTAAGAGTTGTAAAACCTCACAGTGTCAACGACTATAGGAAATATATTCCTTGTCAAAAATTCATCATTGTATCTGCCCTCGAAACAGAGGTAATTGTAAGTACCAATTTTTAACAAATTGTAATTTCACACCATAAACACATTCTAAATTTATACATTTCATTCTTTCTTGTAATCAAAGATAATAAATAATTTTACCATAAACATTTAAGATCATTCATTTACTTAATTCAATATTATTAAAATTACTAAATTATTAAGAAAAGGTAATTATATAACAATTATTTTTTAATTAATTGCAAGACGACCCCCGTAGGATCGATAGAAGAGAACGTACCCACATAAAAATAAATGGTCAAGCTTTACCAACTTGACTTAATCAGCCTACCATTCCTCCGAAATAAATTAAATAACAATTAAAATTTTAAATAACCTCGCTTTCCGCTCGGGATGTAACAGCTGATTTGGTGGCAGCGGTGGGATTCTGTTCTTTCTTAAATATTATAAAAAATTAATTGTTTTACCTTTTTTTATTTTAAAACAAACCCATTTTATATTAACATAGTTAAGAAGTGTGGCTGGAATTGTTCTTATGCCGTCCGGCAAATTACAGTTCCACGTTTGACATTTTATGCCGTCCGGCAAACTTGTCATGCTACATTCTTTGCAATATTAATAAAATTCATTATCCATATTAACAATATTAAGACTGCATAGCTGGAAGTGTTCTTATGCCGTCCGGCAAATTACATTTCTATAAATAACATTTTATGCCGTCCGGCAAACTTGTTAAGCTTGTAATCTTTCTTTGTTAATTCCAATCTTAAAATTTTAATAATCATAAGAAATTCAGTAGGTATTGTTTTCATGCCGTCCGGCAAACTGCAGTACTAAATTGACATCTTATGCCGTCCGGCAAATTTGTCAAGCTGGGATTCTTTGATTATTAAAAGTAATTTCCTATCGAAAAATTCTTTAAAGCCTTAACAGAACTGTTCTTATGCCGTTCGGCAAATTATAGTACTGCAATAGACATTTTATGCCGTCCGGCAAACTTGTCTATTAAGGTTTTCAAGAAAATTTCTTACTATTTCGATCCATTTTAAACAATAAATAAATAAGTTTAAAAAAAAAAGTTTTATTATAAATCTTAATCAAAAAAATTTTAAAAATTATTTTATAACAATAAAATCACAAACAAAGAAACAAACAAAATTAATATAATAAAATTCAAAATTTTCTAAGTCCATTATGTTTCTTTTTACAGTAAAATCAAAAACATGGGTGACAGCCCTGATGTCAAAATTCTAAAAATTAAGAAACGTGGAGGCTCAAAGGCTCAAAGACGATTCGAGAATAAATTAAATTTAAAAAATAACGAAATAAATAACCTTTTACCACATAAATTAAAATTAAAAAATTTCAATTCAGATGAGGAATTTTCTCGATTTTTCGAATTGTTATTAAATAAAACTAAAGAAATTCTTGACAATAAATAAATACTACGAAAAATGTGTATCGTATTTTTTATTTAAAAAAATATAATTTTATAACACTAAATTGTTTTAATTTATTTCCTGATAAATTTCCAAAATCCTGAAATTGTTAAAATAATTGCCTTTTCAAGAAAATAAATTAAAATTAAATTAAAATACTAATTTTTAATAATAAATGTCATCATATTTTGCATTTTTGGAACGTCGAAAATATGCTTATTCATTCATTAATATAATATCACAACAACTAAAATATTTAGAAGGAAGTTTTATTGTAGATATTAATCTACCAATTAATTTGATAAGGGAAAGTGAGTTGGCTTGCTCCGTGAGCATAGACAGATCTCAGGTTTACGTTCTTAGAAGTGCAAAAATAGTAACAAGTGGTGAAGTTGATATCCAAGTAGGAGATTCTTTAATAAAGTTTCAAGTAATTTCTTATGATAATAACTCTCGACTATCAGGCATCTTAGGATCTATTTTTGACTTTGATTCAAATTTTGAGTCTAATTCAATCTAAAATTTGTCTAAAAGATATGCTTAAACATTGGTCACAACAAATTTTAAAACGACCTACTAATATTGTACTCTCTTTATCATCAGACTATTTAATTAAAAAAGACGGAGATTTCATTTATAATCCAGATATAAAAATAAATTTAATAAGCAAAAATACAATAACAAAATTTTCACCCATTAATTATTCAAAAATATATATATTAAAAAAGTATAAGATATCAACTGTAGGAGTATTGGAAATTGCTGTGTTAAACAAAATTGTTAAATTTAATGTTGTAGATAGTATACCTAATTCTAATATAGCAGGTTTTATTGGGGGTCCTCTTTTAAAAGAATTGTGCTTACCAATTCCCAATAATTTTAATTAAAAACAAAATAAATAAATATTTATATATTGATAAAACATCAAATTTATTATAAACAAAATGTCGGACAAAGGATTAGATAGTGATTCTGAGAACAGAAATGGAGAAGATCACACAATTGATCCAAGAAATAATCGTGGAGGAAACTACATTAATAATGCTGGAAATAGTTCCACAGAAAATGCTGCGAATAACTTAACAGGTACAATTAATCGTACTCTTAATGATTCTATGGTAGCTACTATGGCTGAATGTTTTGTCCTACAACAAGCAACAATAAATGTACCAATTTTTGACGGAAAAAATATGCCTATTAGAGATTTCGTAGAAGATATACAAAATGGAGAAGCTAGTGTACCCCCCAATTGTGAAAAGCAATATATAAAAATCATATTATCACGTCTTAAGGGTGCAGCTAGAAATTGCACTCATGGAAAAGAATTTAATACTGTAAATTCCTTAATTCAACACCTTAGACAACGTTTTGCTCCAAGAAAAACATACGCTTGGTATTTGCATGAAATTTCTACGATTAGGATGTATCGAACGGAAAATGTAAGCGAGTTTTATGATAGAATTACTGCACTATTATCAGGCGCGCAAGCTGCATTAAAAGATAAATATCCTATTGACGCACAACAAATGGAAAAACCATTAATTGATTGTTCACTTGAGGCATTTATTCGTGGATTACCCGACAATATATGTAGTATGGTAGAAGCTCAAAATCCAAAAAAATTAGAAGATGCTTTAGCTTTTGCAATTAAATATGAAACAAGATATCAGGTTCAATATCATGGTTATCAAGATTATAGATATTCTCAGTCAAACTATCGAGATCGAAGTTTAAGTCCTCAGGTAAGATTTGCATCATTACCAGAAAAAAGTCATTTCCCAAAACAATACCCACCAGGAAATAATATAACTACCGATAAAAGTAACAATTATAATGGTCAAGGATTTCAAGGTAACAGTTATAATAGGAGTGGATATGTGACACCGCCGAGAAGTCAGTCACCCTTATCACCACGACCAACTGATACTTTAAACTACAACAGTGCTCGTCGCCCAGACGCAGTGGCGAGCGAGGAGAAGATAGAGCGTCAATCAAGTGTTCGAGTTCTATTGAAACGCGAGTCTGCAAAACAAGACTCAATAGTGAGTCACCCATCATAATGTTTACTTCCCCGTACATGAAAAACAAACAAGGATATTTCCTTATAGATACTGGAGCAGATGTCAACATAATCAAATTAAATTCTTTAGATGAGGAAGTATTAGTTACTGAAAGCAATGCCATGGAAATAACTGGAATAACCGAATCTAAAATAAATACTTTAGGTACTGTTATATTACAACTTGGAGATATAAATGTACAATTTCATGTTGTTTCACCTTATATTACTTTATGTGCAGATGGAATTTTAGGTAGAGAATATTTACGACAAGAACAAGTTCAAATATCTTTCTGGCATAATACCATAGTTACTCAATCAAATCCTATAAATCCAATTCCATTTGTAGATAAGGAATCAATAGAATTTAATAAAATATTAGAATCTGAAAAGAAACAAATTAGGTCTATCACACTTAAATCTAGGACTAGACAAGTAATACCTGTAAAAATTTTAAATAAAAAAATTAATGAAGGATATTTACCATTCATAAAAACACAAAAGGGAGTATTTATTGGAGAAGCAATTGTAACAAATTCTAATGGTTGTTGTCATGTATATGCAATTAATACTACTGAAAAGGATATAAAGATAACATTACCACCACAAGAACTTGTCCCATTTGAGTATTATAATTTACCAGGAGAAGACTCTAGTGAAGATACAGATACTGACATCCCTTCTACTTCAGATAGACATCAAGCAGTAGTAAATAATCTACGACTTTCACATTTAAATGAAGAAGAACAAGATCATGTTTTGGAAATAGTGGAAGAATATCAAGATATTTTTCATTTACCGGGTGAACCATTAACGGTAACTCCTTTAGTACAACATCAAATTTTTACAAATGATGATATTCCAATAAATACGCGACCTTATAGATTCTCACCCTCATAAAATGAAGAAGTTGAACGAGTAATAACAAAAATGGTATCCGAAGGAGCTATAAGGCATTCAAAATCACCTTATAATTCTCCGTTGTTAATTATTCCAAAAAAAATTGATAGTACGGGAAAGAAAAAATGGAGAATTGTTATTGATTTCAGAATGTTAAATGAGAAAACAGTAGGCGATGCTTATCCTCTTCCCTGTATTTCAGAGATTCTTCAGAATCTCGGAGGAGCTACTTATTTTTCTATATTTGATTTAGCTAGTGGTTTTCATCAAATAGAATTATCTCCAAAAGATTCTGTAAAAACAGCCTTTTCAACTTTGAACGGTCATTATGAATATGTAAGGATGCCTATGGGATTAAAAAATTCTCCTGCAACCTTTCAAAGACTAATGGACCAAACACTATTAGGACTTCAAGGAACTGAAGTATTTGTTTACCTTGACGACATCGTAGTATTTGCAACCGATTTAGAAAATCATGGTAAAAAATTAAAGAGACTATTTTCAAAATTAAGAAGTGCTAATCTTTCCTTACAACCGGAAAAGTGTGAATTCCTTTTCAAAGAAGTACAGTATTTGGGCCATATAATTAGTAGCGAAGGTGTAAAACCAGATCCAAAAAAGATAGAAGCGGTTAGTTGTTTTCCAACACCGAAAACACCTCGAAACATAAAACAGTTTCTAGGACTTGCAGGATACTATCGTAGATTTATTAAAAATTTCTCTGAACGTGCAAAACCCTTAACAAATCTTTTAAAGAAAGGAATTACATTTACATGGGGAGAAAAAGAAGAAGAAAGTTTTAAGGATTTAAGAGCAGCATTGTGTACCAGTCCCATTTTGCAATATCCTGAATTTAATAAACCATTTTCACTTACTACTGATGCTTCAGATTATGCAATAGGAGCTGTTTTAAGTCAAGAAAAAGATGGAGTAGAATTACCAGTAGCGTATTATTCCCAAGTCATGACACCTGCAGAAGAAAATTATTCAACAACAGAAAAGGAATGCCTCGCAGTATTACATGCTATTAGACATTTCAGACCTTTTTTATATGGACAAAAATTTACATTAATAAGTGACCACGAGCCTTTACGATGGATTAATTCAGTCAAAGAACCAGGCCAGCGATTAATACGATGGAGGTTAAAATTGCGTGACTACGACTATGTCTTTAAATATAAGCCAGGAAAATTAAATACAAATGCTGATGCTTTGTCTAGAAACCCAGTAATCAATAATATTGATAAAATAAATGACAACGATAAACAACAATCCTTTCAAGCTAAAGTATTAATGTTTACAAGCCAAAGTAAAAAATTGGAAGAAGCTGAGAAGAAACTCAGAGAAAAACCGTCAACATCTGGAGTATCCTCAAGGACAGTTGCGCCAAAACAAAAAGTAACAGTTGAAAGTTCCAGTAAGAAATCTTTAGGGAATATAAAAAAACCAACTTATGCTACTATTCTAAACAAAAAGCAAAAAATTAATAAAGATACAATTAAAATTACAGACCCAAAAGAAATTGCAAATGAGAGCACTATTGGTGGACGATTATTGCAAAGAAGAATGGAACAACAGAAAAATGTAGCTCGACGCAATTATTGTGAAGAATCTATTACTTCTGAAGAAATAGATACCGATCAAGAACCACCACCTATATTAAGAAGAAGAAAAAGCGTTTTACCTAGTTTAGATATTCCTAAGGTAACATTTATTGATGATCCCATATCTAAAAGTGCTCCTATTAAGTCTTCTGCAAATGAAAATTTAATTTTTGACCCAGTGGAAGAAATAGAACATGTAGTAACAATTAACCCTCCTATGTCTGACAGCGATGAAAGCAGCTCAGAAGGAGAAAGAGAAGAAGAAGTTCAATCATCTGTTGGAGATAGAATTTCAGCCATAACAAAAGAACAATTACAAGAGTCCTTTTCAAAATTCGATGACTATATACAATCTCAAAAAACGAAACCGCAAAAAGAATATTTTGAAACAACTAAAAAAATAATACCAGATATCACAGGTGTATCAGAAGGAGAAGAAGACAGTTTTATTTTGAATGCTATGGAAGAACTAAGTATTGATGATGATAAAGAATTTGATCAACGAGTTGAAAAAGTTATAAATTGGACTCAACAAAAACTAGAAGAACAACATGATTCCAAAGAAAAGTATCAAGAAGATTCAGATAGCGATAATGATTCAACGCAGATAAAAATGCCAAAACGAAAAAGCGTAGTTTTTAATCCAAATTTAGAAATCCAATCCTTCCTTTCCGAGACTATTCCCTCTACTCATATTGAACCTAGAGCAGTTTCAACACCACATCCTGAAAGAAGCAAAGAATTACTTCGAAAAGTGAAATTTAATCCAACACCAAGTACAATCACTGACTCAACGAAAACTGAAATTACTGAACATCCTGAGATGGAAATTTCAACTTTACCACTCTATATTACTGAACAACGAAATAAATTAAATAGTAGTAGAGAAAATTTGACATATGTGAAAAGTAACTATGTTCATTTTTTAGCCGCTGAATGTGAGTTTAACACTCCTATTAGTAGACTTTTAATAGAGACTGGCATGTTGGATCCCCAAGAAATTAAAAATATAAAACCTACAATAGGACAAGCAATAATAACACCTCGAGGAAAATATAAAATATACACATTAATAGTACAGGAAAATTATTTTGATGAGATACGTAAAGAAAATTTAGAAAGATGTTTTCAAAATTTATTAGAAGTTTTAAATTATGATAAAGTTAATTATTTTAGAATTTCACATTCCGGTGATTTAACGGATGAATTACCAAAAGGGCAATTTTTAAACATATTGTCAAAAGTATTTCCACCTCACGAAATTAATGTAATCGTCTGTTATGGCAATGTATTAATTCCAAAAGAAGAACTAAAAAGGCAAATTATAATAGAAAACCATTCTAGTAAATTTGGAGGTCATAAAGGTATGAATAAAACTTATAGACGAATTCGAGAAAAATATTATTGGCCAGGTATGAAAGATCACATTACAGAATTTGTAAGAAAATGCACTATATGTCAAGAACAAAAATTGGTAAGAGCAAAAACACATGAGCCTATGATAATCACAGATACCGCTCTCGATGCTTTTGATAAAATATCAATAGATACAGTTGGAAAATTGCCTACTACTCCAGATGGCAATAAGCACATTCTTACTATACAAGACAACTTATCTAAATATTGTATTGCTGTACCTATACCAGATATTACAGCAACTACAATTGCACATGCATTAGCTACAAATTTGCTTTGTAAATTTGGTTCACCGAAAATAATTCTATCAGATCGAGGAACTGCATTTACAAGTATATTATTTCAAAAACTTTCAAAAATATTTGGAATTAAACAAGTGACTACGTCAGGATATAGACCTCAGTCAAATGGAGCATTAGAAAGAAGTCACGCAGTTTTAATGGATTTTATAAGATCATATGCTGAAAATTTTGACGATTGGGATAGATTATTACCTTTTGCCATGTTCAGTTATAATACGTCTATACACCAGTCAACAAATTTTACCCCTTTTGAGTTAATATATGGAAAACCAGCACGTACCCCTATATTCTACCCTATTAACGAAAATCTAGAGACATATGGATCATATTTGCAAAAACTTATTATTAGATTAAATGAATTAAAAGAATTAGCTGCAGAAAATTTAATAAAGCACAAGCAAAATTCGAAATTAAATTATGACAAAAAGGTTAAACCATTTTTTGGGAAAGTAGGAGATATGGTCTATGTTCAAAAGAAGGTTAAATTACATAAAAAGTTAGATAGCCATTATCGCGGACCTTATAAGATTAATAAAATTTTAGATAAACATAACGTTCTTTTAGAAAATACAGAAGGGAAACTTTTTCAAAAACATATGGACAAATTAAAACTTGCTTATTTATAAATGAAACTAATATGCATTATTTGTCTAGGAAAATGGAATACATTCAAACAAAACCATTGCAAGGAGAAATTTCCCCATCTTCTATTCTTCCCAAGGGAAGAATAGAGGAATATGAATTTCCTAAGGCTCAACTTTCCGAATTGTCAATTGAGTATAATTTTTCTCCACCAATCTTCACTTTGGAACGTGAGGAAAATGGATCTAAAAATAATAAAATGTTTTATATAAAATGTATTGTAGAAGATAAAATAAATGGAAATAGATTTGTGGAAATCGGAGATGGAGCAACTACAAAAAAACAATCTATGCATTCTGCAGCTAAAAAAATTTTAACCAAGATGCAAGGTATATATTATTTTAGTGAGGAGGAAAGAACTATTTATCATCCAGAAAAAAGTTATGTTTACTGTTTGGATTGCCCTTCAAAGACGTTAAGATTAAAATTATACAAATGGGAAAATGCTTGTCAATTATGCTATTCCAGAGGACACATTATGTATAATTGTCAAGGAGCGGTAAGAAACAAAAAATTTTCGCATTTAAGATCAACACCAAACAGGTAAATAAGAAATCATTAAAATATATATTGATTGTTTGAGTAAAATTAAGATTACTCCAAGGTGTAAATATTCTTGAAATTACTAACAAAAAAATATATTTTAAGAATACTAACAATAATGTTAAAAAAATATATATATATATTTTATAATTAATAATTTGAATGTTGAAGAGCTGTGTTGTGGATTCTATAATGCTTATTGAGAAGTATATCTATATATAACTACTCGTTGTATAGCTATGCTTAGTGAAGGCTCAATCTGTATATCTATATATATGAGACTCTATATGGATATACGCTCTGTACGATTCCTCGCCTGTTCTCTGTTTCCTCACGTTCGCCAGACACTCCGCTTACTCCTCAGTCACCTATACGCAACGTCCATCTCTATACTCCCGTCTCCTGCTTCCTCAACCCCGCTAGTCACCCCGGCGTTTCACCACTACCTCTGAGCACCTACAAACTCTCTATCAAGCGTAAAGGCGAGTAGAGTCGCGGGACAGCATTCGAACATTCGAACATCCTATATGCATTTATTCATGATAAAAAATATATATATAATACACATATATAATTTCGCTTTTAGAGTGCTTAATCAAATAATCTAGCTTGATAGTTGCAATAATGATTACCGCTAAAGTAATCACATTTTGATAAAATGCATAATAAACTAATATAGGAAGAAACTATTTAATCACTTACACTAATTTTACTTTGTTCGTTGCTGCTTATACATTAAACTAGATTTAACTTTATATTTTATTCACTCTATTCATTCAGACAATGTTTAGTTAAGGAAAATACTATTTTAATTACGATGCGTTGCCTTGCGAAAATAACATTAACTTTAAAAAACCTAAGTTTTCACCAGTCTAACGAAGTGTGCATGACCAAATGAAGAAAATACCCACTACCTTTAATCTAATAAATACAATAATTATACCAATAATTAAAATACACAAAGTTATTGATATAATTATAAATAAAGACATTTTTAAATATACAATTCTGCATATTCTACTTATATCTAATCGTTAACCATTTCAACATTAATAACAAAAAAAAAATAACAAAAAAAATATTTAATAAAAAAAAATATATATATTAAATGAATAAAAATAAATTTTATATATAACTATATACTTTAACATAAAAAAAATCTATATATTCGCATTACAATTATACTAACTATTATCACAGCTACATAACTATTATTATTTATTTTATCGTGACTCAATATTTTCTCAGACCTAATTCTTATATAAATAATTATAATAATCAATATAATTAATCAAATATATATGCGTAAAGTTTTCTATACTAATATAAAATATCCGTCACACTTTTATAATACACGTACTAGTTATAGTCAAATTATTTTGTTTCCGCATAAAAGCATAATTCATATATAAAGAACATTATACATTAATAAACTAGAATTAAGAAAATGCTACCAATATACAGCTTATGAAAAAGGGAAAATGTCACAGTAACTATCCTTTACAAGTATTATCACATGAAGAAAATGAATGTTACAATAAAGTATCATATTACATACACTATGGTGTCAGAGTTATTAAAAGATTAATTTACAATTAAACACTAAAACATATTATTAAAAGCAAATAAAAACATTTAAAAATGAAATTTTTAATGATTTTAAGTGCTTAATTAAAATATTTAAATTAATAATACTTTTACAATTACATATATCTAATTTATCATTCAAGTACTTTTACAACAAAAACAAAATTTTAATAAATACATTTTTAGCATATATAATCTCTTTTAATTGTTAGAAATGTATTAAACCAAAATACAATTCTAATAATAATAATAATTAAATACTAAATAAAAGAATACATTTATTTTTAATTTAAAACAGTTTCATATCTTTACATACAAGGAACTAAAATAATCACTTTTAAATAATATTTTATTACTTTATATTATATTAATAAATATATTATTCCAATTATAGTTAATAAATACTAAGAATTATTTTACCAGTTCAATTATATTAATACACATTATTCAATAATTACTAAAATAATATAAACTTTTTGTCACATTTTATTATATAATTGCATGTGCATACTATAAATTTGCACATAAGCAATAAATAATCTTAATCATTCATATTTTAAAAAATAAATTCTATATAATATATCTATCCACAACCAGCATATAGATTTTAACAAACACATATAATCAAATAAGAAAACACTATCAACTACATTAATATCAATAAAACAACCCAACTATATGAAATGTTTTATTGAACAAAAAAAATATATATATATATATTTTTTTTTCAAATAAATAAAGTAAATATATAATTTTCCATTACATACGATAGAAAGACGAAAGGATAAAAAAAAATAAATAAATTTTTTTTAATTAAATATTAAAATTTTCTAAATAAATCATTTTCCGTTCCTCTTTCTACCAGCTTAAATAAATAAAAATATTAAAATTCAATTATTTCGCAGATGGACATATTCATCCCTGACTGGTTCATCAAGATCAAGGACAATATCTTAACTGTCTTCCGTATCATGTTTGTTATTGCTGCACTTATCATATTGCGATATGTATATAATTTCTCCAAGGCCATTTATATGAGACGTCAAAGGCATCGAAATTCCAATCAAAATCAAATAAATATACCACTTTCTTGATTACATCGAGGACGATGTAAAATTTTAAGGAGGGAGGACGACACAAAAATTCAAAATCCAAATAAAAATTCAAATATCAAGAATTCATCAAAAAAATATATGCATAAAATTGAATAATACAAGCACTAGTCTTCCAATGCGTCATCAACGACCAGCATCATGATACGCGACAGAACGCATAGCAAAAGAAGAAGAAAGAACCATCGCAACACTCTAACATCGATACAAGACGATAAGGGATAAAGCGAAATTACAAAAGAATTTAAAGAAGAAATTTTAGTAGTAAAACATAAAATAAATAAAAGAAAGTATATGATAAAATGATCACTCTATAAAGGAAATAAAAAATTTAATACTTAAACATGATTGTATATGTATCGATTTATATACATATGTATTCATATAAAACAAAAAAAAAAATCTTTGACAAAAGAAAGAAAAATTAAAAAGAATAAGAGAAAGGAAATGTTTTAAAATTTGAGACATCCAAATAGAGAGAGGTACTGCGTTTTTGAGAAATATATATAAATCTATTTAAAAAAGTACTTACAAACATTGACACTTAAACGATATTTACATAAAATACACTACACAATTAATAATACTCAATTCAGTCTAAATTAAACACAACACTGACACACTAAACAATTCAGTCCAACTGGAGAGGGTCATTTTCCTCCAAACAAGGACCTTCAAAAGTATTGGGGAGGTCATCAACCCACACTTCCTCAAAATATGGCATTTCTACGTCCAAGATTTCGTTTTTGACTTCTATCTCAGACTCCATATCTTCAGAAAAATTGGATGAAGCCACCCCCTCCACCACCATTGGTACTGGAGTTTCCGCAGATGACTCTTCGTTACTGCAACCTCCACACCAGCACCTGGGAGGACGGGAAGGATTCCTCAAAACAAGATAAGAATAACAATCAAGTTATAATTATACAAAAAAAACTTAAGAGTTTTGCAAAATACTTCACAACTAAAATACTTACGTCATGGAAATCATCAACTCTGCAAGCTCCGTCGAAGTCTCTAACGTTTCCGTTCGCAAGACACTAAATTCTTCCAAATTTACAATTAGACCTGAATTTTCGTTGCCCGGACGGTTCCTTCGACTGCAACGACGTAAAAAGAGAGGGTTTTCTCTAGCTGCATCATCCACTTGTTGCCACACATGAATATTGTGGTGCAGTACAGTTGACAGAACCATAATTCTGTCCAAGAGGTCCCTTTGATGAACAGGGCATATTGGAGGAACCCACCCTATAAAAACAACAATAAAGAAAAATTTATTTTGAAGAAAAATAAATTTTTGTTATCACACACATATTTATACATAAATATATATGTTATAAGTACCTGCAATAAAATCCTCAAAATTCACAGTTTCTGCTGAAGATGGTCTGCTCTCCATGGTGAATGAATAAATACTAATGAGAAATTGAATTATGATGAAGACAAAGGGAGAAAAGGGATATACTGATTCATAACATCAAGGACTATATGACAAAGAAGTTAAGATCATACTTACGATGGTAGAAGTCATTGCACTGAAGGTATCACTGATAACACTTACTCTAATTACACTACACATCACACATATAGATATATGTTTACTATTGAAAACGCATTAGCTTCCTACTTCTGAATGTCATAACTTGCAACAATGTATTTCAGTAGTATATCAATGAATGGAATGAAAGAATGGGTATAAAATTGTCGAAATGTGCACGTTTGCAAATATTCAAAAATTATAGTGTTCAATCGGGACGATGAACAAATTTAAGGAGGGAGGACTGTTACATCCCAGTAACAAAATTCTCTTTTTGAAATTGAAGACATTAGCAATGAATCATTGTTGATGATCGCACAATTAGAATGTCAATAATAGAGATATTGCATTTGAAATAAGTATACCAAAGAAAGGCAATAGATATTAAATTAATAAGAAAATTATTAGAGGAATGATATTATTTCTTTTTATAATTCATCAAAATTAAAATAAACCTTTAAATAAATATAATTTTGTGATAGAACAAAAGGCCATTAAATAAGAAGTGATATTTAATTAACTAATTATTTCTCACGCAATACTCTTGTTTCAAAATTAATATTATACGATTCTAATAATAAACAATATGTATCCTTCTATTCTCTATGCATTATTTTCTAAGAATTATTTTGCAGCTGCATAGAGTATGGAATGTCTTTTTGAAATAGTTGATCTGTATATCGATCCTCATAGTTGACAAAATACAATGTAATTATCTTACTCTTCATAGAACTAAAGCTATGAGATTCGATATTTAGATGCACACCAACATAAATTGTAAACCATATTATACACATATATGAGTGGACTTGACTCATATTAGTATGTTGCGAAGGCACGAGCTTAGTTTTCTTCCTGGGAAAGTTTACTATCTCATGGAATAGTGATACTCGCGATATACTATATGTGGTGCAGGTGGTCACAAAGCTCCAAGAAGTGACTCAATTCTTGGGATGATCTAGGAGTCAAGCTTAGAGATGGGGATGATCTTTGATCTTTTGTCTCCCACTAGGGAAGATTTGCTACTATAAAAACCCATGCAAATCCATCGTCATCCGTCAGTTTATTTCGATACAAAGTCATCGTTACGTTCGCGTCGTGACAGCTTCATCTTTAAGCTTGACCCTTCGGTAATCATAATTTTGGCCGTAAATCTTGCATTTTCAAACAGTATAAAGTTTACTCGTTGTTCTAATTATTGAGCAAGTATTCATTATCGCCAGACTTGTGAGTCGGTATATTCAAAAATTAATTGATTGTCCGTCGTAGTCTAGTCTATTCTTGAGATACGATTTGCAAACGTGACGTGTGTGCTTTCGGAGAATAAGAACTAAAAACTGTGACAAAGTCCCAACCGTTCTTTTTTAAGAGTTGTAAAACCTCACAGTGTCAACGACTATAGGAAATATATTCCTTGTCAAAAATTCATCATTGTATCTGCCCTCGAAACAGAGGTAATTGTAAGTACCAATTTTTAACAAATTGTAATTTCACACCATAAACACATTCTAAATTTATACATTTCATTCTTTCTTGTAATCAAAGATAATAAATAATTTTACCATAAACATTTAAGATCATTCATTTACTTAATTCAATATTATTAAAATTACTAAATTATTAAGAAAAGGTAATTATATAACAATTATATTTTAAATAATTGCAAGACGACCCCCGTAGGATCGATAGAAGAGAACGTACCCACATAAAAATAAATGGTCAAGCTTTACCAACTTGACTTAATCAGCCTACCATTCCTCCGAAATAAATTAAATAACAATTAAAATTTTAAATAACCTCGCTTTCCGCTCGGGATGTAACACCGTTTCACGTTTCGGATCGTACTGAATCGTATAAAGTTGTTTACGCGCCGTTACACTCGTTAAGTTTACTTCGCATCGTTTAAATTCTTTTAATTTGTTTAAAATTTCGTTTGGATCTTGGATGAGTAAAACTCTTGAGTTATAAGCTTTATCTATTCAATTTATCAAAATATCACGAACTTTAAAACGATGTTTTTCTTTTAATTTTTCATTTAAACCGTCTGGGGGAGAAACAGTCGAATCAACAACATAAAGTAGTTCTGACGTTCGTAATTCGGAAAATAAAAACTCGTGGAAATGTTCGAATTTACTTTGAGGTGTTAATTTGTAATCATATTTGATGCTACTGTCTTTACCGATTAATTCGATTTTAATTGCTTCTTTAATTTGATTCGCAAAACCGTTTGAATTGTTGGGATTGATTTTATTTTTATTGACTGCCGTTTTATTTTTAATAGATAGATAGATAATTTTAATAGATAATTTTTTTTCAATACTGTCCTCCGTATACAACTGTCGTTTTAAATTAAAATTTTGATGTGATGTATTATTATTAAGGCCACTGTCATTTTGTTCAGTCGTCTCATCGGTACCTAACGTCTCGTCATTACTGTCGTTATTGTTTTTCATATTTCCATTCGTTAAATTACTTTTGTTAATACTTTCGTTTTTACTAGTCGTATTTTCAGTCACCAAGTCTTTTTTGTTGCTACTGTCGTTAATACTTTTCGTGAATTCAGTCGTTAATTCGTTTTTGTCGTTACTGTCTGATTTCTCGTCGAATTCTGAGATAGGTGAGAGTTTCTCCTTAATTGTTCCTGTCTTCTTCTCAGGAATAAGAGTGACTTCAGTTTCGGCTGGTGAAATGTTTGTATTGTTATTAAGTCCGGAACCGCTCGTCGCTTCTGGTGACACATCTACCAGGAATATTAAAAATTTATAAAAACAGTCATGAATAAGAATATGTTGTCGACAACACTATCGTACAATCGTTTAGTATGAATAAATCGTTAAAAGAATAAACTATCGTAATCAAATATTGTTTCGTTTTGAATTACTAGTCACCTGATTTAGTTGAGCAATCGTTAATCAATTCTTGAAGATCCGAAATAATTGTCGTGTCATCGGAAAAATCGATGGGAACCACTTTGTCCTGTTCATTATTTTTATCAGAGACCTCTTTTGAAAATTGAGTGGCTGGTGCCACCTTTGGGTTTTCTGTCCCATTGCTACTGACGCCGCCGCTCTCTGGTTTTGACTTCTCATAGACGCTGATTACTTCCTTTCTCAAAATATCCCAATCATTTTTAAGAGATTGTTTGCCTTTAAAAATTAATTGAATAAAATAAACACTCGTTATATCGGTCGTTATAATGCGAAACTGTTAATTATTTATTTTTGTGCTATGATTAGTCTGCTCTTGAAACATTAAAACAGAACACATGTTAAAATGAATCAGAACTGATTCGGTTTTTCCAACCCTCGTTACTTTCGATTGTTACGAAAAACGAACTTACTGGGGATCCACTTTTTAATTTAATTTATTATATATCGATATTTAAAAAGTGGATCCCAGTAAGAATGTAGTTGGTAAAATTAATTTTCGACACTTTTTTCACAGACAAGTAATTGACTCAACGGCGAATTAGAGAAATCGATGATTGAAAATTCTGCTTGTCACGGTCCGACTCTTTTTGTAATATCTCGGGAACCCGTAAATATTTTTTGCTGTTCTTGGTCTCTATATAAAGCTTAGGTTACAAGGAATAGTCTGTAAAAGTAACAATTTTTTTCATAAACTTTGCTAAGCTGTGCCAGGAGTCAAAGTCAGAGTAAGAAATTCCGAAAAAAATAGAATTATTTTTTTGTCTTCATAACATGATATCTCGCTTCCTATTTATGCAATACAACTTAAAATAGTGACATTTCATTGGAAATTTAATAAGCTTTCCAATGCAATTTAAAAAAAACCATCTAGCGTCATTTTTAACCGAGTTATCACTGTTTCTGTGCGGGTGTGTTTTTTAATAGCTAGAGATGTTAGCGTTCGCACAATTTCGGACGGTAGTGTATAAATTTTTCGTTTTTTTATTTAGTAACTGGTTCATCGTTCATTTGCAGCAAATTATTTTACGACGTCTATTACCAAATAAATATATTTATGAAACAAAAGATTCAATAAATAAATTACTAGTAATTAATTAATTTCAAATTTTTGTAAGTGTGTTAAGAATTAAATTCATTAAACTCTAGATTCGTTAAATTATAAATTCGTTATATAATAAATTCGTTAAACTGTATACTCGTCGAATATTATTATTCTAAAATTCTTTTCAGAGAAAAGAACACACACTTGCACGTACACTCACGGAAACGCAAGTCTGAAAATCGTAAATAAAAATCGTTTCACATTCGTAAATAAAAGATTGAATTGAACCTTCTAGAAACAACCCTCAATTAACACTGTCATTTAATTACATATAATTGATCAATTTTAGTTAAATAAGAAAAATTATCAAAAAGAAAATCGAACAAATCGTAAAGTTTTAGATCGTGCATTATTCTGAATAAAATTTGTTTTATTCAACAAGAGAATTTTAAGATAGCTTTATTTATTTATTTTTTTCGTAAAATATTTAACTGTCGTTAGAATGTGCACTTATGGTTTATTTACTTACTCAAGCTGATCGTTTCACCTTCCCCGAAGGTCACAGTAAAATGTGAATCGTCTATGTTTACATTGACTTCAACATCCTCGTTTTGCATGCCCAAAACAAATCGACATCGATTTATTATATTTTTCGTTACAGTCGACATTGTAGATGAAACTTTCGTTGAATTTTCAATAACTCGTTCAACTTTTCGTTATTCACTTGAACTGAACACGGTCGAGAAAAAAAAATGGCTTCCACGGAATTCCGAGCACGCCGAAAAACACGCCGTAAACGATCACACGAAAATAAAAGATTTTCACACTATGTTAATTTTCGCGCAGTGGAAAACGTTCCGGGCCCATAACCTGTTGACAATGTTCGTTTACTGGGCAGGTTTAATTCAATAAAACACTATTATTATACTAAAATTATATGATCGTTTATTTGCACGATAACCAAGAGACGCTGCCGAGAAAGGGAAGACAACTCAACGGGAGAGAAAAGAGGTGCGCACGCATACGGTCGTGACGTATTCGATAACTACTAGAGTCAATAGAGAATCTAAAGGCGCGTAAAAACAATATTTCAACATAAAACTTTAAATAAATCTTTAAATATACGCAGTTTTTCAAGGTTGGATGCAAAAGTTAAATGAACATTTCATGAAAGTTAAAATTTCTTTTAAATTTAAATGAATTTTTGTTTTATAGTTTAGACTAAAGAATCCAAATTTTTCTTTACAAAATTTTAAAGACAATTTTTAAGTTTGTCAACATATTATAAATATAATTGTCTCGACATTTCGATGGTAGACAATTATATTGATAATAAATATATTGACAAACTTAAAAATTGTCTTCAAAATTTTTTAAAGAAAAATTTGGATTCTTTGGCCTAAACTATAAAACAAGAATTATATTAAGATCCAAAAACTGACTTTTAACAAATGAAATGAATTTATTTACAAAAAGAGAGAATTTAAAGAAAATTAAAAAAGTTTTTCAAAAATTTAGAAATTTTTAAAAGTTAAAAAAATAGAAAACTTTTATGTAATGCTTCAGTTAACTTGTTCGTCTAACATTAAAAAATTGATAACATTTTAAGATTTGTTTTCATTTTCATGTTGACTTTGAAACTTTATTTAAATTAGTAGAATTTTTATTAATTCCATCAGTACATTTAGATTCAACTAATAAATAAGTTAATTTTTACAAAATTACTGATACAATTTTTAAATGTGCTGGTAGCCAAGGAAAAACCCACATAACCTTTAAGGTTAACTGATAACTTTGTAAATTTTATGATGAATGCAATATTTTTATACAACAAATTGAATCATCAGTAACCTGTATTTTACTAATTGAATCAGTAACTTTCTATTAATTACCTGTAACTTAATTGTGGTAATAGTAATTAGTAAAATTCTGCAAATAATTATAGTCAAATTTTACCGATTTAAAGTTAGAGAGTAAAACTTTCAGTTCAATATTGTCTCAATCTTGCCATGTGATATTTAAATATTACTTCAAATTACACATAAACAATTACTGATACATAATTTTTAAGTAAATTTTGAAACATATTCATAACCTATAATCTAACAAGAAGTTCTAGCTATAACCAAGCTAGGCCCTGGTTAAGGTATATTCCAAGCTAGGACCATTATAGGCCCAATAATCAAAATTGGCAAACCTTGGCGATTTCCACACGGGATTCTTAAAAATAAATTTTTTTTTAAATTAAAAAAAATTTCGTAAATTTAAAAAATAAATTTTTTTTTAAATTAAAAAAAATTTCGTAAATTTAAAAAATAAATTTTTTTTTTAAATTAAAAAAAATTTCGTAAATTTAAAAAATAAATTTTTTTATATTTTTATTAAAAACTACGTGTAAAAACAAAAATTTTCATGTATAGAACGTCAAATTTGGTCTATTTTTGACCGAGTTATAACCATTTCAAAAAAACATTTTCGTAAAAAACGTGATTTTTCAAAAACCTGTATCTCTTAAATGGCTTGATGAAAAAATTTGAAAAAAAATCATGGTAGCATATTTCAATAAGCACTAAACGAAAAAAAATATTTGAAAAAAATCTGAGATCCAAAAGTCAAATACTGTCCGATTTCGCGTGGAACGCCCCATATGCATTCGTGGGCATAAAATATTGTACGCAACTTCGAGAACTTATTATTAGCCAGTAAGTCCTTTATATTAATATAAGAAACATTATTTCATCGTTTATTGTAAAACCTTGTATTATTATTAATTTTTGCAATAAATAAACAATCACAAATCGCAAAAATCACAGTGGTGAGACTCTATGGCTTGCGATCACCGGGGTTAAGCAACATTCAGTACGGTTAATACTTGGATGGGTGACCGCCTTGGTGCCCGCTATAGCCCGGTGTTTTTCTCACTACTTTCGTGATTTATCAAGCGGGAGGTTTGACGTCAAGGTATAATGATGTGCGCTGTTGATTATTGTCCGGTACACACCATTAGAACTTGACTGTCGATAAAACCGGTTGTACTCAAGAGAGGTTTTCTACAGTTTCCCTCTCCTCTGACAAGAAAACCTAATTAACAGGTGGTCTAGGCGAATGCGAGTACTTCTAATAAAGCCGACTGTAAACGCAAATTAGATATAATATACAGAAATTTAATATGTAAAATGGTTATGCTTAATCCAAAAAAGTATTCCTCGAAGACTCTTGTCAAGTGCGTAACGCCAATAAAGCAGGAGAATAAACAATAAAAAAAATATATTTTTGGACATTTCTTAAAGTACTACAGTCAATTTATAATTGACACTTTAATGGTGAAAATAAATAAAGTTTTATAATATGTCCAAGTATAAAGTTCATTTCATGAAATGTTCCAGTCGTTGAATTTTAATTTAATTTGTCACATTAGCCGATCAATTAGTTATTTATTTATAAATCAATGTCAATATCTAATTTGGGATAGGATCCGACGCCGGAAACTAAGTCGTTTTATTGACGTGTCCCATTATGTTCCCATTGTTGAATTTTTTTAAATAAGCTTAAATAATAGTAATATTTCTTCATTTAAATATTTAAAAATTTATAAATTTTCTAAAAAGCATAAAAAACTTTATTTTTATTGGGTCAAAATAAGTGAAACCGGCCACTTGAAAAAATTTTGTCTCGAATTTTCAAGTTATCTATGATTTTTAGTAGATACATGAGTACACTTTTTGACCCTAAAATGTTTTTCAAAAAAAAATTTATTTTTGAAGTAATCAGGTGTTGAAATTTTGGGTCCTTTTTTTATTTTATTATTATTTTGAATTAAATAAAGATAATTAAGTGCACTTTTTTAGAATTAAAGCTTAAAGTCTATACTTTAAGGATTAAATAAAGAGATTGCTAAAAAATAAAAATTTATAATTGTTATTAACAATTTTTTTAAACAATTGCAAACTGCAGAATATTCTCAATGTTTTTGAAAGAATAAATTACGATATATTGATGCGCAAAACTCCAAGCATTAAAATAAAAAAAATCAGTAACCTCTAATATTATAGAAATTATCTAGATTTTTCTGACAAATTGGAGGCAAAAATCGACTTTTAATCTTAAAAATCCTCTTGAAAGCGTGATTTTTTTAAATTAAAACTTCTTTGCTTATTTACAACTATATGGATTTTGTCCTAACTTTATTCTTAGAAATGAGTTTGTTACATTTCATATCCTATATTTGAAAAGATTCGTTTATTTGCACATAAATTACACCCGAAAATTATTTGCTTATTATTGCTAAACTATGTTGAGTTAAAAAGTGTACGATGATATAAATATGAGTATAAACAATTTTCAAATCGAACGTGTTTGTATTCAAATCAAAATCGATTATGATTAATTCATAACATTACACAGAATAGTGTGATATTTGAGGTTCTCAAATTACGAAAAATTAATTTTTCTTCATACATCGGTTGAAAGTACGTACTTCCCTCTGCGATTTAGCATCAGAAAGTTAAACATTTGTGATGTGCTTGATTTTCAAACTCAACCTCTGTTACAACGGGAGTAAAAGAATTCTCTGTCGGTAAAATCGAGTAATTGAGCGGATGGGAAGAAGAACTCGCCGAGACGCTCCGCTGCACGCTGTATTGTCAGTCAAGAGTTACAAATGCCGATAAAATTAAAGTTTAAAATTTTGAATTTTGAAAAGTGCTACATTATAGATAATAAAGAGGCGCATCTTTTTTTGCCTTTAAAATTTTTTTATATGACAATTAGTTTAAATAATAAGTGCAAAAAACTAAAAAAAAATTAATTTTCATTTTTCATTCGATTAAAACATTAACATTAACTACATAGCTCTCGACTAGTGATGGGCTTGATCTGAGAATTTAAGAAGCGTGATCGTCCAGGCTGTGTTGGCAAGGTGCATTGATAGGCGTAGGTCCCGCGACAGACAGCTATGAACTGGGGTTCGAGTCCTCACAGATGCACAGTGCATTCGTTCACGCAGCTTATTTTTTCAGATTAAAATTAATTTAAAAATTAATTACTTATCGACAACCATATCGAAGTAATTATCATATGTAACACCTAACTCTAAACCAAAGAGTTTAATTGTCATCTAATAGATGTCACTATCTGCTGATATAGTCGAAATCATCATATTTCAAAATCGGTATTTAATATACAAACTCGTTAGGGTCTATAGAAGACCCTAACATATCAAAAAACTTAAAAATTAATAATTGTTTAATAATATTTAATTGTTATTAATGATCTACCAACAATCACATTTTCTTACCTTCGCCGACAAAAAGTCAGTGGGGAAGTTACGAATTAAAAGAACTTCCAGTGAGACATTTGTTCTTCAATGTATAAAGATGTTTCCTGGAAAATTTCAAATTGATTTATTGAAAAGTTTAGGAAATATCGATGTTTAAACAAATTGCGCGTGTCGCGCTAGCGAGTCGACGTGTATAGAGAATAATATTCTGTGTATAAATAATCTGTTTCTCATAACTTTTGCATATACATTTATTTACGGATGCAAATAAATTATTTATAATTTATTTATATTGATAAATTAAAATTTATTTAGCAATTAAATTAATAAAATTTTACTAAATAAATTGAATAAAATATAATTGGTATTATTTATATGAATAAACATTTTTTTTATTAATTTGTTATTTAAAAATATTTTTATGTATAAAATTTTTAGATATTTATAATAATAATAATATGGACAAAATTAATAAATATCTAGTACTTTATTAAATATGATATTAAAATGCTTTAACATTAGTTTGAGTTATTTATATTAACATTTACTAATATTTAAAAAATATTTAATTTTTTTTCACATATTAAAATTTGTTTAATTGTAATAACTTAATATAAGGTTTGAATATTATATATTTCATTTAAAAAATGTTTAAATAATTTTATTATTTATTATTTTAAAAGTTTAACACAATTGAAAACAATTTATTTGCGTTAGTAAATAATTGTATATGTAAAAGTTAAAAAAAGCAGATCATTCATACACAGAATATTATTCTCTATACACGGCGACTCGCTAGCGCGCCACGCGCAATTTGTTTAAACTTTGATATTTTCTAAACTATTTAATAAATCAATTTGAAATTTTACAGGAAACATATTTATACATTAAAGAACAAATGGAAGTTCTTTTAATTCGAAAATTCCCCACTAACTTTTTGTCGGCGAAGGTAAGAAAATGTGATTGCTGGTAGATCATTAATAACAATTAAATATTATTAAACAGTTATTAATTTTTAAGTTTTTTTATATGTTATCGTCTTTTACAGACTTTAAAGAGTTTCTATATATTAAATACCGATTAATTTTACTTAACTACAATCTACGTCATAACTACGATAATTTATGTTTTAAAATTGAATGAAAAATGAAAATTAATTTTTTTTAGTTTTTTGCACTTATAATTTAAACTAATTGTCCTAAAAAAAATTTTTAAGAAAAAAAAGATGTGCCTCTTTATTTTTTATAATGTAGCACTTTTTGAAATTTAAAATTTCAAAGTTTAATTTCATCGCATTTGGAACTCTTGACTGACAATACAGCGTGCAGCGGAGCGTTTCGGCGAGTTCTTCTTCCCATTCGCTCAATTATTATTACAAAATAAAATGGAAAAAAATTATCAATAAAAGTTTTAATACTTTTAATTCTATTATCCACAAGCTCTGAATATTGAAATGAATGAAATCTTTTGCTGTTATAATTATTTTCGAGAATTATTTAAATAAACATTAGAAACAAAAATAAAATAATTAAAAATTTTGTAATTTATTTTTTAATACGTGCCAAAATGTAATAATAAAATTTTAATAATTTGAACTTCATTACAATGAACATGCTGAGGATTAATGCAACACGGAGAGAAATTTATAGTAGTGAGTATAACATAATGATCGTTAGAGTGACTATCTTTAATGCTACATGTATAGACAGCTATCTAGATGGTAACCATTACTATCAAGATTATAGGGAGTAATATGTTGATAGTACGGGGTAGCATAACTATATTTTTTTAACATCTATGATGGTAGCCAGTAGCATAATGATACTATTGTGTAACCTCATGTTTTTAACATTTAAATCTTACTATCCATTTTTCTCAGTTGAAACTGATCGTCTTTGTTTTTCGTTAATTAATGTTTTGAATTAAATAACCTACTGTCAAGTTGACATAAGAAAGACGAAAAAGAAAAAAAAAATATGAAGAAGTCTTTTATACGAATATCTTGAAAAGTTTAAAGGCATTTTAAATCAATATTTTAATTTTATCAGCGACCCCGAAAATCCCCGAGTAAGAAATTTGAAGCCAATCTGATAATGAAAACTTTTTTTGTTATTTTCTTGTTCACTGATACCCAAACTTTAAGTAAATACAAAAATTTTGAAATAAACACAACATGGCCATTTTTTTGTTACCCATTGTAATTTATTACATTTTTTAAATTCGTTTTTAGCATTCCTTTTGTTGTTTGATTCTAACCAAACTGTATTCTTTATTATTACATAATAATTAGTATAGTAACCTGTATTATAATTTAAATTAAACTGTTTGAAATTAAAATCCACTAAAATTTAATTAAATTAAATTGATTAGGGCCAAAATAAGTGAAACCGGTCACTTGAAAAAATTTTGTCTCAAATTTTCAAGTTATCTATGATTTTTGGTAGATACATGAGTACACTTTTTTCCCCTAAAATGTTTTACAAAAAAAATTTATTTTTGAAGTAATCAGGTGTTGAAATTTTTGGTCATTTTATTTTCATTTTATTATTATTTTGAATCAAATACAGATAATTAAGTCCATTTTTTTAAAATTAAAGCTTAAAGTCTATACTTTAAGGATTAAATAAAGCGATTGCTAAAAAATGAAAATTTATAATTGTTATTAACAATTCTTTTAAACGATTGCAAATTGAAGAATGTTCTTAATGACCCATTAATATATTTAAATTTAGTAACACAATTTTTATACTGATTAAGCAAGATCATATAGATGATGACTCCTGAATGTATTGTTATATTATAGTATTCTCAAAAATGAGTATGTTTTAGTTGCACATAAATGCAAGGCATATTCAAAAAGTATCGTTCCGTAAAAAGTACAGAAATTAGTAATTTGCAGTAGATGAAAATGAATGCTGCGTGCAGTAAAGGCCCAAGCTCAACTTCTTAATGAACGCAATCTGTGAGATAATAAGGACAGAGGTATATTTGTGTTCTTTTCTATCTGATGAATCTCGTTTGAGAACAAGTTTTGCAAACTGTTAGAGAGGTAATGAGTGAAGGGAACCTTGCAATCGCAAGATGTTGTAGTTCTTCAAAAACATATATAATTGATAACAAAAACATTTTTTTGTTTTTTGTATTGAAAAAATTAATGTACTATTTAAAAAATTCTCAATTATGTCCTGCATTAGATTCTGAGATTTTTAAACAGATTAAATTTTTTAAAAATAATTTATTTCCGCGTACATACAATTTCTGTTCCTATTTCGTATTCTTTATGAAATTGACTCTAGTTGAACATATTTCGCGATTAGAAAAGAAAGGTTTTGTTAGGAAGAATTAAACTGCTCTGGGGCACAACTCAAGAGATCATATATCTATTAAAAAACGTATAATATGACTTATGATTCTCGTTGATAGACCAAATAAAAAAGGGGTGGGGTAAGTCTAATCAAGGGCTACTGAATATCAGGTGTATTATACACAATGAACTGATATCGAAAGATCTGAAAGTGAACGATAGTTTCAGAAAGTAATTAAAAAATTAATTAAATGGAGGCTTACTCAGCAGCCGTCTATCAAAGTCTTAACCATGGATTTTCATAATGGTTTATGCTGACAAAAAATACCGCTACTGAAATAATAGGGCTCTCACTCTTTCTTTCTCTTTTATATATGCCCGCAAGGCTTAAGCCTGGTTATTTCCAAAATGACGCTTCCGACCGCGCGTGAACATTCATGAAACGTATAAAGCGGAATGCGGTTCGCGTGCTTCATCCCTGTCGCTACAAATTAGAGTAAAAATCATTGAAGAAGGATCGTGGCAAATAACTTGAACAGCGGGGGTTCTGAATACGTGTATATATATATATATATATATAGTGGATGAGAAGCGATGAACAATGCCTCAAACTACCGCCTTCGCTTCACGGCTTCAACAATGTTCACATGGAGTTGAAAGTCTGACCACTGCGCGAAGCATGCCACACATAAGGTTGCGGAAGATTGCGTAAATTCATTTGGTCAGCGGCACATCTGTCCTTCGTGAAAAATGTTCTGTTTTCTGCCTCATCGCTAAAAATTTGTTTATGATTTTTGTATTTTTAGAATTTCTAAACTGCTTGCTCAAGGATTGTGCTGGATATATGTGTCCTATTCTATTTCATTAGTCTGTCTCCTTCTATCTCATTAGAAATGTATCTGACACACAGCTCCGACAATCCTTCTGCGAGCAGCCAAAGCAGGTCCGCCACCGACACGATACGAAAATCATCATCGTGTTTATTTTAAGTTGCGCAGTAGTCTACCAATGCATTTCGACATGCACAAAAGTGCAATTTAGTAGTTATTGCTGCTCAGTAGTGTACCTGTATACTTGGACATGAGCAGAAGTGTAATTTACTATTTCTTGTTGCGTAACAGCACGGAAAAAATTTCTTGTGAAAGCCAAAAGTTTTTTTTGAGAATATACGAATGTGTGTTAAGTTGTGCTTTAAACAGGAGAGTTTTGTGCTTCTAACAAGCTGGTTTGGGCGTAGCACAAACCAATCTGTAATATAACCAAGAAATTCAAGTATTCGTCAGCTACTGGTTTGTGTATTTCCCAAACTCAGCTGTTTGTGGATACTAAAACCATTGTTTATATAGATGGCGCAGGAAATTCTGTGGATTATACAAGACATTTTTTTACGTGAGTGTACCTGTACACTAAAAAATGTGCCTAGGACCGGTTCACCAGTAGTTGATTAGGTTTCCTAGTTACGAGAGGAACCCACTATATAATTGTGTGTAGTCAATACAATTAAATTCACGCATACCCGTGTGGAAATTTGTCACGTATCTGCAACGTAAAGGTATTGTCGATTCCAACAGTTCAACCAGCGCTCCAGTGGTAAAAAGTTGAACTAATATGTATATATCACTATCATAATATACACATGGCAAAAAGCTACCGAAATCGAGATTTCGTCAAATTTAATTAATTATTTTATTATAGATTTTTTAAAATGTCATGTATATTAAACTTGAACATGTGTTTAATGTTCTTAAAGGTTTTTTCGCTTTTTAACAGCTGCAAAAGAAGTTAAAAACACATTATTGTTCTTAAGTGTTAGAGAGAAAAGTCACTCTTTCATCTCGGAATGATTTAGATCAATAGAAAATAACTATTTTATAGAGGTGTGCAAAAAGCCCGAAACCCGGCCGGGTAATTTCGGGCTTTTCACTTTTCGAGTCGGGTCGGGTCGGGCTTAGTCAGTTCGGGTTCGGGCCGAGCTTGTTTACATACCCGAAATCTTTCGGGTACCTGACTGAATTCGGGTTCTCAAAATTTTCGGATACCCGACTACATTCGGGTTCTCGAAATTTTCGGGTACCGTACTACATTTCGGTTCTCGAAATCGCTTAAGCATGCATTAGCGAAGATCAAATCAAGATTATTAATTTTTGTAGTGAACACAAAAATAGAATGCCAAACTTGATCGCATAGTTCTTTAAGAATTTAAATAATTAATGGTTTTCTGGACTTGAATATAAATTTAAAAAATAGAATATTTAAGTAATAATGAATGTTATTACAAATAATATGAAATATAAATTATAAATTTCGAATATAGTTAATTAGACAGTCTGCGAAACAATCAGTGATTGCTTTCCTTGACTTCTTTACAGACGATTTCAAGTAGGAGTGACAATACTTGAAAATTAAAATCTGATGTTTTATTGTCTGTCAATAATGCAGATTTTGTATGTTCGAAGAAAACAATGCAGTTAAGTTGTGACAAAATTCAATTTTTTTCAATAAAATGCAAATTAGGTATTTTTATTTGTGTTGTATGAAAAGATACTACACTCAAAACTTTTCCTCTGAAGTGTCTTACTTATTTCTATAAGAAATGGTAATTTGTTAAAATAAACTGTATACCTATATGAAATAAAGAAAGTAAGAAAATTTTATAAAAAGGAGTGAAAAATATTTCTCGAAATGCTACAAAAATTATTTTTTTTTGTTTTCTTTTGGAAATGTTAAAAATCGTAAATTGTCACTGAATTTTCTTTTTCATTCTAAATATTGTAGAAAAACAAGGGAGGTTACAGATGCAATTTTTTAAATTAACCAATTAAAATCTTGAATAAATTTCTGAAAATTATTAAAAATTATTACTTTACAGAGGAATTATAGTAAAAACTCTAGAAAATAATTGAGTATTGAAAGAATTCATAAAAGTTATTAAATTTTATAAAGTTTGAAATTAAAATTTTTAAAGAAATTAATTTTGAATAATTTTTATTCAAAATTCCAAAGAATTTAGTTATATAATTAATACAGAAATGTTTTAAAAAATTGTATTAAAATAGGTACCATAATTTTGAAATTAACTTTACGTTTTTTAACAAATGTTTCTAAAATGTACATTTAGTAATTTTTTAAATTATTTTAAAACAATAAGAAAGAATTGTTTATAAATTTTCAACACTCTAATAATTGTATGAGAAGAATTTTATAATTAATATATTTTAATTTATCGTAAGTTACAAATTTCTATCTATACAGATGACTGTGCTATTAAAGCAAATTTAACCTTCATTATTTTATATATTAAGTTTGATTAACTATCAAAAGTTTTTTTAAAAAAATAAATTTTAGTAACTACTATCGTGACATATTAATACTTTGCAAATAGAAAAAAATGAATTCATACTTCATAAACTTTAGAAGGATTCAATTTGGGAAAAGAACGAAAAAGATCATGAAAAAGGATTTTTTGAATTCAATTTTGATCGCGACATTCTGAGTTCATTTGAAAACGCTACTGTATCAAAATTTAAACCGGACAAGGGCGACAACTCGTACTACTTCTACTTTTTAGCTAAAATAATGAATGAATAATTTATGAAGATAAATTATAACAATTTCAACACTATTTTTATTGTAATCTGCACGTGAAAATACAAAAGGGGACCAATTTTCATCTCGTGAGATAAAAAACTGTGGGTGCTAGGGCAAAAAACACGCTTTTTGACGAAATTTTTAAAAACTTTGAGTTTTTCGATGGAAAAATATTAAGATCAAATCCATTTATATTCGGTGTATGTTTCTTGAAATATACATATAAAAATACATAAAAGAAGATTCTGAGACATAAATAAAATTCAATTTTGATAAAAGAGTAACTTTTCTCTCTGACACTTAAGAACAATGATGTGATTGCAGCTTTTCTTGCAGCTATTAAAAAAGCGAAAAAACCTTTAAGAACATTAAACAGAAGTTCAAGTTTTGTATACATGGCATTTTAAAAAATCTATAATAAAATAATTAATTAAATTTGACGAAATCTCGATTTCGGTAGCTCTTTTCCATGTGTTTATTATGAAAGTGTCACGTATATATTAGTTTAACTTTTTACCTCTGGAGCGCTGGTTGAACTGTTCGAATCGCCAAAAGTTTTACTATTTACTATATAGTACTGGTATTGTCAAATGTTATTGAAACTGTTTTGAAATGTAACGTTACGATCATCAAGTTTGTAGATATTTTTACTATATCAGAACAATCCTGTCAATTTGTATTAAAACTATATTGTGGATCTAGAAGAATTTATGTACATTCGAGGCGAATACCAGAATTTCCAAGCATTGGTTGTTCTTGACAACAAATATTGGACGAATATTAATAAACAATTATTTTCCAGCGCTTTAAAATTAAATTAATGAATGGTTATTTCTTGGTTACGAATATTGAACCAACGTTTGAAATTTATATTTTATTAATACAACACATGGCAAAAATTGTTTAAAAAAATAAATGAAAAAGTAAAATACTAGTCTAAAGAAGGAAAAGGAATTAATTTAATTGGAACACTATTAAAAACAGAGTGTGATAAAAATCAGACAAAAATAATATTTGTTTTTAAGTTCAAGAACGAAACCATCTCTTCTTATATAGAACTGGTAAAACAACTTGTTATCGAGAAAAGAAACTTGCGCGCTCTGGTGACAACTTATACTAAGTAATTTCATACATAAGCAGCGCGGGACTGCTTTTAAAGGCGAACAATTTCCCATTGGGTACTCGAAAAGTGTATATGGGTGATTCTCCGCGTAGTGCACAATTCAATGTCTCTCGTTTTTGCGTCATGGTCTGGCCTTCTTATAATATTGAATTATTTACATAAAAATCAAATCGAAACTTTACTCAATATTAGAAAAACGCAACAACAAACTCTCCTAAGTAAATTGTTAAGAGAGAAACTAATTTGAGAATTAATTGTTTAGTTTTTTACACATTAAAAGCACAAAACTTGCATAGAGAATCACAGAATCGTCATGGTCTGGCCTTCACATAATTCTCAGTGAAATTAATAATTATTTATATTTTACGTCAATTAAAGTGTAATTGTATTTGATAAGTAAATGCAAATGACGTAAATATGAAACAGGATAAAAATCGCGAATAAATTGTTTAAAAATAAGTTTTTCTTGAGTGTCATGGTCTGTCCTCAGCGTCATGGTTTGGCCTTCTTGTCATGGTACGGCTTTTCTGTATTAACCCATTAACGCCTGAATGCACTGAATTTTTAGTCTGACTTCAATCTTAAATATTTTCTAATATACTTATTATTTTCTCTTCGACAAATAATTTTTTTTTTGCATTAAAGTGTCCTCTATCCGAATATGATATTAGAAAATTAATAAAAAATTGTTTAACAATATTTTTTTGCATATAATTAAAAAATTGCATGATTTTTTAAAGGTTTTTTATTAAATTCTTAACTTTTTAGGTCAAAAATTTTTTTTGACATCTAATATTACCATAAATCGTGCACTCGATTGTTATACTTTCAAAAAATATATTGACTTTTTAAATTTAAACATTTGATTTTTCAAAATGGCGCCTAAAAACTAAATTTTTTTTGAAAATTTGAAATTTGATGCTCGATATACATTTTTTTTAAACTGTGGCTTGAAAATGTTTACTCGGGGGTTTTTGGGGTCGCTGATTACGAATTTGATATTAGTTTTTCAAAATTCAAAATGGCGGATCCAATATGGCGGACGAATATTTCAAAAATTGGTTGGATTCTCATACAAATCCGCACACAGGGGTTTTTGGGGTCGTTGAATACGAATCTGATATTAGTTTTCGAAAATTCAAAATGTCAAACAAAAATTTCAAAATTTGGTTGGTTTCTTTTATAAATCAGTATTCGGAGGTTTTTGGGGTCACTCGTCGTGAATCTGATATTATTTTTCCAAAATGCAAAAATAGCGGATGTAATATGGTGGACAAAATTTTAAAAATTCTGTGGGATTTTTTTTAAATTCTTACTCAGGGATTTTTCGGCGTCGCTGATTAATTATAAAAAGGTTTTTTTAGTTTTTTAAAAATCAAAATGGCGGATCTAATATTATGCAATTATTATGCTAATAATTATTACATTTTATTATATTTATTTAATAAAATATTTAAATTATAAAAAAATAATGAAAAAATTATAAAAGTGAATATAACAATAAAAATTAATAACTTTATTTTTCGTTTTTTCAAAGGTAAGTGGAATTTTCTTTTTTTCCCTAATATTAGATCCGCCATTTTGATTTTTAAAATGCTACTATCAAATTCGTAATGAGCGATTCCAAAAACCCCCGAATACGGATTTGTAAAAGAATCCAACCAAATTTTGAAATTTTTGTCCGCCATATTGGATCCGTCATTTTGAATTTTGAAAAACTAATATCAAGTTCGCAATCAGCGACCCCGAAAACCCCCGTGTAAACATTTTCAAGCCAAAGTTTTAAAAAATGTATATCGAGCATCAAATTTCAAATTTTCAAAAAAAATTTAGTTTTTAGGCGCCATTATGAAAAATCAAATGTTTTAATTTAAAAAGTCAATATATTTTTGGAAAGTATAACAATCGATTGCACGATTTATGGTAATATTAGATGTCAAAAAAAATTTTTGACTTAAAAAGTTAAGAATTTGTAATAAAAAACCTTTAAAAAATCATGCAATTTTTTAATTATATGCAAAAAAATATTGTTAAACAATTTTTTATTAATTTTCTAATATCATATTCGGATAGAGGACACTTTAATGCAAAAAAAATTATTTGTCGAAAAGAAAATAATAAGTATATTAGAAAATATTTAAGATTGAAGTCAGACTAAAAATTCAATGCATTCAGGCGTTAATGGGTTAAACTTCCTCCTGATCAGTTGTTATAGATTTCTGACGAGATCCATCCAGAATCGTAAGAAAACTGGATTAAAGTGGTCAGGCGGTCTGACCAGTTTTCTGATCATTCCTGATTTAATTTTTAGTAGAGCTAATATGTAAAAATTCAAAATGTATAACACAAGAAATGAAAAACCACATTGATTTTCAAAAGAAAACAATAATTTTCTATGCTTCTTTTTTAACAACTCCAAAGCAATGTCAAAATTGCATTATCACCCTCTGTTTTTTTAAATTGAACAAACTACCCATAATATGTAGAAATTCAAAGGTTAAAGTAAAAAATAATTAAATAACAGATTTCTCTTCAAAACAGAACAAGAAATTAATGTACTTATCTTTCAACAACTTAAAAATAATGTTCTTTTAATTTAAAATAAATACCCTTAAATGTACAAAATGTGTGTGCGTCTCGCGTGGAAAAATTTTAGGGCGCTGACCAAGCGCTTAAGAGACCGCCTAGTCTTGATGCTGAGTACGACTGCTAGCTTCATCCGAGTAATCAATACACATAGAAACACATTAAAATCTATTTTTCAGTGCACATTTAAAATTAAATTATACAGAAAACAACAACAGCATAGCACATTATTATTCACATAAAACAGAAACCACAACGAATAATAAAAATCACAAAGAAAATGTACCATTCGCTGACTGATCTAACGACGCCAAACAACGCAACGCCATTAGGCGCCATGTTACTTAACAGCTGGGCACACATCAGCGCATGCGCATATAACATCCTAGACCAAATCTAGACGGTCTTAAAACTATGTCCAAGTTGTGAAATGTAAACAAACCCAGCACTAAAATCACCTTTTTAATACATCTTTTTCTCTCACAAAAATTACCATTAGAAAACTTTTTTTTACAAAAATGATGAATTAGAGTGTCAAAGTTTCCAAAAAAATCATTTTTGAGTGTGATCAATAAATGGCAATTAGTAAAATAACTAATTAAAATGACCTGTAAAATAGCATTTTTGCCACGTCGCGAAAAATAAACTGTTTAACTATATCAACCGCACTGACGATAAAGAAGTCTCATATCAGCGATTGGACCTTCAACATATGGAAGGGGAAATTTTTCCCAATCCTCCATGAAATTACAAGGAGAAAGGGTAAAAACTTCTTCATCGTCCGTGCGGTTGACATAGTCAACCGTGCCAAGGAAGTATTGACAACACTATGCAGAAAAACACATTTTGTTTTACTCCGAAACGCAGTTATTTTCACATGCTTTCAGCTGTGCTGGGTGTAGTAACCAAATTTAATACTTAAATTTACTATTTTCATAAAGAAATTGAAATTTTTTATTCATTTGTAAAAATATGAACCGCGAAAAAATAGCACACAATAAAATAATATTAAAAAAAATATAAAGAAAACATGAAAACATATATGACACACATGAATTAGTGAAACATAAACAAATAATATATGTTATGTTTTGTGCTTCTCATAGTCAACAATTAAACCACATGCAGCGCTGATGTTTATTTCGGTATTTTTCACCCTCTATTCAGGTATATAAATCTGTCCCACTTTCAATACAAAATTTGCATGGTTGTTCGGTCTCCTTATACTACTTCATGGTTTCTTCTAATAAGCCTATCTGTTAAGTCACTGATTCGGGACTTGATGGACCGTTTAGAATAAGGCGGACTTGATGATTGCTAATCGGGAAATCATTAGACTCTAGACTGCCACAATATTTTTCCACACACGAGTAATTTTACTTTTTCATTTTGTCAGTTATTTGTTTTCTAGGTTATGTTTTGTAATTACAATACGATACTTACCTCCACTATTTAAAAACAAGGAAATTTACAACATAATTGGATTGAAAAGTTTAAAAAAATGTAGAATAATTATGTATTCCAGCTTTAATTTAATTTATATAATATAATTTATAAAATTTGGTTAAAATTCGACCATGTGTAATAGCAACTGAATGTTACGCACGCCAACTGTAAACTGTCATAACTTATTGCGTCTTGCAAGTCACTACTCTAAGTTTGAAAAGACCGTCTAGATAGACGAACTCAACGAGGTCTATTAAGCTGCTCCTTAGACAATGGCCAGACAGGCTGGATTAGAAGGGCTACACTATAACTGTCTAGTCTCTTTGTATAGACACCAGACTTCCATAAAATTTTTTCACACGGGGTGTGTCACCGATTTTTGTGAACATATTATTTCTCTTACACGCATTGACGGATTTTGATAACATTTTGTGGTGTATTACAGTCACAAATATTTAGAATGAAACAAAAAAATTATTTAAAAAATTTGGAAAAAATTTTTTTTAGTAATTTTTTAATTTTCTAAAAAATCGAATTTTTTATTTTTTAAATAACATTTTTTTTATCAAAATGTGCATTTATTCTTGTCAAAGTTGTATTTTTGTCATAAAAATGAATCGATTCATGTATATAAAGTATATAATTTATCAATATTTATTAAATAAATCGATATTTTTATTTTTGGAAAAAATTAATATTTTGCATTTTTTGAAATTTCATCTTAACTTTTGAAACTACTTGAACTCCTGAATTAAAATCTCGATTTGCGTTTGGATAGAGAATTTTCACTTCAATTAAATCCCCATGAAAAAATAAAAGAAAATAAAATATAAAAATTTTCAAAAACATACCCTTGTAGATAATGAAAATTAATGCACAACTTTTTTTTCTTAACATTTTTTTTAATCTAAATATTTTAGATATTGTAATTCTTCCAAACGTCAAATCGAGTTTTTTGATCTGGAATTTTTCAAACAAAATATCTTATGTAGTTTATGGATGGCCTCTAATTTTATTTTGTATTTTTGTTTAAAATGAAGGTACATATATGTAATTGAATCAGCTATTTTTGTAATTTGACAAGATACCACCTCATATTGGATTTGCTCCATTATTTTTTGCAAACCTGACTTCAGAATCGTAATAAAAATCCTAATGCCTTTTTGACTAAAGAAATTGTATTAGTAGAAATAAATCCAGCATTAGAGGGTTAATAAAATCTATAAGACAGTTATACGGGAAGAGGTTCGGTTGTGGGCATGGTTCAGTTGTGGACACCCACGCAGAACTTTTGACAGAAATGAGATTTGTCTAATCTGGCATATATCACGTATATGTTATGACCTAACGTAGTTTTCTATGCGAATACAAAAATGATTAGACAACTCTGCTTTTTACTATACATAAATTCATTTTTCGACACGTTGAATATAACAAAAATGTATTTTTAAACATTGTTAATTGTTCAACAAATCGAAGTGAATTAATTAAAATAATAAGTTCAAAGCGTATTTACACAGTAAATATGTTATATTTTATGATCCAATACCACACTGTAAGAAAAATTTTGGAAATTTTCCCAAAAAAATTTAGGAAGCAAATTCCACTAATCTTTTTAGAAAAATTTCCTAATATAAATAAGGGAATTTTTCTGAAAAATTTAGAAAAATTCCTTTAAAAATTTAGAAAAATTCCCATCAAATAGTATAGAAAAAATCCCAAAAGTTTGGGAAAATTTCTGAGCATTTGGAAAAATTCCCATGTAATAGTATAGAAAAAATCCCAAAAGTTTGGTAAAATTTCGGAGAATTTGGAAAAATTCTCATGTAATAGTATAGAAAAATTCCCAAAAATTTAGAAATTCTCTTAAAATAATATAGAAAAATTCCTAAAAATTTGTAAATATCCCCTCTAACGTTTTGAAAAATCCCCTTTTAATATTTTAAAAAGGTTTCAAAATTTTAGAAAAATCCCATTAAACAGGTACAAAAATTCTCTTATTTAGAATAGGAAAAAATTTTGGATTTTTTGAATAAAACAACTTTTGTCATATCTGAAATTAAAAATAATTTATTTATTCATTTATAAGAAAAAATAAGTATTTTGTAAAAAAAACTCGTTGACGTTGTTGTCCTATTTTTGGTGTCCTTAAAACGGCTTACTTACAACAAACGGCATACTGAAAAATATAAAAACAAACAAATTTATTATTAATTTTCTATTATCAGTTATTGGTTATTAAAAAAGAATTAGTAAAGTCTTATTTTATTAGTTAAAAGTGACTAATTTAGATTAAAAGAAATTATCCATTTTATTTATAAATATTAGTAATGAGAGTTAATCATTTAAAAATTGTCTGATTTAGAATTAAATTATGGGTAGCTCCATGCCTAAAAAATCAAAGTTGTACACTAGTTCTTCGATTTTGTTGAAACTTCGAAATTTTGAAGTGGAATACATGCCAGTAAAGAGCCTCATTTCGATTTAGAAAAATTTTAAAAAATTTTGGATTTACGAGGTTTTTAAAATTTTTTTTGAAATTTTGAAAATGGTATATCTCTAAGGAAAATTAATGAAATTTAATGAAATTTTCAGGGAATGCTTATTGCTTACAGACAATTTAAGAAAATATTTTTAAAAAAAATTTTTTTTTTTAAACAAATTATTAAAAAAATAATTTTTAAATAAACAATTTTTTGAAAAGTACCATTTTTATTTTTTTTAAATAATAATGATTCGATTCCCTCTTATTTCACGAGTATTTTCCAAAAAAAAAATTGATGGAGGGTCTGAAACTTTAGGAGATATTGAATTTTTTGTCCTTGCGCGCAACCGTAAAAAGCGCATTTTCCGGCTATACTCTACATACAAACTAACGTTCAAAGTCACCTCTAAGTCGTAAATTTAAACCGAATTCGATTTTTCTTTTTGGAGAATGTCAGGCTATAAATTCGTAAGAATACTGTGCAATTTTTAAATTTATATTTGTTTAAACAAATTATTATTATTATTGTTATTTACTAACTTTTTACATATTGTACACAGACAGGTGTATTTTTTTCTAATTTTGCAATTTACTGGACCTAACATAAATACCAATGCAAATTTAAAACATAATTATTATTGTTTTAGCAAGATTTAAACAAATTATTATTGTTAATTACTAACTATTTACAGAATAGTATACTTAAAAGTTTCAGTTTTTTCTAAACAGGCAAATTTATCAAACTGTTTTGATATGCAGATTTACATTAAAAATAAAATTATATTTTAAACGAAAATAAGAATAATAATTTATTTCAAAATTATTTAACTTTTAATTGTTCTTTTAATTATAATCTGGGTAGCTCTATGACAAAAATTTAAAGTTGTTTCCTAGTTCTTCGATTGAGAAATTGTCACAGAACACATGCAAATGAAAATTGTTAAAACGACTTTATAATTATTTGTTTATCATGATTATAAATATGAAATAAAAACAAATTACCTATATTGAAAGCTCTTGAAATTATAATATTTTTGAGAAATAAAAAAACAAGAACACTTCATTGAGTTCACAAAATAAAGTGAAATAAACTTTTACAAAGAAAAGCAACACAATTAATAATAAATACAATTGTTGTTAACAATTACTTAAACAATTTTTTAGCTTTGTTTTTTTTGAAAAAAAATTTTTTTTAGTAATTACAAAAAGTTAATTTTTTTGAAAGAAAAATAATATAATTTGGAAAAACATTACCAACCCTAATTAAAAGTTAATTAATTTTGAAATAAATTATTATTCTTATTTTTGTTTAAAATATAATTTTATTTTTAATGTAAATCTGTATATCAAAAAAGTTTGATAACTTTGCCTGTTTAGAAAAAACTGAAACTTTTAAGTATACTATTCTGTAAATAGTTAGTAATTAACAATAATAATTTGTTTAAATCTTGCTAAAACAATAATAATTATGTTTTAAATTTGCATTGGTATTTATGTTAGGTCCAGTAAATTGCAAAATTAGAAAAAATACACCTCTCTGTGTACAATATGTAAAAAGTTAGTAATTAACAATAATAATAATAATTTGTTTAAACAAATATAAATTTAAAAATTGCACAGTATTCTTACGAATTTATAGCCTGACATTCTCCAAGAAGAAAAATCGAATTCGGTTTAAACTAACGACTTAGAGGTGACTTTGAACGTTAGTTTGTATGTAGAGTATAGCCGGAAAATGCTCTTTTTACGGTTGCGCGCAAGGACAAAAAATTCAATATCTCCTAAAGTTTCAGACCCTCCATCAATTTTTTTTTTGGAAAATACTCGTGAAATAAGTGGGAATCGAATCATTATTATTTAAAAAAAATAAAAATGGTACTTTTCAAAAAATTGTTTATTTAAATATTATTTTTTTAATAATTTGTTTAAAAAAAAAATTTTTTTTTTCTAAAATATTTTCTTAAATTGTCTGTAAGCAATAAGCATTCCCTGAAAATTTCATTAAATTTTATTAATTTTCCTTAGAGATATACCATTTTCAAAATTTCAAAAAAAAATTTAAAAACCTCGTAAATCCAAAATTTTTTAAAATTTTTCTAAATCGAAATGAGGCTCTTTACTGGCATGTATTCCACTTCAAAATTTCGAAGTTTCAACAAAATCGAAAAACTAGTGTACAACTTTGATTTTTTAGGCATGGAGCTACCCTTATGTAAATTTAATTGAAATTGTTGATATATCTGTATAATTAGAAACTACATTGAATACTCAAAAACAAAAAGACAATCACTTTTAAATTAAATGTTTTAATAAATTAATAAAAATATAATCAATATTTACCTTATGTACGCTTTTTAAATAACACTATTTTTCACTATTAACATTTTTCACATTTAATTTTAAAGAGATTTATAAGTTTTTCACTGGCGTTTTCAAACTGATCTCGGTAAATGCTTGAGAGCAACTGACGCTGAAAATGCTATCCTTGTGAAATTTCTTTGAAAAATAAAAAAATTTCCAAACATTTTTTGAGAATATTTCTTTACAAGATATTTCACAAATTTTAAAGTTAGATAAATCTATAAGAAAAAAACGGGTATAGAAAAACTCATAAAATAGACTTTCTATAGTAACGAGAAACCCTTAGCTGGTCATCCCAAGACAAACCAGATGTGACTAACCTTTCAAACCGAAACAATATTCTAAACATCTTCTTTTTGCTTTAAAAACGGTTTTACGGACTGTATTATAAATTTTTTAAAAAATTATATATTCTTTACAAAGAATATTTATTAAAGCAATTTTTCAAAGTGTAAAATTTAATATTTACTAGTATCTTTGATTTTTTACCCATACTTAATTATTATTATTATAAACAAATATTTACATATAACAAATTATCTTTGTATTTTACATTTGAAATAATTTTATAATATAAAAAAATCTCTATTTAGTAATTGACAAGTAATTGGATATTTGAATCTGATAAAATATTTTCCAGTTTTTTATAAATATTTTTCGAAAATCCAATAATTTCTTACTTTTAATTAGAATCTGATTAAATATTTTGTTAAACATTAAAATTGAAGCATGAAATTTTTCTAATTATCAAAAAAATTCCAATATCTTTGAAAAAAATATTTCTGCATCTTTTCGAAAAAATTCTTAAAAATAAGAAAAAGTACCATTTCTATTAAGAAAAATGTCATTCCCAACAGAATTTAGAAAAATTTTCATTCGTATATAAAAATTTCCAAACACTCAGGAAAATTACCATTTTTTTGGGAAAAAAATTTTTCTAAACACGTTTTAGGAAAATTCCCATGCAAAAGTTTGGAAAAATTCCCAAAATTTTTAACAGTGCAAGTATCACAAAAATGTTCACAAGGAAAATTTTTTTCATGATATTTTAAAATGATCGTCAAGTTTTGTTGTGGGCATCTAAATTGATTCGGTTGTGGACACCAGTCTTATTTTTGATAAATCGTGAAATATCGTTGTCGATATGAGTAATTCCTTACAACATTTAATAGTGTTTTATGAATTTTAAAAGTTTCGTGGTCCAGCCCGGAAATTAATATAACGAGACTTTGATGTCCGTATGCCGTTCGCAGTTATAGTAATTGTAGTAATTGGGCAGTTCAGGTTCAGTGTGAGAAATCTTATATGCCCTTACATGGGGAGCATGTATTGTCAAAATTAGAAGAAATCATTCTTATGTAGTTAATGAATGGTTACTTCATTAATTTTTTTGCATTTTTAATAGATTTTTCAAGAGTGCCCACAACCGAACCAAAAATTTTTTTGTTAAAAAAATTACCAATTTATTGAAGTTTTAATAAAATTTTTCTAGTCAAAGGAATCAATTTATTTTCTTCACGAGTAGTTACATATGGTCCCTAGCTTTAAACACATATACATATGATTGCTTAATATCTACAAGGCAACAAATTATGAGTCAAAAACGAAACTATGCATTTTCGACCACGGATTTTGATTTAGTGACCCCAAAATCATATAAATGACAATGTCATGTTTAAAAAACTTTTTTATGAACATCCATATCACAAAAATTTCATTTTCATTAGATTATGAAGGCGTTAATTACTAGATTATTTTCTTACTGCTAAGTGACTCTTATGTAACTCATAATGATTCCCACATGATTCATGATAACTTATTGGTCATTTTGGGACAGTAGAAATATTTTTGAGTTTGAAAGAAAGAAGAAATTTTTGGCTCCACCTAACTCGTAGGTGACTCATAACGACTCCTAAGTAACTTTTAGTATCTGGTTGCTCATTTTGTGACTTTTAAGAGGCTTTTTTTGACTCCCGGATGACTCACAGTGATTTTTACGTATGACTTAGTTGTTCACTCACGTTTGTTGATACTTAGGTGTCTCTAATGACTCACAAAATTATTTTTAATGTCTTATTTCTCACGTTGGGACTCTAAATTCTTGTTGTCTTATTGTGTCTCGTAAAATGCCAATAAGTGCCTAATAAATTGATCGCTTTTTGACAGTTTTATTGTATTTGGCTTAAACTTATTAACAGAGTCAAAAATAAAAAAGCTTAATTAAGTTTTGATGCCCATAAAATTCTGTATTCTCTGAAATGGAACAAAAGTGTGGATTTTCAAAAAGTAGCAGCATTTGTTCTTTTTTGCGCGATTGTCTTGTGAAATATGAATTCTTCTTAACTTATATTAATAGATTACCATTGTCGCTATTCTAATTTATGTTCTCGCAGGTGTTCTAAAATGATTCTTCTATACCTGAAGTAGCTCACCTCTTAAAGTGAAAGCTTGCGCCAGTTATTAATAATTGTTCGTTATAATAATGATGGAAAAACAACGATAACACGTCTTTGGTAACGAGCCTGACTGATTTTATGCCGTTGTTGTATAAATACATACAAATATATGTATCTATGTATCGGTGTCGATCCAGCGGGGGCCACCCCCGCTGAGTTCCTAATAAACTTCCACTTGTCGGTAGGATAATGGGTCTACAATGACTTTACAACTCTTCAACAAAGGGGCAATCGCTTTCGTCTGACGTATACCGCGCGCGGCAGCGGAAACGGCACGGCGACGTGTTACCTGGCACTCGCAGCTTCCTTGCGCTTTCATTTCTCCATTCAATGGATCAATATATTTTTTCTCATTTATATTCTTATACGTTTTATAAAGTATATATATATATATATATATATATATATATATATATATATATATATATATATATATATAGAGGAGGGGAGAGGAGATATTTATATAGGGGAGAGGGCCCTAAGGTGGTCACCCATCTTTTAAACCACTGTAGATTTCAAATGGAATTATAAATAAAGGTCAATAATACGGCGTTTGAAGCTTTATCATATTACCTAACTTCCTATCATAAAGTTATTTTCATTTCATTAACAAAAAAAAAGTTGTGTCACTTTTTAAAAAAGTTGAAAATTCGACTTTTAAAAAAGTTGAAAATTCGACTTTTAAAAAAGTGTCTCCAAGTTGGTCACCATACGAAAATTCACTAAAAAAGTTATAAAAAAATGTAAAAAACGTATTACTAAGTTGTTTATTTAATATTAATTATTTTTCAGGATCTCAGAGACATATTACATATTTTTTTGTGTACTTTGTCCTTTCGTCAAAAATGATACTTTTTGTGTATGTATTAGACAGGTAAAATTTTTAAAATAATTCTATTTCATTATTATTCACCATAAAACTTAAAAATTGATAAAATTTACATTCACAGTGATAAATGTTGATAACTATAGGGTATAAACACATTTTCATAAAAAATCAAAAGTAACCACCTTGTGGCAAAAAAAGTGTCCACCTTAGGGCCAAGACACAACTTTTTAAACGTTAATGAAAAAATTTTGTAAAGCACAATATTAATTATATTCATTTGGAATATTATTGTACGCTATATAAAGATAATTATAACGATTTTTACTAATTTAAAATGGTTAATTTCAATGATTTTAACACCCTGCGAAAAAAATTTCTCGATCATTTAAAAACAGAAATACAACGTTCACGTTACAAAGAGACTCATACGACTATTTACCTCAAAACTTTACTAAAATCTTTGTCTTCTCAAATAATAACAATAACAGAAAACATTTGAAGATACTAACTAATATACAAAAATTTTCTTAGGGTAACCACCTTAGGGCCTTGACCACCTTGGGACCCTCTCCCCTAAATCTATATATAGATCTGGATTCCTCTTGTGTTAAAATTGACCGAATCTGAACCCAAGTTGGTTTGAAATAGTTTTCCCAACTGGAACACCGGTCGGGATACTGGATCCAATTCTCTAGAAACTTGGTTTAATAAGTTTTAATTGAATTTTGTTAATTTTCAAACTACTGATGGTCGCCATATTTTCTGAAATTATTGTTTAAAATAAATTTTATTTTTACTTTTTTACAGAAACTACACTTTTTCCATCATTTTTATTAAAAAGCCAAGATTTTTTACAGTAAATTATGTAAAGTTAAAAAATGGAACATCAAGGGATTTTCAATAAAATACAAAAAAAAATCAAAAAAAGTTTAAATTGTTACTAAAAGTTGTTACTAATGAGATGAAAATTTCCACCAAATATTTTTTTAAAAAATGCATTTTTACATGAGTTATAAAAGGGTAAAGCAAAATCAAAAATTTGTCTTTTCTCGAAAAAGCTCAACCGATTTTAATTTCAAAAATATGTTTTTTGTAAAATTAAAAGATGATTTGTAAAAAAAATGTTTGTCTAAAAAAACCCAGAAACTTTTTTTTTTTAATTTTGAAAATTTTTTTTAACTAATGCGTCAAAAATATCTCTAACAATATCTAACGATATTGTTTATAATTTAAAAAATTTTTAAATTTGGTGTAAAATATTGAAAAAAATTGAAAACTGATTACGTAACTTCATTCTAGCATGTGCGTACTTCGGCTTAAGAAATAAAAAAGTTTTTTTAAACCGTTACATAAAACTCAATTTTCATAGTCATAAGACAAATTATAAAAAAATAACCCAAAAAATTTTAAAAAAATGTGAAAAAAGTTGTGAAATCACAAAAACTTTAATATATCCTGACACAGTTGAGTCTTCATCGAATTTTTTTAAAGTTAAAGATGAATTCATAGGGAATATAAGTATGTTAATAAAATTTCTCTTGGAGGGGAGTAAGTAAGCAAAATTATTGAAAAATTTGTTGTACCTTTTTTAAATAAAATTTTTTCATTGATTTGATTTTTATTTTAAACTACATATTTTTATCTTAAAAAGTGTAAATTTCATTAAAGAACCATATGGGAAATTCCACGTGAAATTTACCTATGACCTCTTAAAATCAGGCAAAAATATTTTTTTTCTATTCTGTATTGAAAATAAACAGATTCGTATTTATTTATTTTTTGAGGCCAAATTTTTGAGTTATGAATTTTCAAAATATTGTATTTGTACACTGAGAAAATGTTTTGTACAAACTTTAGTCAAAAGTTGAGTAAAATGGCTACACATGCACTTTTGAATAAAGTTTAACCAACTTTAGTTCAAAATAAATTTTTCGTAGGTGAAAATAAAACTGGTCAGTTTTTAAATTAAATTTCATAGAATTTCAACAATATTTTGTAAAGAAAAGAGTTGGAATAAAGCCTAGTCTACGTTTGAACACAATATAAACAAAAAATGAGAGAACGTATTCAACACATTTCAGAGAGTGACCTATGGGAACTTAAATTTTAGTCAAAAGTTGAGTAAAATGTTAACAAGCTATTGGTAAAATGTGGGGAAGGAAATGTGGTGGGGAGACTAGTAAAATCATCATTCCTACATACCGACGGTTGATTCCTAGGACGGTTAATTCCTGTATTACCAACAGACTTTCGTGAATTTGTGTCAATATTGCAAAAATTTTGGACAAATGTAAAAGAAACATTACTCAACGCATTGATTACGTCTGCTCTATAGGAACATTGTCCGGTAATATTGACGCAACATTGACAGACAATATTTAAACATAATTAAGGAAACATTATATAGAAATGTTGTTTTTATTATTTTGTTTAGTTATTTTAAATTTATAAATTTCAAATAATGTTAATAAGAAAATTAGGCTACAGGGCCAACTTCTGACCTGTATGTAAAATTAGTCTAAAATTGGTATAAAAATATACTACAGTGAACTTAATTTGCAAAACTATACTCGGGGGTTTGCAGAGTCGCCACTACGGTATCGATAATAGTTTTTTAAAATTCAAAATGTAAGAACTAACATGGCGGCTGTCAAAATCAGAAATTTATTAAACTCGCTTGAAACTTGTTACTCGGGGTTTTAGGGTCGCGGATTACGAAATTGATGTTTGTATTAGAAATTAATCATGACTGCTGTCAAAAACAGATTTCTATTGCATTCACTTAAAACATTTTACTAGGGGTTTTTAGGGACGCTGATTACGAAATTGATGTTTGTATTGAAACTTAATCATGACAGCTGTCAAAATCATAATTTCTTTGATTCGCATGAAACTTACCCACGTGGAAAACGAACTACATATAGGCAAAGGATAGCAAGATCTGCCAAAACATGGGCACAGATTTTTGCCATAGTTGATAAGATTTCAGCCATGATTTAAGTATAGGCAAAATCAAGTAGTGCTGCCCACGATACCAAGACTAGTCTCGGTCTCGTATCGTATTGTCTCTACCGATACTATGTGTCACGAGACCGAGACTCTCGACGAGATTTTTAAAGAACTGAAATTTAGATTTTTAAAGTTATAAAAAATATTCATTGTTTACAAATTGAATGAATTTTAAATACTTTCTCTCATAAAAATAGCATCGATGTAGTGAAACAGCTCAAAATTCTTCGCTTACTAAGATGTAGTTTTATTTATTTTTTTTATTGAATTTTTATAATTGATGTTGTCAAATATTCATATTTAACAATTTTTTATATTAAAATTTTTAACTACTGTTTTAAAAAATAATAGATTTGCGTATTAATTAAAAAATTCATGAATTTAAACATCGCGCCTAAAGTAATAAACAAATTTTCCTTTCAAGAGCGCCACTGTCATAGTTGGTACACTAAAAAAAATATATTTATGGTACTGTCATAAATATAGCCAATTCTCAAATATTATAACTGACATACAGTATTGCTGTTTCAGCCATACATCCTAACCATACATGTATGTCAAAATTGACCAGGTAATTATTCACTTTAAAAACCGAAACCCAAATACAGAAACCCTAATTCTTTAAAAACAAAACCGTAACCGAAATACCGAAACCGAATTTTATTTAGAAGAATACCGAAAAGAGGAAACCGAAACCATTAAAATTTTGGTTGCCATTGACTTTAAATTTTTAAAGTGAATAATTTTTTTGTAACCGTAATTTTAACGGTTTCGGTTTTCTCTTTTCGGTATTCTTCGAAAAAAAATTCGGTTTCGGTATTTCGGTTACGGATTTGCTTTCAAAGAATTAGGGTTTCTGTATTTGGGTTTCGGTTTTTAAAGTGAATAATTACGGTTACGGTTTTTTGTTTTCAGTTTCTTAAGAATTTAGGTTTTTTGGCTTAAAGGTTTCGGTTTCTCGGTTGTTTTCCCAGGACAAAATATGAATGAAAATATTTGTGTGCATTTTAATTACTTAGAATGAAATATGAGTATTAATTACTTATAATTTATTTATAAATTTGTTTTATATTTTATATGATGGCCATAGCGTTATCAAAGAAAAACTAGAAATTTTTTGAAAGAACGTTTTTCTCCCTAACTTCTATATTATTTAACCTACCCAGGCAGAAAAGTCGGTGGTGTGCCGATGCCTACGACCGGTGCGACACCGGCCCGGCGGTAAAGTCGGACAGTAACCGGTGCCGGCACTGTGGTACCGGGCCGGTTTCCAAAAGACAACCGGCTCGGCACCGGCCCGGTAGTAAAGTCGAACAATAACCGGTACCGGCACTATGGTACCGGGCCGGTTAATAAAAGACAACCGGCCCGGCACCGGACCGGTTCCGGCATTCGATAACGTTTTTACACCGGCGACGGAGTTTTGCCGGCATCAAAATTAGTACCGGCCCGGCACCGGCCCGGTTCCGGCATTCGATACCGTTTTCACACCGGCGACGGAGTTTTGCCGGCATTAAAATTAGTACCGGCCCGGCACCGGCCCGGTTCCGGCATTCGATACCGTTTTCACACCGGCGACGGAGTTTTGCCGGCATTAAAATTAGTACCGGCCCTGTACCACTACTTGATACCGTTTTTACACCGGCGATGAACTTTTGCCGGCATCAAAATTAGTACCGGCCCGGTTCCGGCATTCGATACCGTTTTCACACCGGCGACGGAGTTTTGCCGGCATTAAAATTAGTACCGGCCCGGCACCGGCCCGGTTCCGGCATTCGATACCGTTTTCACACCGGCGACGGAGTTTTGCCAGCATTAAAATTAGTACCGACCCGGCACCGGCCCGGTTCCGGCATTCGATACCGTTTTCACACCGGCGACGGAGTTTTGCCGGCATTAGAATTAGTACCGGCCCAGTACCACTACTTGATACCGTTTTTACACCGGCGATGAACTTTTGCCGGCATCAAAATTAGTACCGGCCCGGAACCGGCCCGGTTCCGGCATTCGATACCGTTTTCACACCGGCGACGGAGTTTTGCCGGCATTAAAATTAGTACCGGCCCAGCACCGGCCCGGTTCCGGCATTCGATACCTTTTTCACACCGGCGACGGAGTTTTGCCGGCATTAAAATTAGTACCGGCCCGGCACCGGCCCGGTTCCGGCATTTGATACCGTTTTTACACCGAAAACGTAGTTTTGCGGGCATCAAAATTATTACCGGCCCGGTTCCGGCATTCGATACTGTTTTTACACCGGCGACGGAGTTTAGCCGGCATCAAAATTATTACCGGCCCGGCACCGGCCCGGTACCACTACTTGATACCGTTTTTACACCGGCGACGGAGTTTTGCCGGCATCAAAATTAGTACCGGCCCGGAACCGGCCCGGTTCCGGCATTCGATACCGTTTTCACACCGGCGACGGAGTTTTGCCGGCATTAAAATTAGTACCGGCCCAGCACCGGCCCGGTTCCGGCATTCGATACCTTTTTCACACCGGCGACGGAGTTTTGCCGGCATTAAAATTAGTACCGGCCCGGCACCGGCCCGGTACCACTACTTGATACCGTTTTTACACCGAAAACGTAGTTTTGCCGGCATCAAAATTAGTACCGGCCCGGCACAGGCCCGGTACCACTACTTGATACCGTTTTTACACCGGCGACGGAGTTTTGCCGGTATTAAAATTCGAACCGGCCCGGCACCGGCCCGGTACCACTACTTGATACCGTTTTTACACCGGCGACGGAGTTTTGCCGGCATCAAAATTAGTACCGGCCCGGCACCACTACTTGATACCCTTTTTACACCGGCGACGGAGTTTTGCCGGCATCAAAATTAGTACCGGCCCGGCACCGGCCCGGTTCCGGCATTTGATACCGTTTTCACACCGGCGACGGAGTTTTGCCGGCATTAAAATTAGTACCGGCCCGGCACCGGCCCGGTACCACTACTTGATACCGTTTTTACACCGAAAACGTAGTTTTGCCGGCATCGAAATTAGTACCGGCCCGGTACCGGCCCGGTACCACTACTTGATACCGTTTTTACACCGAAAACGTAGTTTTGCGGGCATCAAAATTATTACCGGCCCGGCACCAGCCCGGTACCACTACTTGATACCGTTTTACACCGGCGAGTTTTGCCGGCATAATATTTTTGTGTCTTAAAAAGTCTAAATTTTTAATTTTTTGAAATTTTTTTTACACTATTCGGAAGAATAGGAAAATCAAATCTCTCGAAATCAAATGTTTTTTAAAATCTTTTTTTACATAGTTGGAAAAATTACATTTCATTAAACTCTATTAATTCAGCTTTAAATTGTCTGGGAAAATCACTTAAAAATCCGTGAATTTGTTACTGCTAAATTACTAGACACCCTATAATAACTTTGTTCGTTTAAAATAATTTTGGTCAGGTTTTATTTGATTTATTGTTATAAAATTTTGATAATCTAACAAGGTATTATATTAATTTCATTATACTAAGTTTTTGCAAGTTGTTTCTATAAAGCCGGTACCGGGCCGGTACCATGCCAGCGTTTTTTCTTTAGCCTTAGTCCCAACGTATAATGACATTAACAAATGTTATTATAATTATTAACTTTGACATTACATTATTCAAACTGTCTTTTAGAAAAGGTTTTTTCTATTAATTTGGAACATTTTGTAATTAGTCCTGGTGTCACACTTCATATATAAACTTTCCATTCACTTTTCATAAGCAGGTTTAGGTTAGCGGATGCAGCGTCGACTTTGCAGCCTGAGGGTCCGGAGTTCAATTCCTCATGTCTTCAGATTTTTCGTTAGCAATTAATAATAATTCATATGTTTCAGCATTCTATTTAGTGTTTACAATTAAATTAATTAATAAATAATATTGTTTAACGTTTAATATATGTAAAAATGTGTTGTTAATAAAATATACTAATCTGACACCGTGCCAGCATAAAGCCGGCAGAAAAGTTACAAAATAATTTTTTTTTTACTACCGGCCCGGTATCGAGCCGGTGGTTTACCTGCACCAGGGCGGATATTTCCCGGGTTATCATTGTTGACCGGGCCGGCTCCAAGCCGGCAGAAATACCGGCACCGGGCCGGTGCCTAAATTTCACTGGCACGGTACGTCGCCGGTGGTGAGCCGGCAATAAACCGGTACGAAAACACTGAAAACGAGAACCGGGCCGATGGTTTACCGGCAAGGTGCCGGACCGGTGGTTTACCGGCACCGGGGCGGATATTTCCCGGGTTATCATTGTTGATTGGACCGGCTCCGGGCCGGCGGTAATGCCGGTCTCACGCTGGCACCGGCAAGTCCGCCCTTGGTACCGGCCCGGTACCAAGCCGGTCGTTGATTTCTGCCTGGGTAATTACCTAAAAATTGGTACACTAGTGTATTTTTACAGGTTGATCATACATAATTAATTTTAAAAAATCTTTTTCTAATTTATTTTCAAAAAATTTTTGTTTTATTTAAATTAATTATTTGTAATATGCAAATTTTGGTTTCTCTACTTATTATTTACAATATTAAACATACCATACTTCAATATTTCTCTTTCATTTATTTTTTTGTATACCAAAAGATTTTAATTTTGGTGTAATATTAAATATTATTTACTTTTATATTAAAAATCGAAAAAATAAGGGTTTCGGTTTACGGTTTCCTGTTTCAAATATTTTTTTTCGGTTTTTTAAAAATATCTGTTTTTTTCGGTTAACGGTTTCGGTTATCCACGGTTACGCTTGCCATCCCTGAAATTGACATTATCATTTTTTTCAGTTTATGGTTGGTTTCAGTATCAAATGTAATACTTACAGGAATTGTTAATTCTATAAATAAAAATTTGTTTTGTTTTCGATAGTTTTTCGATAATTTATCTACAAAATAATAAACTAAAAAATTTGATTTCAATTTTTCAATGCATTTACTTCGACTTAACTGAAGTCTCGCGAGACAGAGACGATATCGAGACTATATTTGGCGATACCGATAACGATACCGATACTTAAAATTACAATATTTAACGAGACCGAGACGATACTACATAAAATCTCGTATCGTCTCTTCTCGTGGGCAGCACTAAAAATCAAGCAAACCATTGCTTATGGACGTTTTCCAAAGTTCATTACTTTCGCAAAAAATGTAATTTTTCTGTTTATGAACCTTGTCAAAAAACATAGGGAAAATATTGCAACAAAAAATTTAAATTTTTCTTTTTATAGAGTGAAAAAATTTGCAATTTCGAAGAATGGCCAAAATATGGGGAAAATATGGGGAAAATATGGAAACAAAAATTTGGAATTTTTTATTCTTTTCGAGTATAAAAATTTGCACTTTTGAAATATAGCCAAAATATGGGGAAAATAAGGGAGCAAAAGATTGGAAGTTTTCATTCTTTTCAAGTAAAAAGATTTGCAATTTTTTGATCCCATATTTTCCCTTTATTTTGTCCGTACTTCAAATTTGTAACTTTTTTTACTCGAAAAGAACTATTTTGTTAAAAGTAAATGTTAGTAATTAAGTCTTGATAGATTTTAAAATACATTTATAAATATTGTTAAAAGAACAAATTTCCCAAGGGCTCCTAGAATTTCACATACAGTCCTGATAGTATAGTTGCCTGGTGGGGCTTTCATTTTACCCAACTTCTGGACAAACTGTGACACACGCAGGTAAATTTCTACTAAAGTACAGCATAAAGTATTAAAAATAGTAAATCAGTTTGTGATCAAATGCATACCAAAGTTTAATCTAATGTCTGTTTTAATCTTTAAATTACTTTTTGAATATTCTTTGGAAAATGCATTTTAATAACCATACAAGAGAATTTTAAACATTATTAAAATGCCTATGTGTAGCCATTTTAACCAACTTTTGACTAAACTTTATACAAAATATTTTCTCATTGTAAATATAGACCTATTTTCAATAACCTATAAGTCTGAAAATATTGATTTTAGAGAAAAGTTGTCAAAGAATGAAAGTTTTAGTTTTCTTTCAAATTAAAACATTTTTTTAAACAAATTAATTCTTTTCAACTTTGGACCCGATTTTTTAAAACTTTGTTTATACTCTATATTGTACAAAAGATTTTCCAAAAAGAATTGGAGTGGGCCTGCTGCGTTTATTGAGTTAAAAGCATTTTCCAAAAATCACGTGATTGCCTTACGGGAGGATACTTTACAATTAATTTTTCAAAAATGTCTACATCCTAGAATTTTTAATGGTAAATCTTTACATACTTTTCACATAACATTGCAATTAAATAATACGAATATTACAAGTAAATATTTAATAAATTTTTAGGAAGGTTTCGGTGCTGTGGGGGAACTTTGGTTCCACTCCATCCAAAACTTTATCTTTCATTAAATATATTGTACACTAAAAAAATTTTAGGCACCCTTTTTTTAAATCGAAAAAACTATCCCTAAAATGTAAAAATTCAAACTTAATAATTGTTCAGAATATACACTTATCACAAAAACGAGGCACAGGGAACAATGAAAATAAAAGAAAAAAAACCGAACTTTTACACATATGGAAAACTAATTATTTATTTCATAACAGCGATACGTTAGTTCAATAATACACAAAATATAAATTACATCCGACCTTTAGCGCGTCATTTCGTTATCTGACCTCTATCAAAAATCTCATTACACGTCCCTCACATTAAGTTATAGAGGTCTCTGTCCATTTTCTGAAATTCAAATTCTTAACATCCTCCCACCATTTTCAGGAATCGTAAAACAATTTTTTTTTTAACTTAATCCAAATCATACAACATACATATATACTATTACACGTAGACATATTTCCTTTCATAAATTTACACATACGCACAATTTCTAATACTTTAGCCTATCTGGCTTTTTGCTAATACGACCACTTTTCGTCGTTACAATTTCATTATTTTTTAAGCTCTTATTGGAATTTTCTTTTGCTTCCAATAAGTCGTCTACTTGATCGACAAGCGGCTCACACTCAATTGATTTTATACAAGGTTCATTTTCACCAACTGGAATTTCTAATGGAAAGATTCTCTGCACTGGTCGTTTAAACAATCCGTTTTTTGTTTTTATTAGACATACTCTTATCTGTCCATCACGACCCGATATTGTTTCGACGATTCGCCCGAGAGGCCAATCCATCCTTCTCTGATTGTCGCTCCCGATCAAAACAACATCTCCTGTTTTGATTTTCCGCGTTTCTTTCTTATTATCTCGTAATAACAGCTGACTCAAATATTCGTTTCGAAACCGCTCTCTCAAATCTTTTAAAATTTGATTTCTATGTCTTAACTTTTTATTTAATTTTTCACTAGAGAGCACGTCCAAATCTGGGACTCCTGTTTCTCTCATTTCTTGCAGAAACATAGAAGGGCTTAGGGTTTTTAGATCATCTGCATCATCCGAGACATAAGTCAGTGGTCGCGAGTTTATTACGGTTTCTGCATCACACAATGCCGTCGTTAAACTTTCGAAAGACAGACACGCTTTGCCTAACACCTTTTTCAGTATTGTTTTCATGACCCCCACTAATCGTTCCCACCAACCCCCCCACCAAGGGGCTGCTGGTGGATTAAAATGCCATTCGATTTCTCTCGCTGTACTATACCTACAGATTTTCTCCCAGTTTAATCTTTTTAATGCATTGGCCGTTCCACAGAAATTAGTCCCATTATCGCTATACACGTTCCGAGGCCTCCCCCGTCTTGCTATAAATCTCCGGAAACACTCCACGAATTCTTCTGTCGATAGAGAAGATGCAAGTTCAAAATGGACTGCTCGGTATACCGCGCACGTAAAAATGCATATCCATCCCTTTTTTCCCCCTTTGATAAAAACTGGTCCCGCAAAATCTATCCCTGTTGACTCGAATGCTATTGCGTCCCGGACGCAATTTATGGGAAGGGGTGGGGCTTCGCACTCCACACGCTTAACTTTTTGCTTTTGGCATACGACGCATTTTGATTTGATATTTTTTATAAGTTGACGTAGCGATATTATCCAGAATTTTTCCCTTAACGTGTTCATTACAACCTGTGTCCCCATATGACCACATCTTTCATGTGTCTCTCGAATTAATAAATTCACAATGTCGTGTCTGTCTAAAACGATCGGAAATAAAAACAAATTAGAATCGTCGCGATTAACTATTCCTGATTTGAGAATGATAAGGCCTTTATCATCTCTCAAAATCCTGAATGACGACAATTTGCCTTTACCCGGTCCTTCAAACATGACTCCCTGCAAATATTTTAATAATTTTATTTCTGCTTCTTTAATTTCTTCGAAAGTCAAACTTAAACTTTTTCTTGTTTCAATCGTTGCATATGTCATTTGTGACACTTTTCCTTTTTTTCGTTTTTGTTCTAAAATCGCTTTTCTATTTCGCAAAAATCTACCTGTCCACGCAATAAATCTCACAAGTTTTGTAAATGAGGAAAATAATTTATTCGCCTTAAACTCCGAAACTTCCGCGGCTATCATATTCACCAAGGCGCTTTTCTTAATTTCGCTGTGAACTTGCTTTTCGTCAACCCTGCTCCCCCCCGAAGGCCAGTCTGTCTCGCTGTGACGAAGCCAGTCTGGCCCCTCCCACCACTTAGATTCTACTAGCTGGTAGGGAGAACAACCGCGTGATGGCAGATCGGCAGGATTCATGCTACTCGGTACATATCTCCAGTTGTCTATATTACTTAAGGCTCTTATTTCCCTCACTCGATTTTGTACAAATATTCCCCATTGCGTGTCTCGTTTCAGCCAAGCTAAAACAGTGGTAGAATCGGACCAATAATTAATTTCTTTGATTGGACGAGTCAGAGATTTTTCGACTGCATTTGCGAGTCTTACTGTTATTGAAGCTGCCATCAATTCAAGTCGAGGTATTGAGGAGTTTTCAGGTGCTATCCGAGACTTAGCACTCAACAATGTAACTTTTATTGATTCTTTATTAACAACACGCGCAAACACAACTGCAGCGTATGCGTTTTTGCTCGCGTCTCCAAAAGCATGCAACGATAAATCTCCTTCCCCAATTTCTCGACTGATTTCGATCTCTTTAATCAACGGCAGTTCCTGTAACCAAACTAGAAATTCGTCTTCTCGCTTCTTGTCAATCGCAACATCCCACTCTATTTTTTCTTCCCATAGTTGTTTAAGAAGAATTTTGGGTTTCAAGGAAACCGGACTTGTAAAACCGATAGGATCAAATATCCCATGCGATATGGATAAAATGGACCGCTTGGTAAAAACGGCGGGGATTTCCACATCCATCGCATTGGGATTAATTGCCATCGTATCCCTTTCCTTATTCCACGAAATACCCAAAACTAACGCGATTTTTCTCTCCATAATTTCTCCTGAACTTTCCCACCCACGTAATTCGAAACCCCCTGCAGCCATGATAGCAGTGGCCTCTTTTCTAAAAACTTGTAGTTCCTCTTGTGAATCTACGCTGGTCACACAGTTGTCTACGTAAAATGATTTCTTTAAAATTTCTACGGACTTTTTTGTCCAAGGAAAATCATCGCCACCCTGTATTTTTTCCAGTGCTTGCTCCATCGATAACTCGATTATCGCCGATAATAGAAAGGGACTACAGGATAGCCCAAAAACTACTCGACAATGTCGAAATACAACAATTTCCCCATCAATTTCCCACAAAAATCGTAAACAATCTCTATCTAATTTGTCAATACCGATCTGTAAAAACGCACTCTTTATATCTGAAATAACACCTACTTTTCTTTCACGGAATCTGTTTAACGCAGCCGGAACGAGTTCTATTAAATTGGGTCCTGTTTCCAAACAATTATTTAATGACGGTTGACCCTTTTTTTTAGACGATGCGTCAAATACTGGTCTTATAGTGGTTGTGCTATTCAATTTTATGACAGGTCGATGTGGCAAATAATGTCCAGTGCGTGAAATTTCTTCTTTGGGAATTATTTCTATAATATTATCGCGTAACCACGTTTCAAATACTTTGCTATAGTCACGAAATAAGTCTTGATTTTTCAATTTCTCTATAGTCTTTCCCAAACGCTGACGGGCTATATCAAAATTTGTTGGTAGTGGGATGTGGTTCTCCTTCCACGGTAGTCTAACTTGGAACCGCCCCTCAGGAGTAAACTCAGACGTGCTCACTATGAATTCTCGTATGTTCGCGTCACGCATTACTTTACACTCATTTTCAATAGGATCTGTAATACCGAGAATGTCTAATCGCCAAAGTTCGGATGGGTTCGCCTCTTGAACTAACATCGTCGTCAACATATTTATTGTCTCCGACTTCTCCTCTATCTCCTTTGAAACCCTTCCCATCACCGTCCAGCCCAGTAGCGTCTCTAGTATAGTCAGTCCGTTGGTCAAATCGCGCTTTTTTCCCGTAATCAATTTTCCCGCAATATCGGCTCCAATCAATACATCGATAGAACCCCCCTGATACCCCGCGTCCGTCAAATGAATATTTTCTTTACGTAAATCATCGAGCCAGGATTCTTTTTTAATACATGGAATAGTCTCACAGATTGTTTCCTGACTCAGTACAGAAAAATTACATGCATATTTTTTATCTAAATTTTTTACACGTATTTTAAATATGTCATGCTTCTTTATTTTTGATTTAACACCCCCAAACAACGAATGTGCAACCTCAATCTCTCCGTGCGGCGTGTATCCTAATTGTTTAACTATATCTGCTCGAATATATGACCGTTGCGAAGCTGTATCAATAACCGCTCTGACCATTATTTCGCGTAAATCAGAATACACTAATACACGAAGAGTCTGCAGATACACTTCAGGGGCTGCACAAATGGTGGCTAAATTATTTTCTATTCCTTGTTTGTTATTATCTTTACAAATCATATCATCTTTTGACACTAGACCCGGACACAACAATAATTCATGACGTCTAGAACACCAATTACATTTTACTTTTGCCCGACACCATTTTGCCGAGTGACCTCGTCTTAAACATACAAAACATGCATTCTCTCTTTTTACATATTCTTTTCTTTCACTCAATTCCATCTTTCGTGCAACCTCACACTCTTTACTCTCATGAGTAGCTTTACAAAAAATGCATGATACCAGTTTACCTTTTTCTGTTGTAAGAAGAGCACTGGTGCTGGGCACATCTCTTGACGTTGATGTTCCTGGTCCAGCTCTAGGTTTCTTTGATTTCTCCGCTTCCGATGACAAACCAAATCCCTGGAGAGCCATATCGATACGTTCCTGACTCTCAACTTCCATTTGTAGAAACTCTAATAATTTGGTCAGTTTATCCTTGGTTACATTCTGTTCCTCGGCTTCTATGGTACGATACTGACCATTGCGTTGCCAAGCTCGTAGAATGTCTTCCGGAAGGGCAGATTCAACTAGGGGATATAACATTGACGCACATTTCTCCGTCGTTACTCCGAGCGTGTCTAGAGCACGAATGTATGCTTCTAGCTTATCGTAAATTGTAGAGAGTGTCGCCTTTGGAGTTCCTTTGATCGCATTTTGAAGCACCAAACCTAACAATTCACGAACATAGTACTCCACTACAATATCGTCTTGACCGAATCGACTTTTAAGACTTGATATCGCCTTATCATAGTTATCAGCTGTGGGGGGGAAACTGCGCACTAGGTCACGTGCCCTTGAGTCCGGTGCTGTAGCCTGTATGAGGTATTGAAACTTATCCTCGCGTCTAATTGCTTGATCTTCATGAACCTTTCTGAATATGCTCCAGAATGGGAGCCACTCCTTAACGTGTCCCCTGAATTTTGGTAATTCAATTTGTGGTAGCTTTAATGATCCTTTTATCGCTCCATTCCCGGTGTCTGATGCCACGGTCTGGACGCTTTCAACTTGTACTCTATCCAATTCAGCAATCTTCAGTTTTGCCTTCAGAAATGCAGTTGTATACTCGTCCACTACTTCCAATTCCTTAGCAATTTCCTCCTCAGAGGCTTGAGATTCGAAGAGAGCTTTGTTGCAAATAAGGTTCACTGCTTCTAGTTCTTTTGCCTTCACTTCTAATAATTGGAAAGCCACCATCTTGTCGTCTCGGTGACACGTGCTCTGATATCTGGCCCAAAACGAATTGCACGCTTTTGTAAAGGTCGCTCTTAAACTTTTCCGATGTCTTTTATCCGCTTCCATTTTTCGGCCTTTTATTATTCACTCACAGTTCACCTGTATAGGCACCTCGTTCGTAACTCCGAAATCAAGAAAATTTGTCCTGTCACGGTCGCCACTTGTTCAGAATATACACTTATCACAAAAACGAGGCACAGGGAACAATGAAAATAAAAGAAAAAAAACCGAACTTTTACACATATGGAAAACTAATTATTTATTTCATAACAGCGATACGTTAGTTCAATAATACACAAAATATAAATTACATCCGACCTTTAGCGCGTCATTTCGTTATCTGACCTCTATCAAAAATCTCATTACACGTCCCTCACATTAAGTTATAGAGGTCTCTGTCCATTTTCTGAAATTCAAATTCTTAACAATAATAATAATGGTAATAATCCACATTGTTTTTCAAAGCAGAACAAAAAATTTGTGTATTTCTCTTTCAACATTTCAAAAGCAATGTCAATATTACTTTATCACATCCTGTGTTTTTCAATTGAAAAAACTACCCCTAATATGTATAAATTCAAAATGTATAATAAAAAAATGATAAACCATATTGTTTTTCAAAACAAAACAATAATTTTCTATGCTTCTTTTTTTGACAACTCAAAAGCAATGTCAAAATTGCTCCATCACCCTGTGTGTTTTTTTTAAATTGAAAAACCTACTCTTAAATGTACAAAATAAATGTTTAAAATAAAAAAGTGTGTAAGAGAAAATATGTTCACAAAAACTGGTAAAACACACACACACATTTTGTACATTTAAGGGTATTTTTTTAATTTGAAAGAAAGAAAGGGTGATGGGGCAATTTTGACATTGGTTTCAAGTTGTTGAAAGAGAAATTCATAAATTTCTAGTTCTGTTTTGAAGAGAAGTCTGTTATTTAATTTTGTTTTACTTTAAACATTGAATTTCTACATATTAGGGGTAGTTTGTTCAATTTTAAAAAACAGAGGGTGATAATGCAATTTTGACATTGCTTTTGAGTCGTTAAAAAAGAAATACATAAATTTATTGTTCTGTTTTGAAAAACAATGTTGTTTGTCATTTTTAGGGTTCCGTACCCCGGGGTGTCTTCATGTAACCATCACTTTCACTCAAAAAATTCTCACTTTCACTCAAAAAAAATTCTCACTTTCACTCAAAAAAATTTTCACTCTCACTTTCGCTCAAAAATTCTCACTTTCACTCTCACTTTCACTCAAAAAATTCCCACTTTCACTTTCACTCTCTTTCACTTTCACTCTTACTTTCACTAAAAAAATTATTTTTTTCGCTATCACTTTCACTCTCACTTTCATTTTCACTCTCACTTTCACTCAAAAAAATTCTCACTTTTACTCTCACTTTCACTCTCACTTTCACTCAAAATTTTTCACTTTTCACTCTCACTTTCACTCCAAAATTGTCAATTTCACTTTCACTCAAAAATTCTCATTTTTCACTCTCACTTTTACTAAAAAATTCTCATTTTCACTTTCACTTAAAAAATTCTCAATTTTTACTGTCACTTTCACCTAAAAAATTCTCACTTCTCACCCTCACTTTCACTCCAAAAATTTCCACTTTTCATTCTCACTCTCACTTTTACTTTCATTCAAAAAATTCTCACTTTCTCTCTCACTCTCACTTAAAAAAATCTCACTTCTCAATCTCACTCAAAAAATTCTTACTTTTAACTGTAGTGCAATCTATAGAATTTTACTGGAAATAATTTATACAATTTGTGTAGATGTTAATAAATATTCAGTTATATTCTGTTTGATTCCATTTCAATTCAGACAGGCTAAAATATGTAAGTCAAAATAATAGTTTCCTATGGAAGTATATTATTTTCACACAATTTTAAACGAGACATGTTTTGCCGTTTGACCAAAAGAAAATATTTAACGAAGTTAGGCGCATTTGAACTTTTAAAACTGCGAAGTCTGATTTCAAGAAAATGACGGTAAAAAATATTTAAATTGATGTATCTTTCTTGCAACTGTCTATAATGTAATGGATTTTTTGCGCCACATTCTAGATTAAATGTTCTTTGAAGTCCCACAAGATTAAATTAAACATTTTAAAACTTAACAAAATGGCGGCTACTTTTCGAAAAAAATTAAAATCAAATTTTTTCAAAAACCCCATCGTTTTTTACCAATAATTTTTGTATACGCGGATTTCCGGACGGCCACCCGGGGTGTCGAAACGCTTTTTTACTATTATGTTCCTAAAACGATTAAAATTCATCAAACGTTTTGAATATAATCATGTGTTAATAAAAATACTGCATCCTAATAATGTTTTATGACATTTATGTTTTATTATTGAAAAATTATTATACAAATTATTATTATTATTTACCAACTTTCTCCAGAATATACCTAGAAAGTTGCAGTTTTTTCCTAATTTTTCAATTAACTAAATCTTATATAATTACTGATAAAGAATAAAATTTTAATAAAATTTTAACTATTTTTTAAACAATTTTTAAACAAATTATTGTTGTTATTTATCAACTTTTTCCAGAATGCACCTAGAAAGTTGCAGTTTTTTCCTAATTTTGCAATTAACTAAATCTTATATAATTTCTGATAAAGAATAAAAATTAAACTATTGTTTAAACAATTTTTAAACAAATTATTGTTGTTATTTACCAACTTTTTCCGGAATACACCTAGAAAGTTGCAGTTTTTCCAGATTTTGCAATTTACTAAATCTTTTATGATTACAGATAAATAATAAAAGTTGAATAAAAATTTAACTATTTTTTAAACAATTTTTAAACAAATTATTGTTGTTATTTGCCAACTTTTTCCAGAATGCACCTAGAAAGTTGCAGTTTTGTCCTAATTTTACAATTTACTTAATCTTATATGATTACAGATAAAGAAAAAAAATTTAACTAAGGTAAATGTACATATTTACGGCATGTTAAGGCCCTTGCTGAGAATTTTATTTATGTTATTTTAGTAAATAACGTAAAGTGCAAGAAAACATTTGCATCGTAAAAGTTAATTAATCATTCTCAGTTTTCCATTGGTTTTATCTGTTTTAAAACTATATTTATATTAATTTTTATTAATTTTTTAAAACACTGAATTGAACGTAATTCCGTGCCAAAATTTTGTCATGTAGGTAATTCCGTGCTAGCTTGTCCATAATTGCGGCATATTCCGTTTTTACGCATTTTTATATAAAATATCAATCTTTTTGACAATAATTATTATTCTTAATAAAATTAATAACATAATATACATCGCGGTTATTAAATATTACATGAAAATTTAGTTCTTTAAAAACATTTTGAGCATTGTAGATGAGGATGTCGTCTCTATCAATCTGCTACCCAGGCAGAAAAGTCGGTGGTGTGCCGATGCCTACAGTGCCGGCACTGTGGTACCGGGCCGGTTTCTAAAAGCAACCGGCCCGGCACCGGCCCGGTTCCGGCATTCGATACCGTTTTTACACCGGCGATGAACTTTTGCCGGCATCAAAATTAGTACCGGCCCGGCACCGGCCCGGTACCACTACTTGAAACCCTTTTTACACCGGCGATGAACTTTTGTCGGCCTCAAAATTAGTACCGGCCCGGTTCCGGCATTCGATACCGTTTTTACACCGGCGATGAACTTTTGCCGGCATCAAAATTAGTACCGGCCCGGTACCACTACTTGATACCTTTTTTATACCGGCGATGAACTTTTGTCGGCCTCAAAATTAGTACCGGCCCGGCACCGGCCTGGTTCCGACATTCGATACCGTTTTTACACCGGCGATGAACTTTTGCCGGCATCAAAATTAGTACCGGCCCGGTACCACTACTTGATACCGTTTTACACCGGCGACGGAGTTTTGCCGGCATAATATTTTTGTGTCTTAAAAAGTCTAAATTTTTAATTTTTTGAAATTTTTTTACACTATTCGGAAGAATAGGAAAATCAAATCTCTCGAAATCAAATGTTTTTTAAAATCTTTTTTTATATAGTTGGAAAAATTATATTTCATTAAACTCTATTAATTCAGCTTTAAATTGTCTGGGAAAATCACTCAAAAATCCGGGAATTTGTTACTGCTGAATTACTAGACACCCTATAATAACTTTGTTCGTTTAAAATAATTTTGGTCAGGTTTTATTTGATTTATTGTTATAAAATTTTGATAATCTAACAAGGTATTATATTAATTTCATTATACTAAGTTTCTGCAAGTTGTTTCTCTAAAGCCGGTACCGAGCCGGTACCATGCCAGCGTTTTTTCTTTAGCCTTAGTCCCAACGTATAATGACATTAACAAATGTTATTATAATTATTAACTTTGACATTACATTATTCAAACTGTCTTTTAGAAAAGGTTTTTCTATTAATTTAGAACATTTTGTAATTAGTCCTGGTGTCACACTTCATATATAAACTTTCCATTCACTTTTCATAAGCAGGTTTAGGTTAGCGGATGCAGCGTCGACTTTGCAGCCTGAGGGTCCGGAGTTCAATTCCTCATGTCTTCAGATTTTTCGTTAGCAATTAATAATAATTCATATGTTTCAGCATTCTATTTAGTGTTTACAATTAAATTAATTAATAAATAATATTGTTTAACGTTTAATATATGTAAAAATGTGTTGTTAATAAAATATACTAATCTGACACCGTGCCAGCATAAAGCCGGCAGAAAAGTTACAAAATAATTTTTTTTTTACTACCGGCCCGGTATCGAGCCGGTGGTTTACCGGCACCGGGGCGGATATTTCCCAGGTTATCATTGTTGACCGGGCCGGCTCCGGGCCGGCAGAATTGCCGATACCGGGCCGGTGTCTAAATTTCACTGGCACGGTACGTCGCCGGTGGTGTGCCGGCAATAAACCGGTACGAAAACACTGATAAAAAGAACCGGCTCGGAATCGGGCCGATGGTTTACCAGCAAGGTGCCGGACCGGTGGTTTACCGGCACCGGGGCAGATATTTCCCGGGTTATCATTGTTGACTGGACCGGCTCCGGGCCGGCGGTAATGCCGGTCTTACGCCGGCACCGGCAAGTCCGCCCTTGGTACCGGTCCGGTACCAAGCCGGTCGTTGATTTCTGCCTGGGTATAGCAAATACGGTTATAGCACGGAATTAGGAACGCATATAAAATGTTTTGAACCTAATTCCGTTCGTAAAATTAGAGTTATAAAACAGATTATAATTAATAAATGGATAGTAAAACACTACCACGTAATTACCTCATTTGTTTGTTTAGAATTTCATTTGTTATTAAAAAGTGTAAGTATATTAAATATTCTTATTAGATTCATTAAAACAAGTTTAATATAAAGCAATGTAAATCCATATTTACGTGTGTTACACGGAATAATGTACTTCGTGTGAGAAGAGCGAACGTAATTCCGTGTATTTAAAAAAGTGCTTTTTATGTAAAAAAAACTTTTAAAAATTACTCAGCAATAGGAAATATCATTTAAATAAGCCTTAATTAATCAAAAAATGAAAACATAAATTAAAAAATATTCACACTTCACTTTTCTTTTCCTTAAGAAAATCACCTCTAGTCGTAGCTGTCACTTTAACCTAACTTATTGCACGACGCTTAGTCGTCGATTGACTGACAAAATATTTTATTTTGAGTACATAAACTAAACAGATGCAATTAAAACACAGAATATTGATTAAATAAATAGCAAAGTTTATGCTAAAATTTTTCATTTGTTAAAATATTTTGTCAATTTCTTATTCTACTTAATTTAAGAAAATAGCACGGAATTATGTACTAGCACGCAATTATGTACATTTACCTTATTGTTAAAAAATTTTTAAACTTTCTAGGTGCATTCTGCGAAAAGTTGGTAAATAACATCAATAATTTGTTTAAAAATTGTTTAAACAATAGTTTAAATTTTATTCAATTTCTCTTCCTTATCTGTAATCATATAAGATTTAGTAAATTGCAAAATTAGGAAAAAACTGCAACTTTCTAGGTGCATTCTAGGGAAAGTTTGTAAATAACAACAATAATTTGTTTAAACAAATAAAAAATGTATTATAACATTATAATATATTTTATTTATTGATATAAAACAATTTTACTGTAAAAGTTTAACGATTTTTTTTATTATTTTGCAATATACACACAGAAAAAAAGGTGGTATAAATTTTGTTGCGGGTAATTTTAACCAATGCTAAGTCACATAGACAGTGGCGCCCTCACCTAGGTGAAATTTTGTTGCAGCGAATTTTTACCCCAAAATCAGGTTAAAATTTAAACTTTTTTTTTCTTGTGCAAAAACAAACACATACTTTTTGTTATAAATAGACAAGAAGAAGTGTAAAAAAAATTTATTTTTGTTTTTTTCGAAAGTAGATAAAATTTTGTTCAGTGAGTTAAAATGGCGATTCGATTGATATAAAATTCAAGGAGATATTCAATATTATGTATTAGTTGGCCACATTGGGTGGACGTCCGGTAGCGTGAAGGTTAAGGGGGCAATCGCAGTTGTAACGTCAAAAAATTGACATTTTCAAGAATTTTTTTCTTGTAAACCATTAAACTTTTTTAAAAATCGATTTTTTTCTAAAAGAACATCATTTAGATTTGAATTAACAAAAAAAAAGAAGTTAAAAATATTAAGAAGTTTCAAAGTTATGTACCGTTAAAGTAAAGTCCTTCGAAAAAACAGAGTTTTGCGGTGACCAACACTATGGAAATCTGATTAGTTCGAAATTAAAAATCGAAACAGACTTACTTTTATTGAAAGATTATCTAGTCCTTAATCAAAGGATTTGAAAGGAAAAAAATATTTGAAAAAATGGCGACCTGCCAAAGTTGAAAGTTAGATTTTTTTCGTCAACTTTGTCAAGTCGACATTTTTTCAAATATTTTTTCCTTTTAAATCCTTTGATTAAGAACTAGATAATCTTTCAATAAAAGTAAATCTGTTTCGTTTTTTAATCTCGGTCTAATCAGATTTCCATAGTGTTGGTCACCGCAAAACTCTGTTTTTCGAAGGACTTTACTTTAACGGTACATAAATTTGGAACTTCTCAATATTTTTAACTTCTTTTTTTTGTTCACTCAAATCTAAATGATGTTCTTTTAGAAAAAAAATCGATTTTTAAAAAAGTTTATTGGTTTACAAGAAAAAAAATCTTGAAAATGTCAATTTTTTGACGTTTCAACTGCGATTGCCCCCTTAAAGAGGAATAACAATTTTTTTTGTTTTTTCAAAAATGAAAAATCAAATTTTTTTCGATATCTTTACAATATACAACTAAATTTAAAAACAAACGTTTGTCTTGAAAAATTAAGTAATTATTTATTACAACTGACATTTCCAGCAATCAAGGAATTTAAGTTATTATTATTATATAATTAAATCAATAAAACTTTCATTTTTCTAGTATATTAAACTTTTAATTCAGCATTTGAATGCAAAACACTTTTAATGTTACAAAAATTCAAAAACTACATGAAATACATTCACCAAATATAAATTTCCATGAAATTCAAAATTATTTTACTCCACCTTTAGATTAACTCAATACACTGAAAAAAAAATGTTCATTGAATCAAGTAAATGCATTTTCATGACCTAATTTACTTGAAATAAACCTATACTTTCTTATTGGAAGAAATTTTGTTTTCTTGTGTCAAGTAATTTTGAGCACTAGGAAAATCATTTTTTTTCTTTAACTGACTACTTATTTCATCTAACACCCATAGTCTTGAGCCAAGAAAGTGGTAAGATTAATATAAGTTAATAATTGTTTCTACTTAATTAAAAATTAACTTCTTGGTTCAGTACTTTTTTCAGTGTACGTCATTTTTTTTTTGTTTTAATGTATTGTATTACTTTGTTACTATTAGGTATGTTCTGCTTTTATTTTTTCGTTATTTTTTTCTAGCTAATTCTCTAAGCTTCATCAATTTATTTTTACGTGAACAATATATTACTTTCCCATGAATTCCCATAAAATTTGGATACTTCTTTCAATCTGAAGAAAACATTTTCCTATAAACATTAATTTTCGTTTTAGTTTAAAAAATAATGATAAAACAGTTAACGAAATTAAAAAAGCTATTTAGTATTAAAAGAACTTTTCAAACTTTATAACAAAAATTTGATCGTATATACTAAACATTAGATTCCATAAAATTTCTACTAATATTTATTTGTGCCATTTTTTCAGCAAAGTCTATGAAGAACACAAAACATGTAGAAAAAAACTAACAAAAAAATAAAAGCAGAACAAACCTAATAGTAACAAAGTAAAACAATACATTGAAACAGAAAATTAAATTATTCTAAAGGTGGAGTAAAATAATTTTGAATTCCATGGAAATTTATTTTTTGTTGAATGTATTTCATGTAGTTCTTTAATTTTTGCAACATTAAAAGTGTTTTGCGTTCAAATTCTGAATTAATAGTTTAATATACTTTAAAAATGCAAGTTTCATTGATTTAATTATATAATAATAATAACTTAAATTCCTTGAATGCTGGAAATGTCAGTTGTAATAAATAATTATTAAATTTTTCAAGATAAAAGGTTTTTTCTATTTGAAATTTAGTTGTATATTGTAAAGATATCAAAAAAATTCGATTTTTCATTTTTGAAAAAACAAAAAAAATTGTTATTCCTTTTTAAGATGCAGGACCCCGATAAATTTTATTGGAAAATAATTTTTAGACTTCTAGACAAGAATAAAAAATTGAGAGAAAAAACGATGGGATTTTTGAGAAAATTTGATTTTAATTTTTTCGAAAAATAGCCGCCATTTTGTTAAATTTAAAAATTTTTTAATTAAACTTGTGGGACTTCAAAGAACATTTAATCCGAAATGAGGGACAAAAAACCCATTACACTATAGACAGTTGCAAGAAAGATACATCAATTTAATAGTATATTAAGCAACAAGGTACGTAAAGGTAGCCATTTATTTACGGTGATTTTTGTGACACGAGTGGAGGTCGAGGGCGCCCTCGACCTCCACTTGTGTCACAAAAATCATCGTAAATAAATTGGCAGCCTTTAAGTCCCGTGTTACTTACGATATTTTTTATTCCAAAGGCACAAAAGTGGCAATTTCAGATAGCAGACGACAGGGAGTAAAAGTCATTCACTTGTTCGATTTGTATGAAAATGGCGGCCTTTTTTCCCTTGAGCACAAATAACGCATGGGACTAGCTGTTTTTTTGCCCATGGGAAAAAAAGGTCGCCATTTTCATTCAAGTAGACAAATGAATGGCTTTTAGTTCCTGTCGGCTGCTATCTAAAAGCGCCTATTTTGTGCCTGAGGTATGAAAATATTTTTTACCGTTATTTTCTTCAAATCAGACTTTGCAATTTTAAAAATTCAAAAGCGCCTAACTTTGTTAAATAATTTTTTTGTTCAAAAGGCAAAACATGTGTCGCCCAAAATTGTGTAAAAAATAATATATTTCCATAGGAAACTATTATTTTGACTCACATATTTTAGCCTGTCTGAATTGAAATGGAATGAACCTTTTATAAAATATTTGATAAAATGTTCTATAAAGTTATTCTATATAAAAGTGAGGGTGAGAAGTGAAAATTTTTTTGGTGTAACTGACAGTGAAAATTAAGAATTTTTTAAGTGAAAGTGAAAATGAGAATTATTTTGTAAAAGTGAAAGTGAAAATGAGAATTTTTGAATGAAAGTTAGAGTGAAAGTTAAATTGACAATTTTTGAGTGAAAAGTCAGAATTTTTGAGTGAAAGTGAAAGTGAGAATTTTTTGAGTGAAAGTGAAGGTGAGATTTTTTTTGAGTGGAAGTGAGAGTTAAAATGAAAGTGAGAATTTTTTTAAGTGAAATTGAAAGTGAGAGTGAAAAGTGAAAATTTTTAAGTGAAAGTAAAGTGAAAGTGAGAGTGAGACTGAAAGTGAGAATTTTTTTGAGTGAAAGTGATGGTGAGAATAAAATAATAAAAATCTTTTTTCACGATAAGAAGATATATTAATTTTAAAAGCAAATATGGCTTTAAATCAATTTTTTATTGTCACAATATAGTAAATTATTGTGTTTTTATAAAGAAAGGTTAATGTACCAATTTGTGAACTGATTAGTATTTTTCATGAATACGCTACGATACACTCATTTTTATATGCATTAGCTGTTTAAAAAAGTATATTTCGACGCTTCCCGTTCATAGAATGCTTATTGAAAAGCGAATGCAAGGTGATTCTTATTCACTTTTTGGTGCAAGACAATACTTATTCGATTTTCCGTGCAATAAAATGCTTATTCAAAATTCTATGCGAAAATGTACATTCTGAAATTAGCTTATTCTATGAATTTTATAAAATTTTCAATTCAGTATAGTTTATAATTGCAATTGCTTAAACAATATTTCTTAATACATGTGATAGGATCCGTGTTTAAAGTTTCTTATAACAATAGACACGTACTGAAATTCTCAGATATTTAGTTGCAATTTAATATTAATAGGAAGATTTAGGGTTATATTTATTGTTCTGTCAGTGGCAATTGTTTTGCACACAATTTTGAATAAGCATTTTATTGCACGGAAAATCAAATAAGCATTGTCTTGCACCAAAAAGTGAATAAAAATCATCTTGCATTCGTTTTTCAATAGGCATTATATGAACGCGAGGCGTCGATATTGTTAATATTGTTATTCAATTAAAAAATAATTGAATTCTTTTAAGGGAAGGTAACCGTTCTTAATAATTGTAATTAAAATTTTAATCTTTCAAAATAAATAAATGAATCTTTTCGAGAATTCTTATTAAAATATAATTAAAATAGTTTAATATATGGTTTAGAATATGTCTTAACGGATGATGACTGTTAGCTTTATTAGTAAATAAAACTAACCAATTGAAGTAACAAAGTCAAAAACTTTTATATTTTCAACAATTATTTTTGCATATTATTGAATAACAATATTGTAAATATTGTTATTTAATTATATTGTTGAATTATATTGTAATATTATTATATTTTAACCAAAATGTTATATAAATATACTAACAATTCAAACTGTATTCTCTTTTCTTAAATATTAAGACTGTTGAAATTTATACAAACTTGTAGCGCAGCGCCAGTGAACACCGCGACAGTTATTATTTAATAACTTTTTTGTAATTGACGTACATTTTTTTCGAAATGATTTATTATTCAGGGGAATGTTGGCAATAAAAAACAATTTTTTTTCTCTAGGAGTCGCAGAACTTAATTTGTTATTAACATTTTATAAGCAAATTATATAAAAAACTATTGAAAATAAATTTTTTTAAAAATAAAAATTATTTTTAAATACTTGGTTTCATGAAAAAGAAAACCCATTTTGGTATTTTAAAATCGGTCAACTGGATTTCGAGAAGAATATTTTTTATTTAAGACTATAAAAAACTAAATTGTTAATAACATTACCAATAAATTTTTTTTTGTTTTAAGATTTTCAGGGTCTTTCTTTTACACTACGAGGAGTAAAAAAAATTGTTTTAGATAAAAAACAAAATTATTTTTTTAAAAGAGTTGGTTTTAAACTTTTTTGATATTTTAGGTAATATTGACAAAATCTTTATATTTCTTCAAAATATATTTATTACAATTTAATATCTTTTTGTTAGAAAATTAATTTATTTAATTGCAAAAGTACAAAACATTGATTTTTTAATTACAACTGGTAAAGAATAATATTTATATCATAACGTGTGTAGAAAGCAAGTTGAATAATTTTTAAACTATAGATTTAAAACTTTGAAGCGAAACAATATTTAAATAGACAGCTTATATGAACTATAATCAGCATAATACAAATCACTTAAAAATGACAAAACAAAATTCGACAAGTATTGCTCACGTAAATTTGAATGGATATTTGTAAAGTTGGATTGAATTAAAGGTGTTTACACGTATTTATATATGAAAGAATTTAAGTATGAATATATATATATATATATATATTTAGGTATGAAGTAGATAGGAACCCTATTGGAACAGTTACTAAAATTACCCTCTAGCCCTCACAGGTTTGCACGTTGAGAGCTTTTCGAGAAAACTGGATTTTTTTTTTGATTTAGAAATGATTGTGTACCCCCTTCGGTTTTCACAATTTTTGGCCTATTGGACTGCATTTTATTTTATATATTTTTATGTATATATTGCAGGAAGAATATAGCGAACATGATTGGATTAGATCTTGAAATTTTTTTAAGCAAAAAAAAAATTTTGTCAAAAAGAATCTATTTTACCCTAACGCTTACAGTTTTTTACCTAAAGAGCTAAAAATTGATACATTTATGTATTTTCATGTGTACATTACAGGGAAAATATATCAGAAATGATTAGAATTGATCTTTATTGAGGTTTTAGCGAAAACTTAAAATCTTTTTCCAAAGTTTTGATAATAATTATACCTATGCTAGTTTTCACAATTCTTAGTCTAGTATAGGTTACAGAAAAAATACAGCGAAAATGATTGAAGTTGATATGTATATTTTATTCAGTAAAAAAATTGGAAATTTTAAGCGAGGGTACGGAATCCTCGCGCTCGGTTTTAGACTTTTAGTACGAGTTCTGCTTGCACTAGTCCAGTTTTTTATGTAAATAGTTTGCCTAGATGTAGTTACAAAGTTTTAAATTTAATTTTTGTAAAAATTGGCAAAATTCAATAAACGAAAATACTGATATCACGAAAAAAGGATCAGCTTGGATTTTGATCTCAACGGATTTCTACTTCTAAAATGATGCGGAAACATCCCTATTAACTAGATTTTGGATCCATTTTTGTCAAACTGTTTTTGGTTCAGACACAGTGTGAACGTTAATATTTTTGGATGAAATTAATAAAACAAATTATAATAATAGTTGCATTTGTGGAAAATTCAATATAAATATAAATTTTATACTTTACAGTTTTGTACGGAATTGCAGCCACATTAATTAATTTAGTTTCTTTTCTTCGGTTTTTTATTACATTCTGTAAAATTATTTGATTACTAGCTGTCGTACCCGTCTTCGACGGGTTTTAGTTTCAACAAATACATTTAATAGTGTTTCAACCAGTCTCGAAAAATAAGAAATAGTGGAAAATTAAATTTGACTGGAGAAATAATAAATAGCTATCATTAACTATTTTATAATCAAAATATTGCTATTTTAAAACACTGAATAATTTTTTATCATCAAATAATTAATTTTTTATTTATCAAAATTCAGAAAACAATGGTTGTCAATTATTTGTAGAAATTTAATTATAGTATTATAAGTTAATCCTAAACCACCAGTTTTTGGAGTTATAGTAAAGTCAAATTCCAACTAATTGTATCATAATTGCTTAAATGTAAAATAAGACCTATATTGCAAGCTGAATTCACAATTTTTTCCGATTAAATAAAATTCCTGCATATTTCCCTTTTTTCCAGTTGCGGTAACACCCCTGTTAAAAGTATTTGTAAAAACAAAAACCCGTCAAAGAGTATTTTTATAAAATATGTGAATTTTTGTAGCCATTTGTAGTTTTATTTATCGTTTATACTTATCAAAAAAATTTATATTTGATGAGAAAATATACACCTGGAAAAATTTGAACAAAGATGGGAAAACCGGATAGTTTGTTACACAAAAATAATAATAGACACTCTGTTTAACTTTTGCCTTTACAATGCTCAAAACATCCATTATAGTTAAACCTAGAATTAAAATAACAAAACTTTTTATTGTCTAAATTTTTTCTCCAGTAGCATAATGCAAGTATCGTTTCACAGATATTCTTGAATTTCTGTAATATGAATTTTATCATAAAAAATCTCCATTTTCAATCTCCTTTAAAAATAATCTTAAAGAAATGAATTAATATTTTTTAATATTGTTTACTATTTATCGTTTACAATTTTTAATATTTTCGAAGTTTTGTAATTGAAAATTTTTTGATTAATTGGATAAACAAATTATTTTAAATTACATTATTTTGACGTCAAAAGTTTAAAAGATATATATTAAGAAATAAAAAAATTAGATATATTTCATTTTTTTAAATTTTTAGAAAAAATTGAATACCTCCCGTTCTAATTAATATGTTTAAAATCTGTATATTTATTGTTTATATATATATCTCACAAAAGTCATAACTGCTTAATATACTGCAATCTATCAAAATGTAAGAATTTTTTGGCAAAAATAATGTCCTATATGGGTGATTTTCACGTAACTGTCCAATTTCAAGATCATTTAAAAAAAAAAAAATTTTGTTTTTTAATGTTAAATATCACTTTTCCTCATCATTAGGGCATAATATAGTTGTCATTTGAATGGTTTTACTACAGCTATAATTATAAAAAAATTATAACAAATTTTCGAAAATTGGCTGCCACGGAGCTGACCAACCTATGCATTGAATAATACTGCCATCAACTGGGGCTACTTTATGTACGCCAGGTATTTAATAAATAAAATTATTAAAAGAACTTCTTTGTCAAAAAACCAAAAATAAGTTAATTAAAATCCTTAAAACGATTAAAACTTCAACCGGTGAGCAACATAACGACAAAAAATTAACTTTAATATTTATAAGTTTTTCAAATTAGTCTTAAAACTATTTCTCTCGTTTCTCTTAAAATAACTGAAAAAGTGTATTAGATATTAAATTGTTATTCATTTAACCTTAAAATATTAATTTCAAGTTTTTAAAAAATATCATATTCAAAACGTTTAAAAAAGCTTCTATTAAAATGATGATTTAAAGTTATTTACATGTGTTTAAATGATAGTTTTATAATTATCATAATGTATTATTCTAAAATGTACATTTAAAAAGAAAAAGTGTTATTTATTTTCAGAGTAATATAAGATTTGAAGAAAGGTTGTTAATTTTTAATAAATCATGATTTTAGCAAAATCTTAGTATTTTATTTTACATTTTGTTGTATAATATTTACAAAATTTTTTGTTTAATATCTCATTCTTTTTTAATTTACTCTGAAATATCTACACAAAAAATTTAATGAATAAGAAAGTATCAAAAAAATGTTTATGTAACATTATAAAAACACAAATTTCAATACACAAAGTAGCTCCATCCCGGGGTCTATTTTTGGAACAACTTTTAATAACTACAACTCCGACAAAAAAATTTATTTCATTGACTAACTCATAGGAAATCTTTAGAAGGAAGTATAACATATATATGCAAAAGTTGATTTTCTTTTAATTCTGAATTTAAATAAATCACTGAGTTAAAAAATGCATTTTAATGCACAAAATAGCCCCAGCAAAAATATTTACTATTTACTATCAGCTTGACATAACATTATGAAATTAGCGCATGAAACTAATTGTAGAAAAGTATTCTCAAATAAGAGAGTTACAATCAACAGTAATTAAACTGTGCTTCTGCTTGGTTATTATAAAGGCATGTTTTTTCGAATATTAAGGTGTTTTTTAATAAGTCAACGGTTGCCAAAGCACTGAAATATAAAAGGACACAACTATGTCTGTCCTCTTCTGTAATATGTGTTGTTGTAGCAACTGTTGATCCATGAATTTGCACTTTTACACTGTACGCCACAGGCGCCACGGAACTGACATTTTATGTGACACCACGGAGCTGACATTTGACATAACCTAATTCCCACAATTTTGCAAAATAAATCTTTTCTTTTGGCAGATAATTTGTTTCTAATATAATCTTCAAAAAAATCGTAATAATTACCATAGAGAGTGTTTACATTAAAAGAATAGTAATACCACGGTACTGACCACTTTTTTTGTGAACTTCACATTTTTACAAAGAAAATTGTTTTTAAGTGTAGAACTTGAAAATTTTAAACCTTTTTTTTACTGATATTTGTTGCTAATGGATCTTATTTTAGATTTTAATTCTCAGTTAACATTAATATGTGCCATAAAAAGTTAAATTATAATGAAAAATATCTTATTACAAAATTGAAAAAATTTGTGGACAAAACTATTTTACATTTTATAATTTTATAAGAAGTATTAGAAGATGCATTATATGTAGAAATTGTTCACCTATATACATAATTCATATTACAAAAATTCTCGTTTTCAGTTTCAGCGTTTTTAATAAAACTTCTGAATTTTAACTTAAAGTTTTAAAAAACGGACACACCACGGAGCTGAAATTTTGGAGGGAATTCTGCAATTTATCAAAAAATATAATATCTATTTGCGAATATTTGTGGTTGCGAATAGGTTTTATATATACCTGTGAAATGTATCCATACCCAAGCAAAAATTTTTTATTTTGAATGTATTTTCTGTGACGCCGCCAAGTATTACAGTTACGTGAAAATTACCCATATGGGTGATTCTCCACGAAACCGACAATTCCATGTGCCTAGTGTTTTTTAAGAAACAGATTGCAAATATAATAATGAATCCAACGTAAAAAAGTAACTCTGGTGATTACAAACAAAAACCTATAGCCACTTTAATTTCTAAGATTAAATGTTTTTTTAAATGCAAATTTAAGAACCATATCGTCATGGTGAAGCCTGTCCCAAGGGTCAGTTACAATACAAAAATAAATATTTTTAGTCAAATTCTCAAATAAAAATAATGATTGATAACATTTTTTTAATGTCTAAGTGTGTAAAATTAAAAAAATTAAATTGGTTGTAAAAAAAATTATTTTTAATTTTTTTCTGATGTTATTTTTTGTCCTCAGTTTTGTGCGTAATGGTGAAGCCTTTTTAAAAAATTGAAATATTTCATAAAAATAAAATCAGAATTTCATTATTCTTTAGTACAAGCAACATTTTTCATAATAAATAAAAAAATGATAACTTTTTTAGCAAATAATGTATAGTTGTATTATTTCAGTGAATATAAAAGATAGAAATATGAAACCGATTGAAAATTGCTAATAATTTATTTTAAAAAACAGTATTTATTTTGCGTCATGGTGAAGCCTTTTTTGTCTTTCATTGAACTTGTGGTATTATCAAGTGTATAATTAAAACAATTTTTGTAATTTTTTCCAAATAAAATTAAACAAATAAAAGTTACCTTGTTTAAACTATAATTTTAGTATGTTGTGACATTAATTACTTTATAAATTTTCATAAATTAACGTACTAATTTCTAAAAGTTGCCAAGAATTTATTTTCATTTAAATTATGTTAATAAATTACGATAAATGATTTTAAATAATTTATAAAATTACAATATATATTTCCATAAATTTTCATAAATTACAACAAAAATTTCCATAAATTACCCTATAAATTTCCATAAATTTTAAAAATAGTTTTTAAATTTTTCTTTTATTTACTAAAAATAATTTAATTAGGTACCTCAAAAATTTATAAATTACTATAAATTTCCTGCATTTGTCTTTCTAATCTTGAATTATGTTTTGTAATAATATTATGAATTACCTCACAATTTTTATAAATGACTGTATAAATTACCATAAATTTCTATAAATTGCCATAAATTTCTATAAATTACCATAAATTACTGCATAAATTTTCTGAAGTAGATTTTTAAATCCGGAATTAAACGAAAAACAATTTCTATCAGTTCAACTATCAATTTTGTTAACATAACAAAACTATGGCAACTAATTATGCTACATGGATGCGTGAACAGTTACTTTGTTGAAAAAATACAAAAATTACTAACAATTTGTCCATCCCGTAACAGATATTTCATTCTTGACTATCATACTTAAAATTTACATTATGATTTTTATTTTTATTGAAAAAAATAACAATAACCAAATTGTCGGTTTCATGGAGAATCACCCATACAACCAAGATGTAAGTATAAAAATGTTTTTAAAAAATTTTAAAAATCAAAATTTTTCAGATTTTATATTTTTTAATCAATTGCTTTCAAATGATCAATAATTCATTGTTACATGTTATTTGGTCAAATTTTGGCATAATTTTTCCAAAAATTGTCTCTTATAAATAGATAATTTTTTCTTTTTGTTTAATTTTCTGAAAACATTATTATACTTACATCTGAAATATGGAATAGTATTTTTTGCTAAATTATGCTAAAATGTGACTAAATAACATGTATTATTCAATTATATAGAGTTTAAAAGCAATTCATTAAAAAATGTAAACTTTGAAGGTTTGCAATTTTTAAAATTTTTTGAAAATATTTTTATACTTTAATCATTGTTATTATTAAGAAATGAGGGTTGTGAATCTATGACCGTTCAGGTCATACCACTAACGCTTGGGTAATCTCTTTACGTTCCCCATAACAGCCCTTATATCCAAAGTCCTTTCCACAGCAGGAGGACTTCGGCCAGGTTTCTGGTAGCAATAACGGTCTCCTCTAGAAAGAAGTAGCCCGTAATGTGTTCCCGCTCCTTTACAAGTGCGAGGCAGTGACACAACATGTGTATCGAGGTTTCGTGTTCCTCTGCGCAGCTACGGCACTTCGGGTCGTCTACAATCCCCATTTTGTGCCTATGATAGCGCAGATCACCATGTCCAGTTAACAGCCCTGTTATGATCTCTTTCCTCTTTCCTATTTAATTTGCGGAATTCCGCTTTCCTCATAGGGTTAATACTAGTTCCCATGAGTACCTTTGCTTGTCTACAGTCCTTAGTTGCCCGCCACTCCCTTTGGTGTTCCGCAGCTATCTACTGTTTTATTCCCAGTGTCAGGCATTTATTGGAAACACCAATTGGCGGTTCGGGCCCAATAAGTTGTTTTCTATCCCCTTCTTTGGTTATCTCATCCGCCCTATCGTTTCCCCCGAATCCACTGTGACCAGGGATCCAGAGAAGGGTAACGCTGTTTGTTTAGCTAGTTTGTTAAGTGCCTCATGACAGTCACCGACCAGCCTTCAAGTTGATACGTATCGTTTCAAGAAGAAAATAGCTGCCTTGCTATCCGAAAGAATAAAAATATCTTTGTCGTGCCAATTTTTCAAGGCTTCAACAGTACCTTAAAGTATCTCCACAATTTCGGCTTGTAACACAGTAACAGTGGTCCCTAACTTAAAAGAGTGTCCCGCTTCAGAGGTTACATGATAGATTCCTGCACCAACTCCATTCCCGCCTTTTAATCCATCTGTGTACCAGACTTCACAGTCAGCTGGAATATTTGTCAGTCCATTTATCCAATCTTCTCTACTAGGTATATTAATCTTATACTTTTTGTCGAAGAGGTACAAAGGGACAGTTCTGTCCCTAATCATACTTAGGAGGAAGCTTCTCATTAATTTCTTTGGGAGACGCCATCTACCCACCTCCCTGCTGCCCACAGGACCGCTCAACCTCAGGGCAGCCTTAACCGCCGCTGCTTCAATTGTAAGGTGTAAGGGTTCTAGCCCCAAGAGGGCACCAAGGGCAGCAGTAGGAGTTGTACGCACCGCCCTCGTTATTCCTCTAAGTACCACCCCCCTTATCCTTTCCAATTCTGCTTGTAAGGGGCTTTCCATAAACCACGTGGTCCTCTTTTTCCAACTTTTTGACCCCTCCCTCCCCCTGCGTGTCCAAGAGTGGTTTTACACTGAACTCCCCCCCCCACCCTATTGTGCCACGTGGCTCAAACGTTTAATTTTATTTTTTCATATCGCGGTGCAAAAAAGGGCACTTTTTTGCACCTTGTTATGAAAAATATCGTTCGTAACTAGTGCTAGTAGTTGTCAATTTTTGCACGAGTACTTTTTTTGGAAGAAACTGTAGGCGAAGCGAAGCAACAATGCGCATGAGCGCGATTCTTCGGAGTTCGGTTCGTTCCGTCTAGTGATGCACTTCGAGCGAGTCTCGTCTCGAAAAACCGAGAATCTCGCAAAAAAACAATAAAAACAATTGAATGTGATATTTTCATCTCTTTTCATTTATGAAAGGACAGAGTCTCGTCGTGCATCACTAGTTCCGTCGTTTAGTTTGCGTTCGACATAGCCCGCGTAAATTTGAAAAGAGATGTAAAATAAAGCCACGTGTCATGAAGAGGAACCCCTCCCCCCTCTCGTGGTCAAGAGTAGCATTTTGCTGACACCCCCCTCCCCCTAAATGGGCCATGTGGTTTATGGAAGACCCCTAATGTTATTAATTCAACTCTATTCCACCAAACCACACAGGCATAAGTCAGCCTAGGGAGCAGAATTGCTTCATAGATCCACAATAGTGTATCTGGTTTAAGACCCAGCTACTACCTATGGCCCTTCTACATTGCCACAGATCAGCTGTAAGTTTCCTGCACTTCTCCTCCAGGTGCTTTTTCCAAAATATTTTATTATCCAGGATTACTCCTAAATATTTTGCCTGCTCTGTATATTGGATCTCTTTTCCGGACAGCGTAAGTGAGCACGAGGCTTTCCACTTATACCGTCTGGTAAAGTTAACCGCTCCCATTTTCCCCGGATTTACAGATAAACCCACCCTATTACACCATTCGTCTACCTGGTTTAAAGCCTTTTAGGCCACTTTGAGTACAACGTCGAGATGGGGACCGCGGACAATTAACAAAATGTCATCCGCATACCTAATCACATGGTATCCTTCTTCGGTCAGAGTTCTCAGTAGTTCATCCACCACCAAGGACCAGAGGAAGGGTGAAAGAACACCTCCTTGGGGGCATCCAGAGTTAACTGTCCCTTTCAGGACTGAGTCTCCTTTAGTTGATACGAGGTTTCTGTTTTTTAACATGTGACAGGTCCAATCAACAACTCCTGTAGGAATATTAAAAGCTGTCATAGCTCTACTTATGGATGCCGGAGAGGCCTGACTAAAAGCTCCTTCTATGTCCATAAAAACACCTACAGCGAAACCCTGACTATGCAGTTTCCCATCAATAAGGTCAACTGCTCTCGCCAGAGCTGTCTCCGTAGAGCATCCTGCTCTATACGCGTATTAATCCTTTTGTAGCGGGAACCGCTCCAAAATCTCACTGCAGATATATCTATCCACCAACCTTTCAACTAGTTTTGGAATAAGGGATGTAAGGCTAATAGGACGGAAATCCTTCGGTGAGGTATACCCGTTCTTGCCCGCTTTAGGTATGAATACGACTTTCGTACCCCTCCACGCTGTCGGGACATATCCCAGAGTCAGAGTCGCTCTCGCAAGCCTCACCAATGGTCCAACAGCCTCGTCCATCGCTCTTTGCAAGAGGACAGGATAGACGCCATCAGGACCGGGAGACTAGTAAGGACTAAAAGATTCCGCGGCCCATCTGATCCTCTCGGCATTCACGATCCTGTTAGCCAGCTGCCTTCGCGGACGATAATCAGCCTGTGGAAGGTTTGTTAGCGACCCAGGGTCATGTCCGCACTTCCCCGACCTTAAAAAGTCCGGAAAGTGTACCTAGACCAGATAAGCCAAGGTCTCATCGTCCGACTCAGAGAAAGTGCCATCCGGCAATAATAAAGTGCCCGAAATTGCATCAGGGTTCTTGGCAAGCAGCTTATCCAATCTGGCTGCCTCTTTTCCTTTTTCGATGCTGAAAGAAAAAGCATTCCAACTCACTTGTTTTGCTTTCCTTATTTCATTTCTATAGCCGTCTCTCATTTTTGTAAAGTCAGACCAACCATTAGTCGTGTGCCTTTCCTTGGCACGCTTAAAGAGTCTCCTAGTTTCTTTCCTGAGATATTCTAATCTCTGATTCCACCAGCACTCCTTTTTTCCCGAAAATACTTTTGTCGGTTTGCAGCTACCTTCATAAACTGCCATAATAGCCTTTGTAAAATAATTAACCGCCTCATCTAGGGTTTGACAATCTCTTATCTTACCCGGTAAACCAGAAAGTGTCCTTCGAAGTTCTGAGTTGTAGCTAGCCCAATCCGTCTTTCTGGGATTACGAATCCACTTAGTTTCGGATCGGACCGCAAACTCCACCTCGAAGACTATCTGTGAATGGTCAGAAAGTGAAGGTTCATTAGAAACTCTCCATCTTCTTACCTTACTTACAATGCTTTTGGAGCAGATAGTGATATCAATCACTTCCTGCCTAATCGCATTGCTGAAAGTCGGGGTCAAACCCCTATTAAGAATATCTAGATCTGTTCCGATTAAATATTCCAGAAGCTCCTGTCCTCTCTGATTGTCCTTTGAGCTCCCCCACACCGTATGTTGTGAGTTCACATCGCAGCCCATCAGCAGAGGAAGTCCTTTTTCCATACAGTAGTCCACCAACCTACAAACTTAAATTGGCGGATTATTTTTATTATCATACTGAAAATATGCCGATCCAACGACCGTCTTACCTATACCCTCCAGGTTAGTTACCACCACCATTAGGTCACCTGAGCACAGATCCAATAGTGGAGTTGCGTTAACGCCCGTAGTAAAAATGCACGCCCTGGGTTTGGCAGCTCTGCAGTCCCTGTAACAGATTACACCAGCCCCACCAAGCCCCCTAATGACACCTCTTACTAACCATGGTTCTTGGATTAGTGAGATGCCTGTGTGGAACTTAGCCAAGCTCCTCATCAGTACTGCTGAGGCGCCTTTGCTATGATGCAAGTTAATCTGAGTAGCGGTGAGCTTACAAACAGTGAATTATGTTTGCTCTTTACCTACCTCTACATTGTTTGAGCCATCACGATCAGGGACAGTAACCTTAAAAGTTATCCGCCCAAAGTGATAGTGAGGCCTAAATTCGAGGGCCTCTATAGCCCTCGCCTGACTTTCAGGGACTTGAGCAACATCCGAGGAAACAGAGATGGTTACACCGGCTTTAAGCCGTTCTTTCCTTAACCGTTTCTTCTCAGAACCGTTAAGGTGCTTCCTTTTGCTTAGGGGCCTTTCTACAGCCCCTGAGCCTCCACCCTCACCTAAGACCACATTACCATCAGATCCCGAAGGAACAGCCAAAGAGGAAGGGGAGGACTGATCCACGACCTCGGGGTTCGAGACCGTCATATCCACAGCCTCCGAGGAGATTGTAGGCGTAGCCACTGAGACCCTTTGGTCACCCAAATTTAATTTGTTGAATTGATTCTTCGTTTGAAGTCCCACGAGTAGCAAGGGAAAAGAAAGTCCGCTTCTGCAGAGCCCCGCTTGCAGAAGTAAGGCTAGTACCACCGGAAGGTTGCCCGGTGTTCCGGAGCCGCCGTTTAAGACACCTCTGTTCACATCACGCCAAGACAAGCCGCTCGCCCGCCCGCCGGAAACCCAGCCAGATCGCTCCCCTGAACATTACGGGATCACTAACTGACCAGTACAATCCCGACAAACGGACGGGCAGCCAGTCCGTCGTGAGCGACAGATTTGATAACTCTAGTGCCATTCATCCATCGACACGGCAGAAATATCTTGGATTGGAGGACCGTTTCTTAGTTGGGGCCCCGCAGACAGTACGCCCTTCCGGTTCCAGTGGTGATCATTTCTGATCGCCCAAAGTTTGCTTCCTCACCATTGTCATCCCTCTACTCCGTGGAGCTGGTCTATTGGGCGGTCCCTCCCTTCTGAGGAGCAGGCCGCCGCAAACAACCAACGAGGGCTAGAACGGAGTCCAGGTGTACTCTCCGATTAGGCCTTTAAGCCACCCCACCAGCTGCAAGGTCCTACGATCCCTAGGGGTGGACCTTAATTTTAGTTATAGGACACTAATTATTGCAAAACTATGCTAAAATGTGACTAAAGAACATGTAATACTTACTTATAAATAGTTTAAAAGCAGTCCATTAAAATATATAAAATTGGGGTATTTGCGATTTTTTTTGAATTTTTTAAAAATCCTGTTTATACTTATATCATAGTTAAAAGACATTTTTTTGGCAAATCTTTTTAGAATGTGAGTAAATAACATGTTATACTCAATTATACAAAGTATGAAAGCATTTTTTAAAAAAGGTTAAATTTAAAACTTTTTATTTTTGAATTTTTTTAAAAAATTTAATATCTTCTGTACTAATTAATATTTTTCAAATCTGTAAACTTAAAAACCTTCCTTGGCCTAAGGTCAAACATCCTGCCAAATTTGGTTTCAAACGGTTGAGCCGTTTTTAAGTGATTCGCGAACAAAGATTTTGTGACATACGGACATACATACATACACGAAATTTTTTATTGGCATTTTTTGAATCCTGGATGCTCAGAAGGAATAATTATATGGGAAATTTAGATTTCTGAGCAATGCCTCAGACAAATGTCTCATCTTATATATATATATATATATATATATATATATATATATATATATATATATATATATATATATATATATATATATATATATATATATATATATATATATCCTTTTATGAAACGAGTAGATATGCAAATTAGGTAAAGAGAGACAGTCTAATCTTATTTTTCTTCGAAAGAGAAAGACAGCAATAGCGTTAGATTTTCCGCGTTATAAACAGAGACCGATTTATGTTATTTCTATTTGGAAAGAGAAAGAAAGCAATAGCGTTAGATTTTCTGCGTTATAAACAGAGACCGATTTATGTTATTTATTTAGAAAGAAGAAGACAGAAAGATATTTGAAATATATATATATATATATATAAAGAGAAGCGAAAGGTCTGCTCGAGTACCTGACCTATTGTTCGAAGGGTTTCTTTTAACCAGTGGTCAGTCTATTGTACATGCACGTACAATATATATATATATATATATATATATATATATATATATATATATATATTACTTTTTAATATTTTTCCAAAAGTTCTTTAAGAATTCAATTAATTAAGTACAAAAATTCAATTTTTATAATAATTTAAACCGTTTATTTTTCTTTTTAAAGGTATTAAGTATCTCTATTTTTTAGTAGAAATTATAAGCTTCCAATGATATAAATTGACTTAGATTTAGAGAACAATTTCCTAGATTTTTACAGATCTGAAAAAAGTAAGCGGGTTTACCCTAGTCTCCTCTATATTTCAAAAAATTAATTTGAAAAAATTTTTAAAAATAATTTTTGAAAGATTTATTCACAGCTATTGTTTATACTGCGCGTAAAAATCGAAAAAAAATTGCAGAATTTTATACGAAAAATATGGTATTTTGTCGCAAAATTTAGAAGAAAAGTCGAAAAAGTTGCAATTTTTAAATATAAGTCGACAAAAGTCGCATTATTTGAAAATAATCGAAAAAGTCGAAAACATCATAATTTCCGAGGCCTATGCATTAAATTTAATAGTTATTATATTCTAACTATATTATTCTTAAAATAACGATTATATATGGTCGATTAGATTTTTACATTTAGCCTAAATGGAAAAAATCGCATCGACTTTGATACTCCTTTAAAAAAATTAGAATTAGGATGATTGGTCTTACTAGATCGCCTTTTCCTTTTGCCAGCGGAGCATTCTGAAGCATTTAACTCGCCACCTGCATAATCAAATTAATATAATAATATAAATTAGAAATATCTATTTTTATGTTTAAGAATATCTTTAAAAGAAGCATTTATTAAACGATAATAAGAAAAGTGTTGATAGCTTTAAAATTTGTTCTTTATGATACTGAAATAATATTTTTTATGAGTACTTTATTATTATATTTTATAATAAAAAGCACACTTAAAAAAGCAATTAGTGTACTGGTTATCTGGGAAATTAAAATATTTTGTTTGAAATAAAATGTTTGATATACTTTTTGGAAAAATAAGACTACTAAAAAAATCGATCATTTACTATAATCAGAGTGTCTAACAAAGTATGAAAAGAAATTCCCTGACTTTTTTTCCTTTTCCCTTACTTTTTACTAGTTTTTTCAGCTTTATTGGGGCCAAAATATGATATCTGACATATTGAACAATAATTTAATATCTTATGAAGAAACAATTAATTAATTTAATTATTTAGTTAATTAGTTAACTAGTTAAATAATTTTTTAAGTTTTGTTAGATTAAAAAATTTTATTTCTTAAAATATTTTAATTTTTTTAAAATTTGTAAGAATTTTCCTGACTTTGAATGAAATTTTCTGACATTCCCAGATCGTTTGATACTCAGGGGTGCGTTCAGGTAACTTTCACTCAACAAATTTTCACTTTTCAATTCGTCCAAAAAAGTTTCACTTCAGAAAATTGTTAATTTCAATTTGGTCAAAAAATTTTCACTCTTAATTTCACAAACATTATTTTCACTTTCAATGAAAAACTTTATAGTTTCAATGTCACCGAAAATATTTTCACTTACACTCAATAAAATTTTCACTTTGAAGTTTAAGGAAAAATATTTTCACTTTCACTCAAAATATTTTAACTTTCACTTTCAATTACAAAATTGTTACTTACAATTTAACAAAAAATTTTTTTTATTCAATGTTTCATCATCAGATTCATCGGAATGTTCCTCTTCACGGCCTTGAGCTTGCAATAAAAGTTGAGACATTTGAGCAATGTCTTTCTGAATTGTTGCTTGACGATAAATTCCTTTGCGTATTTTTGGATCATGGCCCATAAATTCTGCTAATGATACTATATCAGTTTCGGATAAGTTTAAATTCGTACATGCAGATGCCGCCTGTTTTCGTAGCTTAGTACCAATAATAGTAAAAGGTTTGTTTGCACCACATTCTACAGAATATTTTCTCATCAAATTACATGCTCGAAGAAATTTTTCTCGATTTTTATGAATACCTGGTAAGGCAAATACGTATTTGTTGTTTGATGGAACATTTGCGTCTGACCTATACTTTAAAATTAAGTTAATACACTTTACCAAATCACATCTAATAAGAAGAGGAACGGTTCGCGAAAGTTTACCAGTAATTTCCACACGAGAATATAACTCTGCTAACTTTTTACAACTTTTTGGTAATGAGACTGAAAAGTCAGAATCACTGTCCAGCAAATTTTTTTAGTATTAATGTCATCTATAGTAGTCTTTCCATTTCACCTGCGCGCTTGCGATTAAATACTAATAGAGAAACTAATACAACTTCTGATAGCTGTACCCATTTTTGGTAATCGAAAAACTCATTCAGTTCATTGTAGAGTGAACTTTTTTTCTTGCAGGTAATTATGTAAAGTGCAAATAAAGTATAAAGTCGCAACAAGCGAAGGAGTAGCATATTTTTTTATTTTCGTCAAAGCCAGCAACTTCTTATACTGCGCTTTTTGTGATTTCGTATAGTTGAGGATTTAAAACAGAAGACATATCCGTTATTCGTTTATCTAATTGTCTCATTTTCACATCGTGTTGATGTTGGTTATGACCAAACTTTTCGCACTGTTTGTTTTCATAAGCAATAACAAGATAGTCATATCGAATAAGGCGTACAAAATCATCTTCACGAAGTACGGGAAAAACATTTTTAACGCGGAGCCGTGAATTCTCCCCATGATTTGTCGTCCGAGAATAAAATTACTTCTACTCCCTTTTTTGAGGGGTTTTGCAAGCATATTTGATGATGCTGAAGTGAAGAAAATTTTGAATAGAAACCTTTGCAACATGAACAAACCACGAAATCAGTCCCATTTCTGTTTTTCTTACTTTGTGGTCTTCTACATTCAACTAGATTTCCTTTATTTAATTCTTTTGAAGTATTATAAGCAAAGTTGCCATTTTTTCGTATGCAATTAATAATATTTCTTTTCTCAGCGGTACGAAGAGGTAAACATGACAATTTTTTAACGTCAGCTTCATTTTTGTGGACGTATTCTAAATGTCGTGCTATCTTACTAAAAAGTTTTCCACAATAAAGACAACTATTTTTTTTCCCAACCCTTTTGCTCCTGTAGATACTTCGACAGTAAGATTAGAATCATCCGGGGCATCTATAACTGATAAATTTATGCTAGAATCGCAAAGTTTACTGGACGTTTGAGTTGAATTATTAACAATTTCATTCTCACACATATCATCATCTTCGCTTTCAGAGCAGCTTTCATTATTGGATACTTCGGGTTTATAATTGGGATCCAATTTCTCTTCTATGTCATCAAACTCGACGAAGTCTTTATCAGTGTAACTGGATTCTATAGTTGAATCATCGATTTGATTTATAAAGCATTCAGTTATTAGAACGTTTTTATTTTCATTTTCATTCGAAAACCGCATATTTTCTATTGAAATGTCAGCTGTACTGCATTCAACAATTTCTTTAGAATTTTGATCCATAATGTATACAGGCTTACTTTTTAAAGTAACCATATCAGTATCCTGCACTGAATTGAATTGACCTACATAGTTTGTATTAAGTTCTGCATTCTCCTTATTATGTTTTATTATAATTGCATCTAGAATGCTTATATGCCTTTCAAGAAATTCCTTCTCCTTAGTAGATGTATCAAACAGGTCTCTTTCAGTATACTCCGTTTGAATTGAAGAGTGTTGTTGATCAGTTGTAATATCAATAGATTGGATATTCGAATTTAATTTGCTTACAAAATCATCTCTCTTCAAAAGCACCAACAAACGGAATAGTCTCCAAAGCGTTTCCTTGAAATAAGACATCCGTAAACACATTGAAAACCTCTTTCAAAGATGATTGTAACTCTGTAGAAATAATATTTTGGCTCTCTCTAGTATCCAATTCTTCTGTAGTGATAACAATCTTCAAAGTCTCCAAACTGTTTGCTTGAAGTAAGACATCCGTAGACACATTGAATACCTCTTTTAAAACTGATTGTACCTCTGTAGAAAGAATTCTTTGGTTCTCACTAGTATCCAACTCTTCTGCAGCACCAACAAATGGTATAGTCTTCAAAGTGTTTGCTTGAAGTAAGACGTCCGTGGACACATTGAAAACCTCTTTTGAAGTTGATTATAACTCTGTAGAAAAATTTTTTTTGCGACTAGCGATTCAATTATAAAACTATCGTTCTCGATCTTCTTAAATTCTTTACTATCCTTCTTAATAACATTGTTGTTTTCATCTTCCTTTGTAACCCTACTATTATCGTCAATGTTCTTCTCTATCACATTATTAAAGTCAACCATCTTCTTAACTTCCTGACAAATTTCATCTTCATTTCCTGTTTTATTATTCAATTGAACCTTTGTTAATGATGATTGAAGTTCGTTATTTATAATAACTCTTGGGAAACCACTACTTAAGTGCGTAGCAAATTTTTCCAGTACTTCTTTGTTTTCTACAAAAGAGATTAGAATAAGTATAGATAATGTAAGATAAGGTTTTAAGTTTATTAATAATATAGAATAATAGTTACTAATAACAGACACCTTAAACGGTTTATTTAAATGAAAAAATTAATTAATTGAACCAGGGTTGCCATAAAAAATTAAATTTGTTATTCCCTGACTTTTTCCTGATTTCCAATCAAAATTTTCACTTCGTCCCTGACCCTAAATAATATATTTTAAATAAATTCTTTGAAAAGTGTAAATACTTTCAAAAATTGTATTAAAATTCTTTGAAATAATTCAATTCGCAATTATTTTTAATTAATTTTTCAAAAGTTCCTTGAGAATTTTCAAATCCATTTGAAATCCATTTAATTTTACGAAATTTCGATTATTCGAAAATTCTTCAGTTAAATATTTGTAAAATCAAAACTTGAAATAAATTTTAAAAAATTCAATTACACTTTCTCAACAAAATTAATTATTATCTAAAATTGTAACTGAAATTCATATTTAAATCAATTTTTTTTAGAAAATTCTATGAGAATTCAATTATTTAAATATAAAAATAAATAATTTATTGAATAAATGAATTTTTTTTCAAAATTTAATTCCTATAAAGAATTCTATTAAGAAATGGGTTAAGATTTGACTATAATGGGATGAAAGTACTACCCCACAAGAGTAAAATTCCAAAACGGTTTTGAAAAATTAGTAGCCGTTTGATTTTTATTGTAATTTCAAGTTTCAATAATTTAGTAATTTATTAAATAATCGGTCTAAATCAGCTTTTGGTTAGTAAGTAGTGTATTTTTGACAATAACTTCTTATTTTCTTGAGTAAAATAGCGGTTTTTATTCCAATAAACAAATTACATTAAGAAACTATAGTAAAAAGTCACTTTCATTAAAGTTTTCTAGCAATTATTCGAGTTTTCTCAATTTTTTATACTATATCGCAAAATATTTCATATTTTTATTTAAATCTTTACTAAAACGTTATTTAAATTGTAAGTTTTATTATTTTAAACATACTACATTTATTTGTAAATATTTATCACTGATGATATTTAAAATATGTGCGCATCTTAACTAAAATAGAAAACAAACCCCAGAGTAGTTCTGTTAATAGCCGACTGGTGGCGCTTTTAATCAATTCCGATCCCACTAATTTGTCTTAAGTAAAATTCCTCTTGTTTAAATATTTAAAAAAAATATTAACTTTTAATTTAAGTAACGTTTTAGTGAAGATTTAAATAAAAATTTAAAATATTTTGCAGAAAAGTGTGAAAAACTTGAGAAAAATCGAATAATTGCTGAAAAATTTTTAATGAAAGTGATTTTTTACTATAGTTTGTTAATGTAATTTGTTTATTGGAATGAAAACCACAAATTTACTCAAGAAAGTAAAAAGTTATTGTCAAAAATGCAACATTTACTCACCAAAAGCTGCTTTGAGCGATTATTAAATAAATTACTGGATTATTAAAACTTAAAATTACAATAAAAATCAAACGGCTACTAATTTTTCAAAACTCTTTTGGGATTTTACTCTTATGGGGTAGTACTTTTATCCCATTATAGTCAAGTCTTAACCCAAAAAAAATTTTCTAAAATTGTTCCACTGTGTTATTTATGAAAATAATTGAATCTCTGTAAAAAATTTATTATTTATGAAAATAATTGAATTATTGCGAACAAATTATTTAAAAAATTTAATAATAATTAAATTCTTGTGAAATTTTTATTATTTTTGACAATAATTGAATTACTGCGAAAAAAATTGTAAATCATTGGATTTTTTTTGGAGAATTTAATTAAAATAGTAGACATTAAAAAGCATTGAGTTGAAGAAATTTTTTGATAATAATTTAAATTTTGCAAAGAATTTTATTACCTAACATTTAAAAAAAATTTAATTACAAAAATTTTGGGGAAAATTTTTATTATTTTTTAAGATAATTTAAATTTTGATAAGAATTTTTTTTTAAATTTTTGAAGATAATTGAATTTTTGCGAAGAATTTTTTAACGTTCAGAAATAATTAAATTTCTGCAATCGTTTGTAACTTCTCCGAAACTCAATTTTTTCCAGCACTTTAGTAAAAATCCCTGACTGTTCCCTGAATTCCCTGATTTTTCTGACCTGTGACAACCCTGTGTAAGAATTAAAAAGTTATATTACTTTTATTGACGTCATTAAAAATGAATGTTTAGTAAAACATTTGATACGTACTTTTAGAGCTTTTAAATTTTATTTTTTAAATGTGTTTTTGTTTAAATTCATAACTACATTTTTTGGGGTATGAATGATCTCCAATTTCCTTAAAAAACTTTACTTACTATGAAACGCTAGTACTTCAGCCTCGTATTTAGCACCATTAGCAGTAATTATAAATGAGTTGGAATCAATTTTTTCAAGTACATTTTTTTGAATTACTTCATGGGTCAAACCCTTGTCGAATGTCACTAAGCCAAACATTCTAATGTATTGTGGTACATTAGGAGAAAACACGATTATTCCAGAAGATATCTGTTAAAAAAAATTATATATAAAGTAAAATAAATATTACAAACTATCTAAATAATAGAGATTTTAATTTTTACATTTTAACTATTCAGAACATATATTTGATTTAGTCAAAATATCCTCTTGATAAATTTGAAATTAATAACTTAACAGTAAGTTTATTGACTTCAAGAGTTAGCCAGGAGTTTTACTATTGATTAGTAACATTTACACTTTTATCTATTATTATTTGAGGCATTCTATTTTAAAACGACTCTCCTTGTAAACAATTGCCAATTTGAGTCAATTTTTGAAAAAATATTTCTTCTATTTAAATAAATTAATTGAATTTTGTTACTAACACTTTTGAAAGATAAATTCCTAAACTTTATGATAGTAAAAAGCGGTTTTTAAAAGATAACGTAATTTAATAGAAAGTTTGATTGGAAGGTTAACTTCCATATATTTTAAAACACTATTTTTTATTATAAATTTTAATTCTTGTCAAAATTATCTTGAACTTTTTCACAGGATTTTAAGAAATTAATTAAAATCCGCAATCATTTCAGGGGTTAAAATGTGTTATGTATAAATTGCGAACGACATATTAGATAAAGTGGCTTTTGTGTTTTTAAATATAGATAATATTAGACAATTTTTATTGTTCAGCTTAGTTAATAAGATAATGATAAAAAAATAATAATAATAAATTACAAATTTATAAAATGCAGTTCCATCAAAGATTAAAATTTTTTTAAATATTAAAAAACTTATTAATTAACAATATTAGGTTAATAAAAGAAACAAATAATGGTCTATTTAATAAGTGGTTCTCAATTTATACATATTTTTACCTCTGAAACGATTGTAGATTTTAATTAATTTTCCAAATTGACTGAAATGTACAAGATAATTTTTACATGAACAAAAATATAATATTTATGCTTTATTTTGTCATCAATTTTATTAAAATCAGATATAACGTGTTTTGAGATATTTCGAAGTTTAACCTTCAAATCAAATTTTCTATAAAATTATATTATTTTTTTAAAAGAAGCTTTTAACTATCATAAAGTTTAGGAATTTATTTTTAAATTGACAATTGTTTACAAGGGAGGTCATTTTGAAATAGAATGCGTGATTTATAGTAAGTGGTGAACATACTAAAATTTATTTTTTTGAATTAGTAAATTCCTAACCTCTAATCCTTTTCATAAAAGACGATCAAATTTTTATTTAGTACTTTTGAAAATTATGAAAAACTGTTATTTTATTAAATAAAAAATATGTTTGTCACTAATGAGTCAACATATATATTTAATACATAACTTATTGAAATTAAAAAATAAAATAATAAATATGAGCACATGGGTAAAGACCATTTATTCTGTTCTAAATTAAATAAGGGAATAATATATATGCTAAATAATTATTTTAAATAACACTTATGTTACTTACTCATCAATATGCATCTATATCGTCAACTTAAGGATTTTGGTAAAACCTGTCTATTATTATAGGATTCGCTAATTATAATAAATGAAGCGCCTTTGCAAAACATCGAAAAGAATGAGTAAAACTATAGATGAGGGCTTAGGCCAATACCAGAATTGAAAAACGCAAAGTTAGCATGAACTTAGACGCAACACACCCCCATTTCAAAGTGTCGCGTTTTCATTAGCTTTGTGTTTATTTATTCTGGAAGTGAACTAAGGGTGCCGTCCCATGAAAGTGTGAAATGGAAATCGCTTAAGGCGCTTCTACAGCGCCTTTAACATTTTACAAAAGTGCCTTCTTATTTGAGCTTGAACGTGTCGCACTCATATATTCCCATGGAAACAGATGAGTGTGACACGTTCTAACCAAGGAAGGCTTTATTGATAGTTATTGTACGCCTACAAGTTATTTATATATTGAAACTATTCGAAAATTTTCTATGAGCGTAGCCAATCAAAACTTTGAACATTTCTTAATGTACTGAGAAACATAGAGGTGTATAAGCGCTTTTAGCCAATAGGAATTTTCTATTAGAATGACTTCCACGGATTCGAATGTTCATAGGCACACTGTTCTTCGTTTCTCTTTTTTACACAGACACGAAATTTTATTTTAATATGTAAACAAAGATGTTGTGTAGAAACCCTTAACCTATACAGTATATTATTCTTGATTTTCTATATTTCATGTCAAAATCCTTTTTCAGTTTAGTTCAAAGAAATAAATAAACCTATTTTTTGCACGAAGTTTATGAAGTAGTTTTAATTAGGTAAGTTATTTGATGTACAATGTTTTATTACAAAATTTTTAAAAACCTTTAAGTTAAAAATTCCAAACTAGTTTTTACTTTCGTTAACAAAATTTTTACCTTTTAAACGAAATTCTTTAAATACATTAACTACTTAAAATTTAATATTTATTATATTTAAAAAATTACAATCCAAAACTTATCATATTATCTTTTCAAATAATTATTATTCATAAATCTTATATTGCAGGTTAGGTTGCACTTTTTATAATAGAAATATACTATCTTTTGAAAAGAAATCAGTTTATGTTTCTATTTAAAAAATTTATTTTATAAATTGTTCTGTGCATTATTTTAACTTCACATAAAACCTGGATATCCAACAATTCTATTTTTGAACATAATGTTAAGTGAAGTTGTCCTTTTTTATTTTATACTCTGTCCTAAAATTTTAGACACTTTGAATTAAATAAAAGTTATTAAAAAGTTTTGGTTTAAATTTTTTTTTAAAATAATAATTAGAAATTGTGTTTAGTACTAAGCCGGAGTACATTGATTTCAACGTTAGATAAAATTATTAAAAATGTCCAATTTTAAGTTAGTATTATTGTAGTTTATTTTGAAATGCATATTAAATGTATATTACTTACTTACCTACTATTAAAGGAGTTAAAATTTCTGCACTCCATTACACTTAATTTTTTAACAATTACACGTATTATCAAGTTTTAGAGTAATTATTTTTATAGAATTATTACAGAGTAGTATCCACTATCAAAATATGTTACCTCTGTATTATGTTAACATGTGGTATTACACTAACAAAACAATAATCTATTACACACTATTACTCGAATATTACTTAACCATTACACGAAAATCGTTCTGTTCAATATTATGTCACAATTTTATACCTTAAGTTTGGTTGATACCAAAGATTGTAATCAATTATCAACTTGTAGCATTACGTTATAAATTTATAAACAGCTGAGTTCCAGGACACAATTAGAATCGTGTCGATAACGGCCAGGACGCTTATCACATACAGTGTTTGAAATTGCGTTCTTAATTATTTTTATCCTTTTTCACAGGTAGTGACTCAGACCATGAACATTTTTTTTACCACTTCTCAATTAAATATTAAATAAACGAAGATAGTATTTATTAGTGTTGCATGTCGACCGAGACTTCTCTTGGTGAGAAATAGAATCTCGCAAAAAGACAATGAACATAATTAAATGAAATTCAACATTTAATAAAGTCTTTTTCACGAATTTATTTTTCTCGACGAGACGAGTCTTGCTCGACATGTGACACTAAGTATTTTAAGAGTAACTCGAAATACAATGGGGAAACGCACTGAGATACAAAGGACTTTATATTTTAAACATTAATTATTATAAAACACTTTCAAGCTGGTAAAAAGGGGTATTTGAAGTGACCATCTCATATGATAATTTAATCATTTTCAATAATTAATCTTTATAATAATTAAATTTCTGCATCTTTCTGCCTTTCGTCATTATATTTTTGAGTTATTCACAAAAAAGAATGTTAATTAATTTAATATTGAAACTGATCAAATTTGTGTCACAATTTTATCATTTAACTTTGTTATTGAGAACTATAATTATTTATGAGCTTGTAGCATTTCGTTATATAGTTATGTATTGCTAAGTTCCAGGACATAATTAGAATTGTAGCGATGACATCCAGGACACCTTTCAAATACTGTGAATGAGATAACGAAATAACTCATACATTAATTTAATAGTTTTCTATATTTAATTCTTAAAATATTGAAACTACTGCACCCTTACTGCCTTTTGTCAGTACCTATATTTTTGAGTTATTGTCTAGAAACTTGCTTATTTTATTTACAAAAAAGGTTTTTAGAATTTTGTATTAGTTTTTTCACTATAAAAAATAAGTATGCATTCAAATAGAATTAAGTTTTCTTTTATATTAATAAAATCAATCTTCCGCATTGGAGTTACAAATTAGAGGTTGGTTTTTCAAAGCCGGTTCAAACTATTAGTTATGGATATTTAACATTAAATGTATGTACATCCTTATTTCATCAGAGTGTAACATTCAACTTTCAAGACTTATTTTAAGTTTGTTCGTCCTGGAATTCACTGCGACATATAAAAAGATTATATTACTTATAAATTTTAATTTTTGTAGACGAAGAGTCATATATTGTACTTAATATTTCAATGTGGGCTACATCATTATATCTGTAATATTATTTTTTATATGTATAACCTATTTATCTTAAATTACCAATGTTTCCATTTATTACCATAAATTTCCATTGACCTGAAATCTATCTTTGAATATAAATAATAAATATTTCCATATAATGCATTTTTATTAACATTAGAACAATAAATAAAGACTAAATTATGTTTTTCTTGTTTAGTCTTCTTAATTATAACATCTGAAAATATTAAATAAATCCTACTTTTTAACACAAAATGAAATACTATGAAATTTTGTTTTAGTCCTGGAAAATATCACTAAATTAAAAAATCAAAATAAATCATTCAATTTTTGTTAATAATAAAAATAAATTATTATATATACTTTTAAATGATCTTTATTATTCATGTATGTAAAAAAACGTATGGTTAGATAAAGTCCTGGATCCTAACGGTGGATATATATATATATATATATAAATATATATATATATATATATATATATAATGCATGTGTAAAATCTAAAGTATTACAAGATTCAAGTTTAGAAAACAATTTGTAAAAAATTTTGGTATAAAACAAATGAAAATTGTAAGTTTTAAAATATATAAAAAGGTTGTTAAAATGTAATAGTTACACATACTTCTTATGTATTATAAATTTCGAGCATCGATGCAAAGAACATACATTAATAACAAGAAAAATTATTGTAAATCAGATCGAATGTTTGAATGTGTTACGACCCGATAAATATTGAAATTTTTGCCTTAAAATATAAACAAAATAGAAATTAAAATACAATATAAAATAATAATTAAAATAATAATTGTAATAATTAATTGTGTGTGAGTAGTAGGGCTGAATTCTAGTAGAACTTCTCCACCAATCAGAGACGCTCTACTTCAATCGCCTTTCCTGCAAAATTCACTATTGGGAGCTAAGGTCCCTTTTGTCGCGGCACGTCACATATTACTCTTAGTCGATGCATTATCAATGCGAATATAAAGATTTAATTATGCAGTGTCGATAACATAGAACACAATTTTTTAAAGATAAAGAAAACACATACATAAGTTAAAATACGAAATTAATTAATGGAAATATATTAAATAATAAGTAAATATGTTTTTCACACTTCAATAGAAAGGCACATATTAATAAAGTAGTCGAGATATAAGAAAGTATGTCGTTAACAGATAAACTTTGACCGCCGATAAACAATTTAATTAACGAATATATTGACTAATTGTGATAAATGATTAACAAATTTATCAACCTTTCGAACTCTATAATTATTATCAATATTAAAAATAAAGACTCATTGTTCTAAGGAGTATATAAACCGCTAATAAACTCTGACTGTCGTTGGCCCTTCAATTGTTTAAAATTGCGTTAATTAAAAAGTAGTGTTAAAGAAGCTGGTTTCTTTTAAATTACAGAGGTAAATTAACAACAGATTTCTTTAACGGTTTTTAATACAATTGTCGTATAAACTTTATTATAGTAGTTATTTTGCTCCATTATTGACAAATTAAATAATATGTACTAAAAATTTTTATGTTTATTTCTGTACGAAAGAAACCAAATTCTTTTGTTTTTTTGATACAGTGATTATAAAAATAACACAAAATTTTATTAAAATAACTGTGTGATAAAGTTTCAATAGTCGTTTTCTTATCAAATGTAATATCACTAAAACGAACTGAAAAATTGTTAAAGATTACACTAGCAATTTATATAAAAATCGTGTAAGGCAGGTTGATGTTCTTTAAATAAACATCAACACACGTAAACTTGTAATGAATGTGAATGAAATAAACTTTGCCGGAAACAACTCGTCGGATCAGGGTTCGTAAAAAAAAGTAGATTCACAAAACACTACAAATTGAACTTTCGAGTTTTTATTAATTATTGACAAATTGACATTTATTTCAATATGATGAGTATACAAGTGATCTTAAAAAATACAGAAAAATGTACGGGATTTTTATCCGTCGTCGACGAGATGAGTATAAATGCGCAACGAAATGATTGTGAAATTTAATGCGAGAAATTAGTACCGCGAAAATTCCCCGACGTTCTCTCACGCTAGTGTTCGAGTACAAAAATCGCCAAGGTCAGTCGGAAGAATAAGCGAATCTCGTTTCTCGAAAAACGTAGAGATTTCCGACGTCTCTCTACGGCGCAAAAAAAGAAAGATGATCAAAAAAACCAAACCCCAGTGGGGGTCAAAGCTGCCCGTCGAGATAAATTTCTTTCGAGGGTAAAACCGCTCGTCGGGGTGAGTCCTTACGAGGGTAAAACCGCTCGTCGAGATGAATTTTTACGAGGGTAAAACCGCTCGTCGATTGCCTGGTACTGTCTGCGTCGAAGATCGTTGCGTCGGAGTTTCGGTCCTTTGCTTTGAGGGTAAAACCGCTCGTTATGTCGTCGTACCGAGGGTCATACCGCTCGTCGAGATTTCGTCGCGTCAGGGTTGTCGAGAGCAGGACTCTTCCAGGGTAAGACCGCTGGAACGCTGTCGGAGTGAATGCTTCGTGACTGCGCGGGAGCCCTATATTTATACTCACGCGGGAAAGACTGCTGCTCCGCGATTGGCGAATCACGAGAGGAAAGAGGTATCCGATGCTGAGACTCGTTATGGCGTGGAGGGGATACCGATATACCCTCATGACCGTCTTCGTTCGTAAGCAGTTTCATCGCTTTATGCGCAGGCGCGTCTCTGAATGTTCGTCCGATGCTGTTTTTCGCGAATGCGTCCTTGAACGGCTACCTCGCGAATACATCTTCTAAACTTTCTCGTCTTTTCCTTTATTCTTTGATTTGATTACACATTCTTTTTCTTTATTATTTTTTTTCGTTTTTCTTACATTTTGATTTGTTTTTGTCTCGCGATCATTACAAACTAAAATTGTAAGTAAAAGTTCTGTTTAAATATTGTTTTAAAATAAAATTATTATATTGTTAAAGAAGGAATATGCATTGATTATTTAACAAGAACCCATACTTCTTATAAAATAACACGAATCCACACAAAAAATTGAACGTTAAGACTTACCAACTTGACTAATCAGCTACTTGTCTTCAATTTATAATTTCTAAATAAAAATTAACCTTTTCCTTGCTCGGAACGTAACAGCTGATTTGGTGGCAGCGGTGGGATGTTATTTTGTTAAAAATATATTTACAAAAAAAATTCTTTTTTTAACATTTCAAAATCTTTATATTCTTATTACTCTTTTTGTGTTAATTAATAAATAACATTATTCTTTCTTTAATCGGCAATTGCAGTCTGAATTGTACTCGATTATTCTGCAAGTTGTTAAGTTTTAACACTTAGAATTATTAGTTTCTGCTCGCGGTTAGGAGTTATACGAAACATAATCCTTTCCTTATAAGTGGTGCAAGTTAAATACTCACAACACTTAGAATACAGAATTTATTGATTAACATTTTTACAACAATGTTCTTTTGTAAAATTAAAAATAAGCAGCAACTAAAAGAATTCAATTAGCTAATTCTAAACGTATATTAAAAAATAGAAAGAAAATAAATTGTAAAATTAACTCATGAACAATTATATAAACACATTTCTTCATTACCCTCATCTTAATTTTAAAAATAATCAACTTTTATCTCAAGGAGGAACAATTGTAGTAGACCCTACTATCTCTATTAATTTAATTAAACATTCCGAATTATCAATTAATACTCCGATTAACAGAAATATTTAACATTCACAGTGATTCTGATATTATTGGAATCTTAGGGGCGATTACGCTCGAGAAAGTATTTCAAATTGATCATTTTATAAAAAGAACGACTGATCAAGACAGAATTTGGGGTTACGACGTTATTGGTCATAGATTTTCTAACGGTCTAACTGCCTTAATTGAAAGTCCATGGATACAAAATAATAATTTTTAAAATTCGTAAATTCATATTTTAATGAGTAAGCTCGTTAGAAAATTAGAACATAATAAATATAAATATCCTTGCGTGGAATTAGTTTCAGGTTGCTTTCAATCTCATACAAGTAATTTTCTGGTCGATCAAACGTTACAAGTAAATCTCATTAAAGAATCAGAATTTTCTTCAATTGGTCAAATTAATAATTCTAATATCAATTCTTCATATCAAAATTCTATAAATAGCAAAGGAAAACTAAACATAGAGTTCCAAGATTTTTCCTTAGAATTTGAAATTATAGAATACCAAGGAGATTCTGAAATTATTGGTATTCTGAGTGCACCATTTCTTGATCAAATATTTGGAAATAATTATTTCGAAAATTGGGCTGCAAATCAAGAAAAACAAAGATTAATACAAATTTCATTGCCACAAAGAATTATAAATAGATTACGAAAAATTTTCAGAAAAACTTTTTTTAGAATACATTTTTAATCTAAGCCTAGATCAAGCAACAAAATAATTGTAAACACTAAATTTTAGCTAAATGTTAATATTAAAATATATATATATATATATATATAATAATAACTAAATAGTATTTTATTTTAAACAAATTATTTCAACAAAGAACCAACTTTTGTAACAATTATTTTGTATTAGAATTTTTAAACATGGAATATTAGGAATATTATTACAATTTTAATATTAGAAACGAAACAAAAAGTTTATTAGTAAATGAAAATTGTTAAAATGGCAGAAAACGCGGATAGAACGCAAGGTCCTAATAACCGAACCTTAAGTGATGAATTATTAACATCGATGACGGAATGTTTTGCCTTACAACAATAGACAATGCATATTCCCCCTTTTGATGGTTCTAATATTCCTGTTAGAGATTTTATTGATGAAATTATTAGAACGGAAACTAGTATTCCAAATAATTGTTCCAATTCTTTCAGTAAACTCATTTTATCTAAATTGAAAGGAGCTGTTCATAAAAGCATACATGGTAAAACTTTTAACACCCTTGATGAGCTTATCGCATATTTAAAACAATGATTTGCCCCTAAAAGAACTTATTCTTGGTATTTGCATGAAATATCCACTATTCGTATGGTTCGTGGAGAAAGTGTAAGCGAATACTATGACAGATTAACTTTATTAGCAGCAGGAGCTCAAGCTGTGCTTACAGAAAAATATAAAGACACCATTGCTACTGTAACGGCACCTTTGACGAAATGCGCCTTAGAAGCTTTTGTCGGTGGACTTCCAGATGCAATTTCTAGTGTAGTTGAAGCGAGAAATGTTAAAAGAATAGAAGAAGTCTATGAAGCAGCATTAGCATATGAGATTAGACATTTACATCAAGCATTAAATCATAATACCTATCACGTTTCGAGGTATCAACAGCCGAACGAAAATAAAACATACAGTACCAATTACGAAAATAGAAACAGAAGTCCAAGCCCTAGAGTCCGATTTAATGAAGAAACATCTCATGCCCATTCTCCAATACGCGCAGGTATCCTAAAAAAACCTAACTTTTCTCAACAACCAATGCCTGGATATTATCCACCTTATCCGTATTACCCCAGTCAAATAGCACAAACTCCATTTATTCCTTTTAATCATTATCCATTTTTCCCACCCAATTAAAAAACAGAAGGATACAATATTAACCAATATAGAGGATCTAAAACGCCCCCACGCGCTTTTTCATCATCTAACGAAAAGAATTTAAATTTTAACCAAGCTCGACTGACAGACGCGACGTAGTCAGGAAAAAACAGAGCGTCAAGCATCAGTAATGATATTACGACAACAAGAACTATCAGGCAAACAAGACTCAGCAAAGAATCACCAGTAATAATTTTAAAATCACTAGATTTCCTCAAGACAAAAGCCTCTTTCTTAGTAGATACTGGAACAGACGTAAACCTTATAAAATTAGATGCTTTAAACCCAGAATTAAATGTTAGGCAAGATGAAGCTATTCAAATTTCAGGAATTACTTCTATAAAATTACCAACACTAGGAGGTGTTCAAGTAACAGTTAATGAAAAACTTGTGACTTTCCAAGTGGTTCCTTCCGATTTTCCCTTGTTTTCTGATGGAATATTAGTCCGTGAATTTCTTAGACAAAAATTTTGAAATTTTGTTTTGGCATAATTCAATAGTAACTCACAATAATCCTGTCCAACCTATGGGGCGTTCCACGCGAAATCGGACTCATTAAAATAAGCTACCATGATTTTTTCAAATTTTTTCATCAAGCCGTTTAAGAGATACAGGTTTTTTAAAAATCACGTTTTTTACATAAAACGTTTTTTTAAAATGGTTATAACTCGGTCAAAAATTGACCAAATTTGACGTTCTATATATGAAAATTTTTGTTTTTACACGCAGTTTTTAATAAAAATATAAAAAAATTTATTTTTTAAATTTACGAAAAAAATTTTTAATTTAAAAAAAATTTATTTTTAAAAATGTATGTATCGATCGATTTTTTCAAAATTTTACTTATTTTTATGAGATACCATAGTGTCCATTAAAGAGGCTGAACACGATCCCGAGTCACAAAATTGGCCATCAGATTAGGAATTTGAGAAAAGTGGAGGTAAAGACCTTAAAAAACGTGTTTTTGAAGGTTTTCAAATTTTTTTTATCCCAAACCTGACGCGCCAGAAACTTCTACATAGATTAAAATTGAAGCTTGAATTGTCCACTACAAGGGCCATATCCGTAAAAACAAAAAAAATTAAAATTTTTTTCAAAACATGAAATTGAAGTTTTTATAATGTGATTTTTAGGGTAGCTGATTATAATCATCAGATTATATCATTTTATAAGTTTCTGTCACGTCAGATTACAATCCGCGACCTCAAACGCCCTTAAGTAACAATTTTCAAGCGATTCCAAAATAATTTTAAAAGTCCATTAAAGCAACCCAAAAAACACATTTTTGGTAACTTCGACCCCATTTTTTGAAAAAATTTTAATCTTTTTTGGTTTTGCGGATATGGGTCTTGTAGTGGACAATTAAAGCTTCAATTTTATTTTATTTTATTTTAATTATAAACGGGACATGCCCTTTCGTACAAAAGTACTCTTAACCTAATATTTAATTACGCATATACATTAAATCACATAAAAAACTAGGCATGCCACTAATTTTCAAATAACAGAATTTTCCGTAATAGAGAGGTGAATCTTCTTTCATTTTCATCAAAGAAATCTACATTTACAGAAAGTTCGTTTGCCTCTCTACTAAGTCTATTAATTAGTGAATGTGACCCGTAATTTGTTCTGTACAACTGCACTGCAAATAGACAACGTTGCCTTGTAGTTCTTGTCGGAGCATATTTAATCGACGACAACAAAGACGGGCAATCAATTTTGCCATTTAATAATTTATATAAAAAGACCATATCTAAAAACACAAATCTCGACTTTATTAATGGCATTCCAATAGATTTACGTAGATTAGCGTATTCATGGGTATACCTATCGAAAGGAATTCCAACCTGTTTCGCTGCAAATCGAAGAAATCTATTCTGCACTCGCTCAATTCGTATCATATAACACGTGTAAAATGGTACCCAAATCACCGACAGATTCTCGAATAAGGATCTCACAAGAGAAAAATATAAGACATTAAGTGTACTTAGACTATGAAAACAAGAGGCACTTCTCATTACAAATCCGAGCATTCTCAGGGACTTAGAAATCACTTCCGATATATGATTATTAAAACAAACATTACAATCTATTAGTAGACCCAAATCTCGCACTTGATGAACCCTCATAAACTCCTGGTTACCAATGGTATAACAATATAGCAATGTTTGCCTTTTAGAAAAAGATAGAAATTTAAGTCTATGTAGAAGTTTCTGGCGCGTCAGGTTTAGGATAAAAAAAATTTTGAAGGCCAATTTTGTGACCCGGAATCGTGTTCAGCGTCTTTAATGGACACTATGAAATCTCATAAAAAAAGTAAGACTTTTTTTGTTGACCTGCGTTATTAATAATTTTAGCTCAAAAGCCCTATTGTTTGCTATATTATGTGGTTATAAAAATTAAAAAATTCGAAATAAATAGATCCCATCGTTTGCCCACAATCAGACAACGCCTAAAAGTTGTTAATTTAGTTCTAGTTTCTTACAAAAAATTTTGAAAAAAATCAATCGCTACATACATTTTTAAAAATTAAAAAAAAAATTTCGTAAATTTGAAAAATAAATTTTTTTATATATTTATAAAAAAAACTACGTATAAAAACAAAAATTTTCATATATAGAACGTCAAATTTGATCAATTTTTGACCAAGTTATAACCATTTCAAAAAAACATTTTCGTAAAAAACGTGACTTTTCAAAAACCTTTATCTCTTAAACGGCTTGATGAAAAAATTTGAAAAAAATCATGGTAGCTTATTTCAATGAGCTCTAAGAGAAAAAAATTTTTTTTAAAAAATCTGAGATGCAAAAGTCAAATACTGTCCGATTTCGCGTGGAACGCCCCCTATATTCTTTCAGGACACTGAATCAGTAAAATCTAGAGAAAATTTAACGGAAAATAAGGAAAATAAAAGAAGAGGACTAACTATTAAGGCTAGAGTAAACAATAGAATAGAAGTAATAAATAGAAGTAATAAATAAGAAGATACAAGAAGGATATTTACCATTAGTTAAAACAGTAGATGGATTATTAATGGGAGAAGCAATAGTATCCAACAATGATGGAGTGTGTTACATTCTGGCTATAAATACCACTGTAGAAGATATAGAAGTAGAAATTCCACCCCAAAATTTAATTTTCTTTAAATATTATCAACTATCTGGAGAAGAATCTGATGACGAATCACTAGAGGAAAAAGGTGAACCTTACGAAGATAGAGTTTCAGCTATTATTTTCAAGCTAAGATTAGACCATTTAAATCTTGAAGAACAAGAACATGTTAAGCAAGTAGTGCAAGAATTTCCTGAAAGTTTTCATCTACCTAGAGAACCTTTAAAGCCAACAAATCGGGTTAAACATAAAATTCTTACTGCAGATGAAATTCCAATTCACACCAGACCATATAAATTTTCTCCAGCCCAGAAAGAAGAAATCGACAAAGTGATAGAACGAATGACATCAGAAGGTGCCATAGCACCCTCATCTTCACCATACAATTTCCCTTTACTTATTATACCTAAGAAAATAGATAGTACAGGTAAAAAGAAGTGGAGAATAGTAATAGACTTTAGAGCCCTTAACGAAAAAACCGTAGGTGACTTTTATCCATTGCCTCACATAACCTCCATCATCGATTCATTAGGCCAGGCTCAATATGTTTCAGTTTTTGATCTAGCTAGTGGTTTTCATCAAATTGAATTAGATCCAATTGACAGACAGAAAACAGCATTTTCAACAGTACATGGACATTACGAATATATACGAATGCCAATGGGATTAAAAAACTCATTGGCTACATTTCAAAGATTAATGGATCAAGTCATAGTAGGTTTACAAGGAGTAGAGTTATTCGTCTATTTAGATGACAGTAATTTACGCAGATAACTTAGAAGAGAATAGAAGAAAGGTAAAAAGATTATTAGGACGACTAAAAAACGCCAATTTAACCTTACAACCAGAGAAATGTGAGTTTTTATTTAAGGAAGTAGCTTATTTAGGCCATATCATTAGCAATAAAGGTGTAACACCTAATCCGAAGAAAATAGAAGCAGTAGAACACTTTCCAACTTCAAAAACACCCAGGAACATATAACAATTTCTTGGCCTTGCTGGTTACTATCGACGATTTATAAAAGACTTGTCAGCTAAGCAAAACCATTAACAAATTTATTAAAGAAAAATGAGAAATTCGTATGGGGAACAGAACAAGACAAAAGCTTTAAGGAATTGAGATCAATATTATGTAAAAGTCCTATATTACAATATCCTGATTTCAACAAAACTTTTACTATTACGACAGACGCTTCAGATTACGCAATTGAGGCCGTTTTGAGTCAAGAAAAAGATGGGATGGATTTACCTATAGCATATCTCTCCAGAATTCTCAATACACCTGAACAAAATTATTCTACAACAGAAAAAGAATGTTTAGCCGTACTTTACGCAGTGAATCATTTTAAACCTTATGTTTATGGTAAGAAGTTTATATTAGTTAGCGATCATGAGCCCTTAAGATGGATTGATTCAATAAAAGACCCAGGACATAGATTAGTAAGGTGGAGATTAAAAATAACGAGACTACGAATACGAATTTAAATATAAACCAAGCAAATTAAATCACAACGCCAATGCCCTTTCAAGAAATCCTTTTAAAAAAATTCAAAAAAAGACTTTACAAACTCAAGCTAGAATTTTGATCCAAACCAGGCAAGATACTAAATCAAAATCATCATCAGTTCTTTCTACAAGTAGAGGTATTACAGACCCACCTGCAAGACAAAGAAGAAGTCTCCCACCTCCTACCAAAATTAAGGACCCTGTAAAACAAAAAATAACTAAGTCAAAAAGTAAGTTAGAAGGAAGTACTATTGGCCAACGTGTTCTAAAACCTCAGAATCAGATGAGCTACCCCAGCCTCCAATAAGGAAGAAAAGCACAAGAGTGGTACCAAGTCTCGTCATTCCAACGCAACCATTGTACGATCCATATGCACCGAAAAGTGCTCCTCCAGTAATCCTTTCAGAAAACGATCAATTTCCTGAAGCTAGTAATATAGAAAAAAATAAAATTAAAAATGTGAGCCCACCTGTTAGTGGAAGTGATGATTCCTCATCCGAAGAAGAAGATATTCATTACAAAACCAGAGAAGAAATAGCTGTGGATTTAGAAAAATCTATAGCTCAATTCAATCAATCTTTAATCCAACATGAAGAATGGCTAAAAGAAGAGGAAGCAGCTCCAAGAGATTGGACAAATACTTCACTAGGAAATGAAGACCCGGAAATACATGAAGCTGCTAACGCATATATGCCTGGAAATAATTTTGAATTCTCAGAAAAGGTAAATGAAATATTAAAAAGCACTAAAAAACGAACTGAAAATGCAAACAAAAATAAAGAAATTAAATGAGAAGAAGCTATCAATTTTCCGAATCAAATAATTAAGTCTTAAATAAATCTTCTATCAGCTCATGGGCTTCATATGTATCGACAGCACAGCTGCCCTAATACAGAAACCTGCTTAATCAGAAAAATATTTTCGAAATTAATTAATAATTTCAAAATTATCGAAGAACTTAGAAAAAAGCGGTAGCATGGTGGGATACGAGCCCACGACCTTTCTATTGCCGGTAGACTGCTCTGACCACTGAGCTACATGCACCCCGAGATTCTCCAAGTTCCTTGAAATATACTATCACTTCCTACATTATTTTGATGATAACGCAGGAAGTGTCTTAAAGATGGTAAGCCATATTTCAATTCAAAGGCGATTATAATTTTACAGAAAGTGAATTTATCATTCGGTTTATTTCTGTATTAGGGCAGCTGTGCTGTCGATACTTATGAAGCCCATGAGCTTATAGAAGATTTATTTAAGACTTAATTATTTGATTCGGAAAATTGATAGCTTCTTCTCATTTAATATTTGTAAACCGAATGATAAATTCACTTTCTGTAAAATTATAATCGCCTTTGAATTAAAATATGGCTTACCATCTTTAAGACACTTCCTGCGTTATCATCAAAATAATGTAGGAATTGATAGTATATTTCAAGGAACTTGGAGAATCTCGGGGTGCATGTAGCTCAGTGGTCAGAGCAGTCTACCGGCAATAGAAAGGTCGTGGGCTCGTATGCCACCATGCTACCGCTTTTTTCTAAGTTCTTCGATAATTTTGAAATTATTAATTAATTTCGAAAATATTTTTCTGATTAAGCAGGTTTCTGTATTAGGGCAGCTGTGCTGTCGATACATATGAAGCCCATGAGCTTATAGAAGATTTATTTAAGACTTAATTATTTGATTCGGAAAATTGATAGCTTCTTCTCATTTAATATTTGTAAACCGAATGATAAATTCACTTTCTGTAAAAAAATAAAGAAAGTTTATCAATCACTTCACCCCAAACAAAAGAGAGTATAAATAAAACTAAAAACGTAACCTTCGAATGACATTCAAAAAGAGCGACTACACCATTAAATTTTGATAGACCACTTGCTATATCAACTCCACATCCAACCATTCGAGAAGAATCAAATTTAGAATCAGAACCAGAATCAACAGAAACAGAAAATGAAATTCCTCCTAATCTTCCCGAAAATCTAAGTAATAAAATTGAATTCCCAAATTCAAACGTTACTAGTAGTAGAGAAAATCTGACTTATTGCAGAAACAACTATGTTAACTTCTTATCAGCAGATAGTGAAATTACAACTTCAATCGGAAAGCTGCTTATCAACATAGGAGCAAAAGATCCACATGAAATAAAATTTAAAAATCCCCAAAAAGGACAAATTTTGATCACGCCACGTCGAAAGTACAACATTTACTCGTTAATTATAAAGCACAACTATTTTGACTCTCTAGTTAAAGCCGATGTATATTCTAGTTTTAAAAATTTAAAAATAACACTCCAAAAAGACAACGTAAATGAAATCAGAATTTCTAGAAAAGGTGACATGACAGTCGAATTAATGAAAGGAGAACTACTACAAATCATTAATGATATATTTCATCATAGCAACATAAAAGTCACTATATGTTATGGTCAAGTTACAATACCTAACGAAGAATTACGAAAAGCAATTATCAAAGAATATCATAATAGTAAAATAGGAGGACACAAAGGAGCAACAAAAACGTATCGCAGGATAAGGGAAAAATTCTTTTGGCCAGGAATCAAAGACCAAGTAACAGAATTCATAAGAAAATGTCCAACTTGCCAAGAACAAAAATTAGTGCGTGTAAAAACTAGAGAACCAATGCTTATAACTGATACCCCTCTAGACGCCTTTGATAAGGTTTCATTAGATACTGTAGGAAAATTACCTACAACCCCGGATGGGAACTGTCACATTTTAACAATGCAGGATCATTTATCAAAATATTGTCTTGCTGTACCTATTTCTGATATTTCAACTACTACAATTGCACACGCAGTAGCTACAGAATTATTTTCTAAATATGGAGCACCAAAGGTTATTTTAACGGACAAAGGAGGAAGTTTCATCAGTAAACTCATGAGAAAATTATCAAAAATTTTCGGTGTGCAACAAGTAACTACATCTGGTTATAGGCCCCAAACTAATGGCAGTTTAGAAAGAAGTCATATTGTTCTAATAGAATTTTTAAAACAGTATTCACAAAATTACGATGATTTGGATAAACTACTTCCTTTTTCAATGTTCGCATATAATACCTCAGTTCATGAAGCAACACATTTTACACCTTTTGAATTAATATTTGGTAAAACAGCCAGAACTCCTATCTCATTTCCACCAGAAGAAAAACTAGGGACCTATGGTTCCTATTTGTCAGAATTAATAAACAGATTAACCGAAATAAACCATCTTGCTGCAGACAATCTTATGAGGTCCTATTAAAATCAAAAAAAAAATTACGATAAAAAAATTAAACCATTTTTAGGAAAAATAGGAAACAAGGCTTATGTTTTAAGAGAAGTAAAGAAAAGTAAATTTGATCCTTATTACTATGGACCTTATAAAAAAGTGGACATTTCAAATAAACATACCGCTATACTTCTTAATAATAATGTCCAAAGATTCCAAAAACACGTAGATAAATTAAAATTAGCCTACGAATAAGAATAATAACACTATTTTATGTCTTATAGATGGTTGAGCTTATTCTTCGCACTCCTCCCCTCCAAGGAGAAATTATTAACGTTAATATATTTCCAAAAAGAGATATTAATCGATTAGAATTTCCAAAGGCAGTTTTAGAAGAATTAACAGCAGAATATGATTTAACAAAACCCCGATATATTGTTGACAATGTAGCAAGACCCTCACATAATAGACTTTACGAAATTAAATGCTCAGTTAAAGATCTAAATAATGATAACATTTTTCTTGTAATAGCAAAAAACGAAAGAAAAATCAAAGATGCAGAACATGTTGCAGCGCGTAAAATGTTAAAGATGTTAGAAAAAGTTTACTATTTTAGTGAACAAGAAAAAGAATCTAATGTAAGAGGACTAACATATGTGCTATGTCAGGAAGATTCGACCATTTTAAAAATAAAATTATATAAATTGAGCAATTGTTGTGAAATCTGTTATATGAGAGGTCATATTAAAACAGGATGCTTTTGACCAATAAGAAACAGAAAGTTACTTAACCCAAAAACAAAAAATAATTCTAAGGGTGATTAGTGGAATATCCCAGGATCACTAATACAAAATAATGAAAATTCAAATAATAGTGACAACTGAAATCTTCCAGAATCCACATTCAATTAAAAAAAAAGACTTTTTATATATAATAATTAAAATGTAAAAATATACAAATAATAAAACAAATAAATAAAATAATAAAGAAAGACGAAAGAAAAGGAAGGAAGAGGAATTTGAGGTTGCCTTCTTCTTTCCTCTTTTTTTTAAATTGGAATAAATAATTATAATTTTTATTCTTCTCTAGTAAATTGAAATTCCCTAGAAAATTCTAGTGAAATAGAAAATTATAATTCTCTAGAAGATTCTAGTAAAATCACAATTCCTAGAGACTTAATGAAGAGAAAATAAAAAAATAATAATAATAATAATAATTTATACTAATAAATATAATTAATTTCAGATAGAGATTCCCTTCTTGGAACATATTTCTGACGCTACAAAATATATATTCATATCTTTCAAATTATTGTTACTAATAATAGCTCTAATTGTTATAAAAATATGTTTAATAGTCTCAATAACTTTTAAAGAATTTTTGAATAAAAATTTCCCATTTTTCTATATTTTTTTGCAATACAATTGGTTACCTTCTATTTAAGGGATGTTTTTACCCCTAAAAACCGAAAACGACTTGATCTCGAAAAACGGTCAGACACGTGTACCTTTTTTAGCTCTAGTTTCCGCAAATCTTTAGTTCGTTCATGGGTGCAAAATAAAGTTTAATTTTGTTGGAGGGTGAAATCATAACAACGCGAAGACAGCGATCAAATGGTTCTAATGTATAAAATTATGCTCTACCTTTATTCCACCTATATGCATATAGAGCGTCATCGCTTGAAGTAGTAACGGAATCGCTATAGTAAGACACACGGGCTTTTAATAATAAGGTATAGAAAAAGAAGAGCAATCTAAAATCTTCCGCTAATCACTGATAGATGTCAACACAAGTATTAAAACGTAAATTATAACTGGTTGGACATTTAACAAGTTATAATTACATATATATATATATATATATATATGTGACGCCCCACGGTGAAAGGGACCTTAGCTGCAAAAAAATTAATTTTCAGTTACTTATGTCATTCTATAGTTTTTGAGTTGTTCTTTCATATGCAAAAGTAAAAAATAATTTTTACTTACAGGTTTTTTTGTTATTAATGTTTAAAAATGAGCTTGTTCAATGTTTACACGTGGTTATTCAGAAAATTTGCCCCTCTACTTACTAATACTACTACACTGGCCATGCACGTACAATTCGTGCACTTCGTGTAACACGGACAACTATCAATGTGTAATGAGTAGTGGGGCTGAATTTCATTGGAACGCCTTGACCAATCAGAGTGGTTCTACTTTAAATGCCTTTTCTGTAAAATTTGTCTATTGCAGCTAAGGTCCCTTTCACCGTGGAGCGTCACATATATATATATATATATATATATATATATATATATATATATATATATATATATATATATTAATAGAATAATAACTTTAAGGATAAAATTAACTTGTGAGCTTATTATGAGTATACAGAAAATTTAAAATAATAATAATAATAATTATATAAAAACAATATATATATATATATTGTTTAAATAATTGTGTTTAATACATATTTTGAATTTTATTTTTTAAATAAAATTGTCAACGATAAAATATGTTTGGATTAAATATACTAATTATTTAAATGAACAGAGGAAAAATGTGTTTTAATTGAACTTAAAATATGATTAATAGCATAGTAATAATATTTTGGGTTTAAATTAAACCAAAATTGCTTGAATCAAATAAATCGTTTCCTCAATGTAAAATTATAAAAAGAATTATTATTAATATTATTACAAGATCCGAAATATTCTGAAAATATTATGAGAATTAAATAATAACGCCCTGTAATTAAAATTATTATTTAATAAAATCTCTTTTATTAAATAAGTCAATGTTTACAGTTAAGTACAAAACGCAGTAAATTTGATTATATATAGGTAAAAGTATAATATTGTCCTTCGATTAAGAAAAAGAGACGGTGAAAGGAAAAAAAAGAGAAAAGAGAATATATATATGAGGCATTCCATGTCAAGTGATCCAGGTGGAGAAAAATTTTTCCCCAATCCTAGCAAAACTTTGGGCTTTTGTAGTACTAATAGATAGTAATTTTTCGTGAAAATATTCTTTTACCTAGTCCAATATTTTCCGAGGGGAAGGATGTTAAATTTTTGGGATTTTTAGTACAATGCTTATTTCAATAATTTTTTACTCTTAAACTATTAAACATGAAAATTTGGCAAGGTACAATTTAAAAAGGTTTTTTCATGCTCTTTCGATTGAAAATAGGCATTTAAAAAAATTTTTTTTGGCCCAAAAAAATCAAAATTAAAAATAAATTTTAATTTTTTGGAAAAAGGACAGCTTTTTTTTAACGAAAGCTGAGGTTTTTTCCTAAAAGAACATATAAATGAAAAAGTGGCACAAGAATGTTTAAACATTTAAAAAATGAATTTTCTCGTAAAAACCGGGTTTAGAGCGCTCCGGTGAGTAGAAACCTCTGTTTTTCAATGTTTAAATATTCCTGTCCCACTTTTTCATTTATATGTCCTTTTAGGAAAAAACCTCAGCTTTGGTTTAAAGAAAAAAAAAGCTGCCCTTTTTCCAAAAAATTAAAATTTATTTTTAATTTTGATTTTTTTGGGCCAAATTTTTTTTTTAAATGCCTATTTTCAATCGAAAGAGCATGAAAAAACCTTTCCAAAATGTACCTTGCCAAATTTTCATGTTTAATAGTTTAAGAGTAAAAAATTATTGAAATAAGCATTACACCGTAAGACACCTGGGTCACTTGACATGGAATGCCTCATACACACACACACACACACACATATATATATATATATATATATATATATATATATATATATATATATATATATATATATATATATATATATATATATATATATATATATATACGTGTATGTATGAGATGTGTATATGAAAATATATGGGTAATTTTCACGTAACTGTAATACTTGGCGGCGTCACAGAAAATACATTTAAAATAAAAAATTTTTGCTTGGGTATGGATACATTTCACAGGTATGTATAAAACCTATTCGCAACCACAAATATGTGCAAATAGATATTATATTTTTTGATAAATTGCAGAATTCCCTCCAAAATTTCAGCTCCGTGGCGTGTCCGTTTTTTAAAACTTTAAATTAAAATTCAGAAATTTTATTGAAAACGCTGAAACTGAAAACGAGAATTTTTTAAATATATATTATGTATATAGGTGAACAATTTCTACATATAATGCATCTTCTAATACTTCTTATAAAATTATAAAATGTAAAATAGTTTTGTCCACAAATTTTTTCAATTTTGTAATAAGATATTTTTCATTATAATTTAACTTTTTATGGCACATATTAATGTTAACTGAGAATTAAAATCTAAAATAAGATCCATTAGCAACAAATATCAGTAAAAAAAAGGTTTAAAATTTTCAAGTTCTACACTTAAAAACAATTTTCTTTGTAAAAATGTGAAGTTCACAAAAAAAGTGGTCAGTACCGTGGTATTACTATTCTTTTAATGTAAACACTCTCTATGGTAATTATTACGATTTTTTTGAAGATTATATTAGAAACAAATTATCTGCCAAAAGAAAAGATTTATTTTGCAAAATTTTGGGAACTAGGTTAGTTTAAATGTCAAATGTCAGCTCCGTGGTGTCACATAAAATGTCAGTTCCGTGGCGCCTGTGGCGTACAGTGTAAAGGTGCAAATTGATGGATAAACAGTTGCTACAACAACACATAGTACAGAAGAGGACAGACATAGTTGTGTCCTTTTATATTTCAGTGCTTTGGCAACCGTTGACTTATTAAAAAACACCTTAATATTCGAAAAAACACGCCTTTATAATAACCAAGCAGAAGCACAGTTTAATTACTGTTGATTGTAACGCTCTTATTTGAGAATACTTTTCTACAATTAGTTTTATGCGCTAATTTCATAATGTTATGTCAAGCTGATAGTAAATAGTAAATATTTTTGCTGGGGCTATTTTGTGCATTAAAATGCATTTTTTAACTCCGTGATTTATTTAAATTCAGAATTAAAAGAAAATCAACTTTTGCATATATATGTTATACTTCCTTCTGAAGGTTTCCTATGAGTTAGTCAATGAAATAAATTTTTTTGTCGAAGTTGTAGTTATTAAAAGTTGTTCCAAAAATAGACCCCGGGATGGAGCTACTTTGTGTATTGAAATTTGTGTTTTTATAATGTTACATAAACATTTTTTTGATACTTTCTTATTCAATAAATCTTTTGTGTAGATATTTCAGAGTAAATTAAAAAAGAATGAGATATTAAACAAAAAATTTTGTAAATATTATACAACAAAATGTAAAATAAAATACTAAGATTTTGCTAAAATCATGATTTATTAATAATTAACAACCTTTCTTTAAATCTTATATTACTCTGAAAATAAATAACACTTTTTCTTTTTAAATATACATTTTACAATAATACATTATGATAATTATAAAATTATCATTTAAACACATGTAAATAACTTTAAATCATCATTTTAATAGAAGCTTTTTTAAACGTTTTGAATATGATATTTTTTAAAAACTTGAAATTAATATTTTAAGGTTAAATGAATAACAATTTAATATCTAATACACTTTTTCAGTTATTTTAAGAGAAACGAGAGAAATAGTTTTAAGACTAATTTGAAAAACTTATAAATATTAAAGTTAATTTTTTGTCGTTATGTTGCTCACCGGTTGAAGTTTTAATCGTTTTAAGGATTTTAATTAACTTATTTTTGGTTTTTTGACAAAGAAGTTCTTTTTAATAATTTTATTTATTAAATACCTGGCGTACATAAAGTAGCCCCAGTTGACGGCAGTATTATTCAATGCATAGGGTGGTCAGCTCCGTGGCAGCCAATTTTCGAAAATTTGTTATAATTTTTTTATAATTATAGCTGTAGTAAAACCATTCAAATGACAACTATATTATGCCCTAATGATGAGGAAAAGTGATATTTAACATTAAAAAAACAAAAATTTTTTTCTTTTAAAAATGATCTTGAAATTGCACAGTTACGTGAAAATCACCCATATGTATGTCGACGTACATGTATGTATTTAATACATATGACCAAGATGACGATTGAAAGTTCCTATTGTTCCTCAATCCGAAGACATGGAATTCCATCCTCAGAATGCCTATAGGAAATTCGAGGCAGATTATTGTCGCATGTTACGTGTTCAAAGGTGCATAAGAACGTAGAAAAGTATATTTCTATATACCGCCCACACAATCAAAATCGACCACTGGATTAAATCAAACTACAAAAAAATATACTTTTAAATTAAGAAGATAATATAAAATGTACCCAGATAGCCAAGCATACTAATCATTATTTTTCAGTACAGCGTTTTGGTATCGTACTCATATTGTACTAGCACAAAATAATAAAGCATGTACATACCAGTACGATACTAGTATAATAACGGTATGTCATACGGATAGAATTATGAAATTGCCAAAGTACTTCGTACGAGTATAACACCAAGTACAATACCAGTACGCCAAACTAATTGAGATTTTAGGTTATCAATTTACAATGCTTTTCCGCCATTATCTGTACGATATACCAGTACAGTACCTGGTATAGTGCGAAGGTACATGGCTGGTACAGTACTAGTGCGCTGGTTATCTGGGTATATAAATACATTATATGATATATGAGTGTTTTTAAATATATAAACATATATAAATAAACATTCAACGAAAAATATTACTCACCATGTGCAATTATTACTGGAACCGTGCGAACATCTTCTACGAACGAAGGATTCGGGTGAAACAAATTGTGCAGTATTCTTAAAATTTCATCCACAATTAAATGTGTTCTTGTTATAATTTCAAAATATTCCTCCCTGCGCTGATTTCTTACGCGTCTTCGGTAAAGGGTGGAACTGGAAACTCCACGACCAACAGGCACCATCTCCGTAGAACGAATCAAATCCTGAAGGGTATAGGCCCTTCTTAACAATCTCGCCATCTCCGCCGTCGATGACATCACAAATGGAAGAATTTGCGACACCGTTCTTCTTCTTATACGCAAAGGACCAACTAAAATATAAACAAAAAAGAGAAAGAGCTTGAATTATTTAATCGCTTAAAATTGAACTCACAATAACAAATATTACTAACACTAAACGATATCTAAATTATACCGCCTTAATTTAAACAGATACTCGTAACAAAAAATTTCTCTTTTCAACTGTATTGAATTTACACGTATCAAGACTCCATTTCTCTAATTATCTAGTCCTCGAACTACGGAAAAATCACCCGGATCGAGATAATTTCTGGTAAATTCGGCGTACAAACCACACAAAATATTAATCGCCTGATTAGATACAACAGGCTAAAAAGCAAATTGGAAAATACCAAAATACTCTTCAAAATCTACCAGTCTTTGTGCAAGAACCCGACAATGAATCACGCACCAATTGTTTTGAGTACAACTTGAAAAATTTATAGTATTATTAAAAAACGGTGAACCAAACCAATTATTGTTATTTTGTGAATTCGGCACTACATTAAATCCCTCCCCATTTGATCGCTTACCACCCAAAAATTCTTCCAACATAATTAATCAATTATCGAAGCACTCACGAAGAAGAAATAATACTAACTAAAGATGCATCCGAAATCCCCACCAACAACACTATTGTTATCAACAGGCACAGGAAATAAAATGAAAACACTCAAGACCTAAGGTTCAACTTCGAGAGATACTGACCTACACCACAATCGAAGGAATAGGACAGATCATTGCACCTCACACAATTAAACTTGATAAAGCTTCTTTGTCACAACAACTCTTAGATAACTATAACTATCACATATAAAGATCAACTTACCTCTCATTCCTCGTATCACATAATTTCAATATGCACTTAAAATCTTCATCATGTTCAAATTTATTTTTTAATTTTCGTCCACTTTTATCGAGGACGATAAAAACTTTTAAGGAGGGAGGACTGTTACGACCCGATAAATATTGAAATTTTTGCCTTAAAATATAATCACAATAGAAATTAAAATACAATATAAAATAATAATTGAAATAATAATTGTAATAATTAATTGTTATTTAATTAACTAATAATTATTATAATTATTAATTAGTATCAAATTTAAATAAAGCAATCAACTTAAATGTTCAAAAAGCTACACATGATAATCAATTATCGACATAGACTTATTCACACCACCAGTAATCGTTATTCTTTAGTAAGATCTATAATTTTAATTATACTCATTGTATTTTTGTCAACTCTTTTCTTTCTTGTTGGTTTTTAAATAAACTATTCTTTCAATACATTTAGTTTAGAAAAAGTGAAAGGTTATTCTTATAGCTTTTTTGACGTAGAATACGAATCTGATTTCCAAAATGGCCCATCACGTCAGGATTACTTGTAATATTGCCTTAAATAGACAAAAAGGTCTATTTTGGCCATTTTTCGGAATTTTTTTTGTTAACCAAATTTTTTTTTCAATTTGTAAAATTGCATCGTATAGTGCTATATCTAAGCTTTAAAACCCATTTTTCAAAATTGCTTTACGATTTTTTAGAAAAAAGTTATGTAGATTTGAAATTAAATGCCATTTTGAACTTGTATATACATACTTACATTTGCTTAAAAAAATTTCAAATCTACATAACTCTGTTTTAGAAAATCGTAAAGCAATTTTGAAAAATGGGTTTTAAAGCTTAGATATAGCACTATACGATGCAATTTCGCAAATTGATAGAAAAAATTTTGGTTAACCAAAAAAAATTCCGAAAAATGTCCAAAATAGACCTTTTTTGGCTATTTAAGGCAATATTACAAGAAATCCTGATGTGATGGGCCATTTTGGTAATCGGATTCGTATTCCACGTCAAAAAAGCTATAAGAATAACCTTTCACTTTTTCTGTAACAGAACTAAGCCAAAATTTGCAGGTCTGTGTTATGTTTTGATTAAATATATATTAATTATTTAAATGAACAGAGAAAAAATGTTTTTCAATCAGACTTAAAATATGATTGATTGCATAGTAATACTATTTTAGGCTTGCAATGAACCAAAATTGTTTTTAATCAAATAAATCGTTTCCTCAATGTAAAAAAATAAGACGAATTATCTATATATATAAGATGATACTTTTGTCTGTACATTGCTCAGAAATCTAAATATCCCATACAATTATTCCTTTTGAGCATCCAGGATTCTAAAAATGACAATAAAAAATTTTGTATATATATATATATATGTATGTCCGTATGTATGTCCGTATGTCACAGAATCTTTGTTCGCGAATTACTTAAAAACGGCTTAACCGTTTGAAACCAAATTTTAGCAGGATGTTTGACCTTAGGCCAAGGAAGGTTTTTAAATTTACAGATTTAAAAAATATTAATTAGTACGGAAGATATTAAATTTTTTCAAAAAATTCAAAAATAAATAATTTTTTAATTTAACCTTTTTTAAAAAATGCTTTCATACTTTGTATAATTAAGTATAACATGTTATTTAAACTATCTATAAGTAAGTATTACATGTTTTTTAGTCACATTTTAGCATAATTTTGCAAAAAATATTTATAAAAGACAATTTGTGGAAAAATTATGCCAAAATTTGACCAAATAACATGTAACAATGAATTATAGATAATTTAAAAGCAATTCATTAAGAAATATAAAATCTGAAAAATTTTGATCTTGGTAATAGGACATTATTTTTGCTAAAAAATTTTTACATTCTGATAGATTGCAGTAAATTAAGCAGTTATGACTTTTGTGAGATATATATAAACAATAAATATACAGATTTTAAACATATTTATTAGAATGGGAGGTATTCAATTTTTTCTAAAAATTTAAAAAATGGAAAATATCTAATTTTTTTATTTTTTAATATATATCTTTTAAACTTTTGACGTCAAGATAATGGAATTTAAAATAATTTGTTTATTCAATTAATCAAAAAATTTTCAATTACAAAACTACGAAAATATTAAAAATGGTAAACGATAAATGGTAAACAATATTAAAAAATATTAATTAATAGCTTTACGATTATTTTTAAAGGAGATTGAAAATGGAGATTTTTTATGATAAAATTCATATTACAGAAATTCAAGAATACCTGTGAAACGATACTTGCATTATGCTACTGGGGAAAAACTTAGACAGTAAAAAGTTTTGTTGTTTCAATTCTAGGTTTAACTATTATGGATGTTTTAAGCATTGTAAAGGCAAAAGTTAACCCTTTCGTGCCCCCGGGAAATCCAGCTGTTGGATTTGTTTACAAATAGGTACGGGGGGTTTTCGAGGTCGCTGATTACGAATCTGATGTCAGTTTTATAAAATTCAAAATGTCGGATCCAATATGGCGTACAAGATTTAAAAAAAAAATGCTTGAATTTGCTTTAATATCGTTACTCCGGGATTTTTGGAGTCACTGATTACGAATCCAATATCAGTTTTTCAAAATTAAAAATGGCGAATCCAATATGGCGGACAAGATTTTTAAAAATAGCTTGAATTTGCGTCAATATCGTTACTTGGGGGTTTTCGAAGTCGCTGATTGCGAATCAGAAGTCAGATTTGAAAAATTTTTTAAATTTAAAATAGCGGATCCAATATGACGGACAATATTTCAAAAAATTGCTATAATTTGCTTACATATTGCTTACATATTTGCCCCGAGTATCAACTCAGGGGTTTTCGGGGTCGCTGATTACAAATCCAATATCACTTTTAAAAAATTCGAAATGGCGGATCTAATATGGCGAATACAGTATTTGTAGACGCTCAAGCAAATGGTGGCATAGAATTTTCTACTTTTCTATAGATGTGGCCATTGTAAATTCCCTGAAACTGTATTAGCTTCATTATAAATGTTTTCGAAAATTTAACGGCAAGTGCGCCTAAAACAATGTTGTAGAAAAAAGCGCCTTTATCGGAACCTCTCAGGTAGTGTGGAAAACCACACTTCTGCAATTCTAATCTGAAATTCTATCCGTCCTCAAAGACCTCAAAAACTGTTGTATTTAATCCGCCATTTTGATTTTTAAAAACTGACATTAGAGTCGTAATCAGCGACCTCAGAAACCCCCGTGTAGAAATATTGAAGTAAATTCAAGCATTTTTTAAAAATCTTGTCCGCCATATTGGATCCGCTATTTTAAATTTTTTAAAACTGATATCGGATTTGTAATCAGCGACCCCTAAAACCCCCGAGTATCAATATGTTAGCCAATTTAAGCAATTTTTTGAAATATTGTCCGCCATATTGGATGCGACATTTTTAATTTTAAAAAATTTTCAAATCTGACTTCTGATTCGCAATCAGCGACTCCGAAAACCCCCAAGTAACGATATTGACGCAAATTCAAGTAATTTTTAAAAATCTTGTCCGCCATATAGGATTCGCTATTTTGAATTTTGAAAAACTGATATTGGATTTGTAATCAGTGAGCCCGCAAAACTCCGAGTAACAATTTGAAAGCAATTTTGATGAAATTAAAAAAAATTAATTTGATTAAAAATTTGTCGGTCATATTAGATCCGCCATTTTGAATTTTTTAAATCTGACTTAGTATTCGTAATCAAAGACCCAAAAAACATAAAAAAACGAAGTGTTGTTAAAAATTATTCACAAAATGTTAACGAAATGTATAGTTTGTTACACAATTGTTTTATAAGAACAGTCAATGTTTATTCCATTGTTCAAAATAAATATTACAACTTTTCGTAATTTACTATTTTTTTAAATGTGGCCACATCCATTCAGAATAGAAAGCAATTTAGCGCAAATAAATACGTTAATTTTTATAAAAATTACATATAATTTTTTAAGTGGGACATATATGTCCCGGAGGCACGAAAGGGTTAAACAAAGTGTCGATTATTATTTTTGTGTAACAAACTATCCGGTTTTCCCATCTTTGTCCAAATTTTTCCAGGTATATATTTTCTCATCAAATATAAATTTTTTTGATAAGTATAAACGATAAATAAAACTACAAATGACTATAAAAATTCACATATTTTATAAAAATACTCTTCGACGGGTTTTTGTTTTTTTTTGCTCAGGGACTTTTGGGAAATCTGCCTACAGATACCTTGGATTCCGCACTCCAAGGTTATGTGGAGTTGGTAAAATAAAACAAAAGGGAATATTAAAAAAAAGATAAATAAATAAATCTTATAATAAATTTAATAAACTGGCGACCTACTACCATCCCGACCCACTAAAACCCGTAACCCTTCTTCTGGAGCCCTTTACCCTCCCTCGGAACTATCGTAAGACTTTAGCCTTCGAGGGTGGCGCTCCAACTCTGTCGCTAATGCGACTATTTGCTTTTCTCTGCGGTTATCCTGCGTCCATAGTTAAAAAAATGATTAAAACTATTTCAATATAAAAGCGGAATTAACAGCACAACAACAATAAAAAACAAAAATTTTTAAGCAGTTTAAAAAGTCAAAAGATAAGATCGCAAACGGATATAAAAAAGAAAAGAAAAAAAAGTAAGCACGTATATAATGTTGAAAAGACAAAACTGTACAAAAACAATTAAAAAATGTATAAGGACAAATAAATCACAAAATAAATTAATAAAAAAACAAACAAAACAAATTAAAAGCTGTTTAAATTACGCTTTTTGGCGGCCGTCGAGATCCTTCCTCGACATAACCGAGATTATGAAGTTCTCGCCTTGTCGCCAATTTTCCTCTGACTGGGTCATCAGCGATACTATGTTTTCCGGTGTAACTTGACTGTTTACACCTTCGAACATGGCCCGCCTCTCCAAGTCCTACTTCTTGCATGAGAAGAGGGTGTGCTCCGCGTTGTCCTCAGGGAACTGGCAATATGCACACACCTCGTCCTCGCGTAATTTAAAGCGACACAGATACGAGTTAAAACACCCGTGACCTGTGAGCGCCTGAGTCATGTAATAGGAAACCTGACCGTGTTTCCTATTTATCCAGGTGGCGAGTGCCGGGATAAGGCGATAAGTCCATCGACCTTTCTCCTCACCATCCCATCTTTCTTGCCATCTTTCTATGAGCCTGTGCCTCACTTCTTTGCGGATCAGGCCCTTGCTTGGTCTTATTTCCTCATCCAAGGAACTTTTTTCTTTAGAAAAGAGAAACATTTCTTCCCTTTCCCTCGCCAAAAGATCTGCTGGCGGGACACTTGCAAGGACCTGCACAGCACTCGTAGATACCGTCTTATATGCAGAGATGATACGCGTTGTTATCGATCTCTGCGCAGACAGCACCTTTTCACACATCTTTTACTCCTCAGGGATGGGGCCCACGCTGGTGCTGCATAGAGCATTTTAGCGTGGGCGACACTAGCCATCAGTCTCCGTTTTGATTCACGGGGTCCGCCCACATTCGGCATTTACTGTGAAAGATTACCCGCACACTCGATCGCCTTATTTGACGCCATAGCCATGTGGTGGTGGAAGTTTAACCTTCCATCCAACTCCACACCAAGATATTCAATTTGCTTACTCCACTTAATCTCGAATCCGTCTGTCACGATTCGTGGGAGCTCATAACCACGTCTGTCTGTGACCAGCAGTGCCTCGGTCTTTTCCAGGGCCATTTCAAGACTTCTGGTATCCAGCCAGCTTTTTGCTAGTCGCAGACATTCGTTCACCAATGTCCCAAGAGCCTCCTCACTTTCGGCAGTGCACACGTCCGCAAAGCCGACGATCACCGCACCTTCGGGCAGATCCATTCGCAGAAAATCATCATAAGATACATTCCATACAAATGGACCCACCCTCGAGCCTTGAGGAGCCCCACGCTGCATCTCTTCTTTAAGAGTGCAGGTGTCTCCCTCATATATAACCCACCTGTCGCTATCCATTATCCGCAACAGGTAGGGCGGCATGTTTTTCTTTTTCATCGACTCGATGAGATCTTTCCATCTTGCGGAATTAAACGCGTTGCGTATGTCAATTGCTACCAACGCGCAGAAGCTCTTCTTTTTTCCAGGTCCCAATTTGTTTTTTCCTGCTTTGGCTATGTCCACAACTGCCTGGATGGCATCAACTGTGGACTTGCCTTTACGGAAACCAAATTGGTGATCGGATAGACGATTCTCTTCGGTCAAGTGACTTTGCATTCTCTGCAGAACCATATCCTCTAGAAGTTTACCCATCGTATCTAGCAGGCATATAGGCCTGTACGATGAAACCTTATCCTGAAAAAAAACCAATCAAATCAACCAACCATCCTGTGAAAAACCTCTAGAGGTTTTTCACCTTTCCTTAGAAGGACTAACCTCTGTCGCTTCCAGTCGCGGAAGAACTCTCCTCTCTCAAGGCAAAGATTGAAGCATCGAAGCAGAATCTGGGGTGAAGTGTCGATTACCAACTTTAGGATCTCGTTATTTATCCCATCGATTCCAGGCGCCTTGCCTGTTTTTAATCTTTTGCCTGCTTTTTGCAGTTCACTAAGTGTGAAGAGTTCTTCCTCTTCGACTTTGCAAGAATTTCAGTCCCTTCTAAGGTATGGCTCTGCAGGAGGTCCTTCCAGCTACGGCGTCGCGACTTGCGGATCTCTTTTTTGAGGTCATTTTTTTGTCTTATTTTACATTTAAGCAATTGTGATACAATTAGTTCAAATTTGACATTACTATAAATCCAAAAACTGTTGAAAATTTAGGATTAACTTATAATACTATAATTAAATTTCTACAAATAATTGACAACCATTGTTTTCTGCATTTTGATAAATAAAAAATTAATTATTTGATGATAAAAATTTATTCAGTGTTTTGAAATAGTAATATTTTGATAATAAAATAGTTAATGATAGCTAATTATTATTTCTCCAGTCAAATTTAATTTCCCACTATTTCTTATTTTTCGAGACTAGTTGAAACACTAATAAATATATTTGTTGAAACTAAAACCCGTCTAAGACGGGTACGACAGCTAGTTATTAATATTATTACAAGGTCCGAAATATTCTGAAAATATTATGAGATTTTATATATATATATATATATATATATATATTAATATATCTACCTATATTACAAAAAGATATCGCCGCCGCTGTTTCAAGATTCTGTAAGGGCGCCCTATCCCAAAGGGGCCCTCAAAACTTATGTCAAAATTGACCTATTTTTTGACCTATAGGTCAAAAAGAGGATAAATGACGGCCTCACATTACGTTAAAATCTATGTCAAAATTGACCTATTTTTTGACCTATAGGTCAAAAGGAGGATAAATGACGGCCTAACATTACGTTAAAATCTATGTCAAAATTGACCTATTTTTTACCTATAGGTCAAAAAGAGGATAAATAATGACCTCACATTACGTTATCTAATTTGACCTATTTTTTTGCCTATAGGTCAAAAAGAGGATAAATAACGGCCTCATATTAGGTTAAAATCTATGTTTAATTTGACCTATTTTTTTACCTATAAATTAAAAAGTGGTCTCCATGTGGGCATTTACATTACGTCAAAATTCATGTTTAATTTTACCTATTTTTTGAGCTACTGGTTTTAAAAGGGGCCTTAATGTGGGCCATTACATTACCTGTTTTTTACCTACAGGTTAGAGCTTGCCCCCTCAAAGAGGAGCGTCAAATCGCCTATGGCAAAGACAAATTTTTTACTTGAAGGCTGTTACGTTACTACGAAATTGATGACAAAGATGGAAAAATGCGATCTTATGACATTAGCCAATCTGAAATTTTAAATTGTCATATGTAATGAAAATGAATAGAAATATTTTTAATTTGGTTTTTAGCCAAATTCTTTAAAATTCAAGTATACTTATGTATACTCAAAAAAACTCAATTTTTGAATTTAAAAATTAATTTTTTAATTAAAGTTTTAAAGAATTTGTCTAAAAACCAAATTTAAAAAGATGTTAAATAATCTTTCCTATATATAATAATTAAAATTTTCAGATTTGCCAAAATCATAAAATCCTCAAAAGGTTAATAATACTAAAAACTAAGTACGAATTTAAAATAAAAAATCAGGGGGGTTGGCGCGCGAGGCGCGCAGGGGGCACAGCCCCCCTAGTATATATATATATATATATTACATATGACCGAGATGACGATTGAAGATTCCTATTGTTCCTCAATCCGAAGACAAGGAACTCCATCCTCAGAATGCTTAAAGGAAACTCGAGGCAGATTATTGTCGCATGTTACGTGTCCACAGGTGCATAAGAACGTAGAAAAGTACATTTCTATGTATCGCCCATACAGACAAAATCGACCACTGGGTCCAACCAAACTACAAGAAAAAAAATTTTAATTAAGAAGGAGATAAAATAAAATGTATATAAATACAAATATTGCTAACACTAAACGATATCTAAATTATACCGCCTAAATTTAAATAGATACTCGTAACAAAAAATTTCTCTTTTCAACTGTATTGAATTTACAGGTATCAAGACTCCATTTCTGTAATTATCTAGTCCTCGAACTACGGAAAAATCACCTGGATCGAGATAATTTCCGGTAAATTCGGCGTACAAACTACACAAAATATTAATCGCCTGATTAGATACAACAGGCCAAAAAGCAAATTGGAAAATACCAAAATACTCTTCAAAATCTACCAGTCTTTGTGCAAGAACCCGACAATGAATCACACACCAATTGTTTTGAGTAAAACTCGAAAAATTTATAGTATTAATAAAAAACGGTGAACCAAACAAATTATTGTTATTTTGTGAATTCGGCACTACATTAAATCCCTCACCATTTGATCGCTCACCACCCAAAAATTCTTCCGACATAATTAATCAATTATCGAAGCACTCACGAGGAAGAAATAATACTAACTGAAGATGCATCCGAAATCCCCACCATCAACACTATTGTTATCAACAGGCACAGGAAATAAAAACAATAATTTTGACACCATTGCAGAATTGAATCTCAAACCAAGGTGAGCCATTTTCAACTTTTTTCAGACAACAAATTTTAAAGCATTTCTAATAAATTGTTAATAGAAAAATAATCAAAAATATGATGCACATTATAATGTCTTAGTTGTCAGATTCAAAGAGTGATTTTTTAGTTTCAAATTTTTTTATATTGTTTGAAATATTTATTAAAATAGAAAACACCGCGATAATACCCACTTTTACCCTAATATTCTTTTCAGAAAATAAAGTTATTAATTGTGTTAATAAGGAAGTTTTTTATGCCCTCATGTAATCTCTTCACAGGGGGGTTTTCGAGTTCACTAAATACGTTTCTGCAATCACATATTAAGAATTTAAAATTTTATCGTGGTCCAATTTCATCCGGGTCCAAAAAGCGGCCTTGTTGATACTCATCTTTTGTAATGAAAAGTAAAAATACAGTTTCAAAAAAAGTATACTACGAAATAATTGTAAAAATGTGAGTCTCAAAATTGTTTCATTACATTTTTAAAAAATTGAATTAATATTTTTAGTTACACATTTTAAAAAATTCAAATATTAAATTATATAAAATGTTTGTTAATAATATGCCATCATTTGAACGAGCTACGTCCTATTACTGTCATTTATATTTTATTATTTGACCGAGATTTGTGTCAATTTTGATAAATTAGAACATTTGATAATTGGCAACTGATCACTGGACCAGCTAAAAAATTTTTGAACACCAGTACTGGTCCAGTAATTACACAGAAATAAATTTAAATTAATTTAAATAATTGGTTAATGGACTATTATCAATTATCAATTGAATTTAACTAAATCAAAGAATATTTATTAGAATCAATCAAATGGTATTTGCTTCAAATACTGTTTTTATTTATTCAAATACAATTTAATTGGCTCTATTAAATATTTCTGTTATTTCTGTTATTGAATTTTAAAAACGTGGTTTGCCTCACATTCATTTACTGGTTATATTGAAAGACAATTCGGAATTATTAACATCAGAAACTGTTGATCGTTATATTTCAGGCGAGATTCTATATGAAAATGTTGATAATCCGTTGCACAAAATTATAATGCAACATAATATTCACGGTCCTTGTGGCGACTGGTGTTTAGTTGATGGAAAATCTTCTAAAAACTTTCCTAGATCTTTTGAAGAATAAACTATATTTGAAGCTGATTGTTATGTGAAATATCGTGGAAGATTCGCTGGAAAAACTTACGAAAGACCAAATGAATACATTGTTGATAATCGTTATGTTGTTCCCTATAGTTCAAGTCTTTCTAAATTATTCAATTGTCATATTAATGGAGAATATTGAGTAAATCTTTGGAAAAAAGTCATAGTATTAACCGTTGACCTATACATTTACCAAATGAACAAAATGTTATTATTTCGTGATGGAAAAAATGACAATGTTTCTTTTGATTTAGATAAGAAAACAAAGTTAATAGATTACTTTGAGTTAAACAAGCGTGATAGAAAAGCACATCAGTATTATTATTCACCAATACCAGAACACTACACATGGGTTCAGAAATCTTTACAATGGAAAGTTAGAGAACGTAGTGAAAAAGTATTGTGAAGAATATAGTCTGTTAATCCCTTTGATGATGAATTGTGTCATCTCAGACTGTTATTGCTTACAAGGAAAGAGACAACATCATTTGACACTTTGAAAACAGTTGATGGTACAGTACATATGACATTCACATCTGCTTGTTTAGCTTTAGGGTTTATTGATGATGATAATGAGTGGAAAAATTGTTTGAGCGAAGCTGTTGTATAGATGATGTCACAGATGCTTCGTCAATTATTTGTTAGAATTTTAATTCATTGTCGTCCAGTGTAGTCTAATCAAATTTGGGATGAATTCAAGCAACAAATGTCTGAAGATTATAAAAGAACATGTGAAGAAAATGAGACACAAGTTATCTGATTTTAAGGGATTAATGGATATAGAAGATAATGTAAATAATAATAATAAATAATAATGAGACGCATGCTTATTCCCGAAATCTTTTTTGACCAAATAGTTATTTGATATAAAACTACTTAACTTAAAATTCACATAATGTGCACATTATTTGACATAAATTTCATTGCACACAAAAACCATTTAACGTAAATATCATTTCTCATAGAATTCATTAAACAGAAAAATTATGTTACATAAAACTCAGATAACTTAATTCTTATTTGACATAAAAATTATGTAACATCAATTTCTATTCACATAAAAATCATTTAACATAAATTTCTTTTGACATAAAATTAATTTAACGTAAATTTTATTTGTTATAAAATTCATTTGACATCAATTTCCTTTGGCATAAATGTCATTTAATGTAATTCTCATTTGACATAAATATCATTAGACATAAAATTAGCTTGACATAAATTTCATTTGACGTGAATATCATTTAACATAATTATTATTAAACGTAAAATTAAATTTATATAAATTTCATTTAGCATAAATTCCATTTAACATAATTCTCATTTGGCATAAAATTTACTTGACATAAATTTCATTTGGTATAAATCCCATTTTACATAATTTTTATTTGACATAAAATTCAGTTGTCATAGATTTAATTTTACATACAGATCATTTGACATAGAAATATAGGCGCGAATTTCAAAATTGGCGAATCACAATGTTGTTAATAATATCTAATTGGTTACTTTTAAAATTCGCGCCGATTATGTTATGTAAAATGTTTTTTGTGTAAAATGATTTTTATGTCAAATGAGAATGTTGTTGAATGACTTTTATGACTAATGAGAATTGTGTTAAATGTCTTTTTTTGTCAAATGAACTTTATGTCAAATGAAAATTATGTTATATGGGATTTATTCCAAATAAAATTTATGTCATGTAAATTTTATGCCAATTGAGAATTATGTTAAATGGAATTTATGTTAAATGAAATTTATATAAATTTAATTTTACGTTAAATAATAATTATGTTAAATAATATTCACGTCAAATGAAATTTATGTCAAGCTTATTTTGTGTCTAATGATATTTATGTCAAATGAGAATTACGTTAAATGACATTTATGCCAAATGAAATTAATGTCAAATAAATTTTATAACAAATAAAATTTACGTTAAATGAGTTTTATGTCAAAAGAAATTTATGTTAAATTATTTTTATGTGAATAGAAATTGATGTTACATAATTTTTATGTCAAATAAGAATCAAGTTAACAGAGTTTTATGTAACATATTTTTTCTTTTTAATGAATCCTATGAGAAATTATATTTATGTTAAATGGTTTTTGTGTGCAATGAAATTTATGTCAAATAATGTGCATATTATGTGAATTTTAAGTTAAGTAGTTTTATATCAATCAACTAATTCCAACAATTTTCAAACAAATTCCCATTATTTTAAAAAAAATAGCACTCCTTAAAAGAAAAAAAATTATTTTTTCCATTTGTTTATTAAATATTTCAATAAACAAATTTTTTTCAAAAATTCGAGATGAACGTTCGATGACAAATTTATCTACCTTCATTTTCCAAAAAAAGTTAGCTAAATCCGTTAAAAATTGTAGTCTACAAATCAATTTGTCCACGGGCGTGCATTTTGCCCCACTGTGCCCTGCAAGAAATGGTAAACGGAACAATTTTCCAAAATATATTAGCAGTACATGAATTATTAAATTTTTTCAATTAAATCATTCCTTTCATTGAAACGTGTATAAGCCAAAAAAAAATTGCGGTTTTTTTTAAGAAGAAATCTATTTTATCGATCTTCACTTATTGACAAGGTTGGGAAACTACCATGAAAAATTAGGTTACAGTATATCAAAATTATATGAAATGAAAATTATTGGACAAGGTATTTAGTCAATATTCTGCGAAACATAAATTCCGTGACATAAAAATTAATATGTTAAAAGTTTGTAAAATAAGTATTATATTAATTAATAATTATATGCAATAAAAATTATAAGAAATAAAAATTATATTTAATAAAATTATACAGAATAATAATTCGAGGATTTAAATTTATGTTATTTAAAACATATATAAAACAATAATTATTTCGAATAATAATTAGATTTATTAAAAATTATAACAACTAAATATTATATTTTTAACAATTATATTACTTTCCATTTCACAACTTAAAAATTGTGATAATTTATAATTAGATTGCATAGAAATTATAGAAAATAATTATTATACTTAAAAAATTTAGTCTACATTCAATTTCATAGTGTGTAATTTATAGTCATTTATATTTATCATACCTATTAAATCTATAAAATAAGAATTCGACTAAAGTAAATTATAATAAATATCAATTCTTCATATTAGAATAATATTAATATCAAATTATAGACACCTACCTTTGAAGTAAATGATCATTATCAAGTTCAAAATTTGAAAATATGATAATTATAAGTAATAATAATTTGGCGACTCTCATGCGCCCCTCTATATATATATATATATATATATATATATATATATATATATATATATATATATATATATATATATATATATATATATATATATAACGATAAAGAAAAAATATGTTAAAGTGTCGATTCTACCGAAAATTGTGATAATGTCAATTTCAGTGAAATTATCTCAACAGAATATTTAAATACACTTTCATCATCTGGTTTACCACCACATGAATTACATTTACGAATACATTCAGTTGTAATGCTAATTAGGAATATTAGTATTAATGAAGGACTATGTAATGGTTCAAGATTGTTAATTTTAGATCTATTAAATAATGTTATTAAATGTCAAATATTAACAGGTGACAAAGCTGGAAATATTGTTTTTTTGCACCGTGTTACATTATATTGTGATAAAGTTTATCCGTTTACATTTAAAAGAAGGCAGTTTCCTATTAAATTAGCATTTGCTATGACTATAAATAAGTCTCAGGGACAAACTTTTCACAAAATTGCTATAGATTTAAGAAAATCAGTCATGAACAATTATATGTAGCGTTGTCTAGAGTACATTTTTTCATCAATAAAAGTTTATTTAGAAAATCAAAGAAGTTACAAAAATATAAAAATTTATGTCTCTCGGGTAATTCTGTAATAATTTGTGTTCAACTATTAATAATATTCTGTTTTCATATATAGTTACTATTCTTAGAGAATTTATATTTTGTAACTATAGCATGTCTAACACTCAGAAAAGTCAGAAAAAAGTAAGGGGATTTCTATAATTTTAATTTTCTATTATTTAAAGTAACTGTTTAGTATTAAAAAATTAATTCTTTTCTTCATTTCAGATAAACTTTTTAGTTTAAAAAAGTAGGAATTATAAAGTGTTTATTTCTATTCTATTATTGTGATCATTTTAAAATTATTATTTAAAAATTTTTATTTTAATTTCCTGGGATATCCTGAATTTACTGGTGTTATGGGGGATTGAAAAAAATATAAATAATTCTTATTATGCTTTTTCACGTAAAAGCGTCCGTGCGTCACTATTTTAAATAGGCTGTATTTTTTCTAATCTAATTATTATTAAAATTATTTTATTTTGATGCATTAAGCTTAATTAATGAAGAAAATATAAAATTCATTAAGGACAGGTGAGAGAAAAAATGGTTTCGTAATCGATACTACACATGTTCTAAATCAGATTAAATTAATATAACATGACCTTGAAATAAATAAAATAATTAATCTAAACTGTTGTGAACGATATTATTTCACAAATAGTTAACTTTGGTTCAACTCCATCAAAAAATTTTGATCTTTCTTATTTATATTGTACTTTAGTTTTACTTAATGGATATATCTGGATATAACTAGATATAACAGTTACAAAAATAATTGTTTTTGGTTTCTCTGATAAAAAAAGATTTTTTTCCATAGTTACATTTTAATTAAAGTTTATTTAAAAGAATATACTTTTAAAAAATTGAGTATGAAATAATTTGTTCAGTTGATAAATAGACTATTTAATATATATTTATATTAAATGTTCACTTTTTAATTTTATAATTAGATTTAGATTAAATATTGTATCATTGTATTATTTATTTGCAGGTCATGTTATATTAATTTATTCTGATTTAGAATATGTGTAGTAATGTAATAAGAAAGCAAACGTTCATTTTTATAGGAAAGTACTCAACTAATATTGTTAACTTTTATTTAAAATCAAATTTGGACATTTTGGAATAGTAAATTGTGAAAAAGTTCTACAGTGAGGTATGGCGTAGAGCTGAAGCAGCTTGCAAGTCATTTTTAAAAAAATTTAACTCATTTAACGCATCAGGTCCATTTCGGAACTTTTTGGAAAATCTGCTCTATATTATAAGGTGTAAATAAATTAAAAAAATATATAAAAATCGTGCCTAAAGTTTAAAAAAATAATTTGCTTTTAAAAAAAATTTTTTGTTTACATGTCTTAAAAGTCGAAAGAAAACTAAAATTTTGATTCTTTGACCTTTTTTTCCAAACTTAATATTTTTAGACTTGTCAAGGAAAAAATTACGAATAAAAATGGTTATTTTCTTCCTCACTGAAATAAAAACTTTATTAGAGTTGCCATTTTTTGAATTATCATTAACATTTTTAGTTGGAAAAATATGCTGCTGATCATTTATTGGTAGATATAACTTTTTTTAGTTGTAGATCTAATCATTTTATTAAGACGCTCATCTATTTAGTTTTTTGATTTAACTATTAAATTAGTTACGCTACTAACTAAATAGTAACAGTTTATAAAAAATAGTTGCGGCATACTAACAAAATAGTAGTCCCAACCATTTATTTCTCTCAGTTAACCATTTGTAAAACTAAATATAATAATAGTTAGAAAAATATATATGTATAGAATCCAATAAAGAGTATTATACGTTTTAAACTTATTTTAAATATTATAATAATTGAGCGATTAAATCAAATAACTGAATCAGCGTACTGACGAACTCTCTAATACTGTTTGGGTTGCAGTGTGTACTTAGAAACTTCAGTATTATTATACTGTTCAGTTTTCATAAATATTTATCAAAATAGATGGCATTTTTATGTACTTTTAATTATGTTACAATACATTGCTGATTTTCAATATAACTATTTTTAAATGTCTATATATCAGTTTACTGTAAAGTTTTTTAATTATATGTATGTTGTGTTTTGTAGAATTTTTTATATCCTAAAAATATAAATATTACGTTTTAAATTAATCATTTTCACAAAGTTGCCATAGAACAAGGAAGAGAAAATAGGGCGCGCGTAGCGCGCTGTTTTAGAGACTAGTATTCTTAGAACAATAAATTGCATCCTTCAGGCAGGATGGTTGCTTTACTGTACCGTACTGACGGCAGGACCGCTAAACGTGCGGAAATGCATCCTGCCGGGAATACACAGCCGCCTATACAAGCGTCCTGCGGGCAGGTTAGGCCCCTGGACGTTATATCATTAAGTCTAGTGCTGTTAAGATGAAGATTCACTATGTTTTAAATTCTTCCCTTCCATTTTAAAGCAATTAAAAAGTAACGCGCATCTGACAAAGTGACCCCTTCTCATGCAGACGTTCACATATCATTTTACATTTACATTTTCCGTTATCACAAAAAACTCGCTAAATTAAAAATTCTAATAAAAAATTTAATCCTTCTAAGTAACTTTATGATTTAGCTTGATTCGAACAGTTATAAATAATTATTTGTTGTTTTTAATATATTGCAACAGAATATTTACCATTTTAAATTCAAGTGTGTCATAGAAATAATTATTATTAAAAATGAGAATATAAAAATTCTAGTTAATGGAACTGACTTAGTGGAAATGACCTCTACAGACAGAAAAAATTTTATTTAAACTAAATATATTTTATATGAGTTAAATAAACGAAACTAAGCTATTTATTTGTTTAAAAAAAATTAATTTGACATAAATAAAACATATATAATGATATAATAACGATTCTATCACTCGGTTTCCAAATTACTTATGTGTTGAAGTTATCGATCACTCCGAGTCAAGTAAATTTGATACTTGATTTACTTGACACGGAGTGATCGATAACTTCAACATATAATTAAAACATATGAATTTGACACAAAGTAAATTTTATTACAGAAATGTAACACGTTTGTGACAATATTAACTCTTAATTTAAAAAAAAAAATTTTCTGTACAATTCTCACGTTCATAATCTAAAGTGGTAAATTATTTTAATTTATAAATCATACATACATCAATAAACATACAAACATAATTATGTAAAAAATCTCCCAAATTGCAAGTCGATTCATAAAAATTTACTCGAGTTATCGTCGAGACAAAAATTTATACGGATAGACAGACAGACACTTCTCTAAAAACAATTTTTTTAAATCCAGGGGTCATAAAACGTAAAGATTTATGAAAATTAAAAACTTCTCAAAATCGCCTAAATCCAAGACTTTCTCATTTTTGATGAGAATGTAATAAACTGTTACACATACAAACATACATACACATATGCATACATACATTAACCCATTAAGTCCAATGATAAAACTAGCCATTGTATTAAAAAACTAACAATTGAATTCATAGGCAAATGGAAAAGAAGATATACCTGCTTTTTTATTTTTAATTTCCATTTGTTTAACGAAAATTGTTTAAACAAATTAACAAAAATATCAAATGTTTTGACATTTGTTAACGCTAATAGATTCTACGTAAAAAAATAAGAATATTTTGTATAGGTCATTTTTCTATTCAAGTCGTATTTTGTTTATAAAACTGTTATAAACAAATTAAGCTGCGTAAAATGTGTTTCATCCCAAGCATAAATAAATGGATTTTGAGTGAAACTAAAAATTGGATTCATAGGCAAATGGAAAAAAGATATGCCTGTTTTTTTGTTTTTGATTTCTAATAATTGTTTAACAACAAATGTTTAAACAAATTAACAAAAATTTAAAATGTTTAAAAATTTGTTAATTATTTTTGAAAAAGTTATTGCACTTTTTTGAAAAAATTAAAATTAAATTTTCTCTGAATTGAATCAACCGTTAAAGCCCTCCAAGAAATATGTTAAAAAGGAAGCAAAAGTGCATCTAAAAAAATTTTATGGTAAATTTTTTGCAGCAGAAGGGGTAAAAAAATTTATTTTCATTTTTTTTATTAATTTACTTCGTACAAACACCATTTATTTTTTTACATTCTTTTACATCCCAAGAGTAACATATATTTTTGCCAGCTTGATCTAAAGGGTACTTGATGGATAAAATTAAAAAAAAACTTATTTTTAACTATCAAGTACCCTTTAGATCAAGCTGGCAAAAATATATGTTACTCTTGGGATGTATGTAAGAGAATGTAAAAAAAATCGGACAAGAGCGAGTTGCACTCGCACTAAAATCGAGGGTTCTGTACACAAAAAAAATCATTATATATTATTATTATTATTATTATTATTATTATTATTATTATTATTATTATTATTATTATTATTATTATTATTATTATTATTATTATTATTATTATTATTATTATTATTATTATTATTATTATTATTATTATTATTATTATTATTATTATTATTATTATTATTATTATTATTATTATTATTATTATTATTATTATTATTATTAATAAATTTTTATATTTCTCTGTAATTGTACTTATGTTCACCAATCAGGTTCGCTGTAATTTTCCTGTAATCTGCACGTAAAACTGAAGATCCCTACCGAATTTCAGCTCACGAGGTTAAGATTTGTAGATGTTAAAGAGGGGGACAGGGTCATTTTTTGCAATTTTTTCGAAAAAATTTAATTTCTTTCTCTTCTATTTCGCAAATATGTAGACCAATCGTGTTCGCTATAATTTTCCTGTAATCTGCACTTAAAACTGAAGATCCCTACCGAATTTCAGCTCACCAGGTTCAGATTTGTAGAAGTTAAGAGGGAGGACAGGGTCATTTTATGCAATTTTTTCAAAAAAATTTAATTTCTTTCCCTTCTATTTCGATAATATGTAGACCAATCGTGTTCGCTATATTTTTCCCGTAATCTGCACTTAAAACTGGAGATCCCTGCTGAATTTCAGCTCACCAGGTTCAGATTTGTAGAAGTTAAGGGGGGGACAGGGTCATTTTTTGCAATTTTTTCGAAAAAAATTTAATTAATTTCCCTTATATTTTGCAAATATGTAGGCCAATCGTGTTCGCTATATTTTTCCTGTAATCTGCACTTAAAACTGAAGATCCCTACTGAATTTCAGCTCACAAGGTTGAGATTTGTAGAAGTTAAGGGGGGACATTTTGCGTGGCTGGGACGGACACACGAGTGATTTCATAAGGGTTCCATACAGCGTAGATGTACTGACGGAACCCTAAAAATGTTGATTGTGCCAAGAAAATTAATAAAAAAAATCGGACAAGTGCGAGTAAAACTCGTACTAACACCGAGGGTTCCGTAACCTGTTTTAAAACTTCTACTTTTTTGCTAAAATAATGTTTTTTATTGTAACCTGCACGCGAAAACACAAAAGTGTACCAATTTTCATCTCTTGAGATAAAAAACTGTGGGTGCTAGGGCAAAAATTATGTATATACCAATAGGTCAAAAATTATGAAAACCAAGGAAAGGATACACACTTTTTTTCTAAATAAAAAAAATTTCTAATTTTTTGCAAAAAAAGTATGAAGATGAACTCTTATAATTTTTCAGGTATGTTTGTTGAAATCTGCACGACAAAATAAATAAAAATGTATAACGCTAGTTCACTACTTTAAGAATGGAGAGAACTAGCATATGTATAATTATTATCAAAAATTGGGAAAAAAATTAGGTTTTCGCTCAAAACGTAAGGAAGATAAATTCTAATCATTTCCACTATATTTTTTCCATAAACTACACGTAAAAATACATAAGTGTACCAATTTTCAGCTCTCTAGGTGAAAAAAATGTGAGCGCTAGGGTAAAATATACGATTTTTTGAGGAAATTTAAAAAAATTGAGTTTTTCGATAAAAAAAATTTGAAGATCAAATCCAATCATGTTCGCTATATTTTTCCTGAAATCTACACACGAAACTACATAAAGTAAGACAAACTGCAGTCCAATAGGTCAAGAATTATGTAAACTCAGGGGGGTATAGACTTTTTTCTAAAAAGAAAAAAATTTTAGTTTTTCGTAAAAAAATATGAAGATGAACTCCAATAATTTTTTTGTATATTTGTTAAAATCTGCACGAAAAAATAAATAAAAATGTATAAGGCCAGATCACTAGGTTACGAATTGTGAGAACCAGCAAGGGTTAAAGAATTTTCGACATTGCAAAAAGAGATTTTAGTGTTTCGATGAAAACACCATAAAGATCAATTCTAATCACTTCCGCTGTATTTTTCCTGTAATCTACGCGTAAGAATGAATAAGTATGCCAATTTTCAGCTCTCCAGGTAAAAAAATGTAGACGCCAGGAGGGTAACCGTTCCAATAAGGTTCCTACTGGGTACGAAACCCTAAAAATAAAAAATAAATAAATAAAAAAATTTTTGTTACCCCTTCCGGTGCAAAAAATTTACCACAAAATTTTTTTACATGCACTTTTGCTTCCTTTTTAACACATTTCTTGGAGGGCTTTAAGGGTTTAGTCAATTCAAAGAAAATTTAATTTTTAATTTTTTCAAAAAAGTGCGACAACTTTTTCAAAAATAATTTTTTCGAGTTGATAATTAGGCAAAAAAAGTTGCATATAGAGACTAATTAATCCTGAAAATATCGTGGAAATATTTTATTTCTTTGAGAAAATAATATTTTTTTTATTTAATTTAAAAATGGTTTTTAAAATTCCTGACAAAAATCCTTCTACCCCTCGATATATAATCGATTTAAAACAATTGAGGTCTACTGAAGGCACTTCTATAGGTAATGAGTAAATTAATTCCCATTTTTTATACAACATTAAAGAACACGATTAAAAACAGAACTAATAACATTAAAGAAAGTTTTCAATTGATTTTAAATAAAACTAATCGATATTTTCTATAATTATTTTTTAACCAACAATTTTCGCTTTAAAATAAATTAAATTTGCAAGAAAATTTTCGGTTGAAAAAATGTTTTTTCTTTTAGGTTTAGAATTTAAAGTATGTAGATAAGAAACTATATTTATAAGGAAGCGTCATCAGTCAAAAGTTCGATAAGTCGAAAATGATAAGTTGTACTTTACTGATTGATAGCCAAAACGCGACTGGCATATAAAAACTTATCGACAGTTATCAACTATGCCTTAATGTATTTTAGAATACCGACTAAGAAATTCTGATAGAAACTTTACTCTATTTTCTTTTGTAAATAAAAGTGTTTATTTAAAAAGAATCTTTGGTTAAAATAGGAGAAAAATGGGAAGTACTTCATTAGTTCGATACTCTGAGGTGGTGAATATAGAAAATGTTGTTTGAGAATTTTTAGTATGATAAATAGATGATAAAATTTTTAAAAAAATTTTGTTGGAAAATGGTAACTTACCGGCAAAGCGTTAGCAACTACCTACCATAAAGTGCTAATTTTCTATGAAAACTCGAACGATAACTGTAAAATCCGTAAAGTTTTATCTCCTTACCAGCAGAGGCCTCACTGAACATAATGAAACCGTACTTTAAAACATACGATTACATATTAATGAAATAAATAGAAATATAGCAATAAAATTAAAATCAAAACAATCAAAATTAATAAATTAATATATTTAAAATAGAATTCGTTTATAAATTGGCACTTAAACATAAATATTTATCGATATTCAGAAAGGGGGCTGCAGTCCCGTTATTTAAATCAAGACGCTAATAATCACCCTTCAAATATAAATCAATACGATTGCCGTTAACCCATTAACGCCTGAATGCACTGAATTTTTAGTCTGATTTCAAACTTAAATATTTTCTAATAAACTTATTATTGTCTCTTCGACAATATTCCCACCTGAAAGAGTGAAAAAAGCCATTTTTGGCAACAATCGACTCTCAATAAAATTTACAACAAATTTTTTTAACATTAAAACAAGTTTTAAATACAAGTAAAATTATTCACTTTTTAAAATTTTATAGACCCGATCCGATTCGTTTTTTTTCTCTAAAATACAACAATTTAACCCTTTGCCGTTCTTGTGTTACGAAATGTCGTTTAGAGTCTTTTCTGGGGGAACAACCAATGAGAAAAGGCGGTATGCTTGTGTTGATAAATTAGTTATGTGTGAGAATGTAAGTGTTCTGAATTTGCAGGAATGTACCCAATTAAAAAATGAATCCATTTATATTTTAAAATAAATAATATTTAAAAATAATATTTAATACCTAAAAATCTGTTTTTTTGTATAAAGTGGAAGTGTATTTGCAATTTATTACTTTTTAAACATAGGTATATTTGATTATTAAAGCCTTTTATCAAATCTACATATCCTATGTAAACATAACCTCAAAATCAAACTAATTTCCGGCCCTGATATTATCCACGTGATTCCACTGTCAAACTGATTTTTTCTAAGGTGGGGAAAGCTTATGCACGGCAAAGGGTTAAAGTTTTGATTGCACGACCTAAAAACTCTCAGGGAACAACAACTTTAGCATTATATTCTTGAAGTCTTTTAGTTCGCTAATTACGAAACCGTTCACAAATTATCGAAATTCAAAATGTCGGATTTAATATTAAGTACTCTATAAAAATTTCTTAATAGCTTATGACTCGTTTTAAAAAGGGCTTAGGGGGTTAAGTATGCAAAAAGTGCCCCCGCTTCTATTTTTCTCAAATTTGGCCCATATGTTACTATCCATATGACTATAACTTTCTGCAATTTTGAACTCAAAATTCGCTTTTTTGGGGGGGTTATGGAGGGGGAAAGCAAAATCAAAAAACTTATTTTTATCGAAAACTACTGAACAGATTTTAACGAAATTTTAAGAAGTTGTAAATATAGATAAGACGATTTTAGAAAAAAAAATCAAAATTTTTTTTTCAAAAAAAATTTTCAGAAAAAAATTTTTGAAATTTTCAAAAATTTTTTTTAGGGTTATTTTTTTAAGTGACCACTTTCTCTTTTGTTGTAAAAAGTACCTTATAATTTCCCCTTTAACATATATTTTTTTCAAATTTTTAAAAAATATGGTTTTTGAGTAAAATGTCAAAAACCATGGTCATGCTATTAGTCACGTACGGTAATGCACATATATACATATGGGCCATATTAATGTGATAGGGTATAGCTAAATAAGTATGGAAAAAGTGACCCGAATATATTTTTCCCATTCATTCCTACTCACTTAAAAATAACTTTTTCAAAAAAGTTTTTGAAAAATTAAATATTAAATAAATTAAAATTTTTTGAAAAACTAAATTTTAAATAAATTAAAATTTTTTGAAAAATTAAATTTCAAAAAAATTAAATTTTAAATAAATTAAAATTTTTTGAAAAATTAAATTTTAAATAAATTAAAATTTTTTGCAAAATTAAATTTTAAATAAATAAATTTTTTTGAAAAATTAAATTTTAAATAAATTAAAACTCTAAATAAATTAAAACTTTAAATGAATTAAAATTTTTTGAAAAATTAAATTTTAAATAAATTAAATTTTTTTGAAAAATTAAATTTTAAATAAATTAAAATTTTTTGAAAAATTAAATTTTAAATAAATTAAATTTTTTTGAAAAATTAAATTTTAAAATTAAAATTTTTTGAAATATTGCTTGAAATTAATTAAAAACACTTACAATTATAAGAGATGTTGCAGAAGAAACAAACACACCTTATTTAGTCGCGATTAAATTTAAAAAAAAATTTTTTAATTAATTTTTTTACTATATTGTTTCACAATTTTATAAAAATAAAATCACAATCGTTATTAAAATTCACTATTAAAAAATTTTGTATTACTTATGGGTCACTTGTTTCACTCTTTATTAAATATATATATATATATTCATGTATATTTTATTATTTGATTGTCACTTCTTTAATCAAGCTCCTTCTTAATCAAGCTCCTTTTTATACCCATGCTTTTGTTTAGAAAATATGAGACAGAGATAAGTATATGGATTGAAAGAAGAAGGTAGAGTGCGATAAGATTCTCCCTCTGGGGGGGTGAGATGGGTTCTTCTTTCTTTATGAATATGATTATGTAATTGTCACATTTAATTTAATTATTAATTTTTTGAAAACCCCAAGGTACAATATTTGTACTTTTTGGTAAAAGTACTCTTTTATCATCATGCCAACTGATAACTTTTTTCTTTTGTTTTATGGTATATAATTCATGCTTTTTACTTATTATGAAATACTGTGATTTCATCAAATTTTTGAAATTGAAAAGTGCTTTTTTATAATCACGAATTGTAATTTTTTTTAAGGTTGAACCCTTTACTCCTTTTGCTTTTTTCTTTACATTTTTTTGACCAAAAATTTTGTAGGTATACAATTTTGAACGCAATCCTACAAATTCAGTAATAATTTTTCCATTGCATTCATCCTTCATTAACCCTAAAATTTTTTTATTTGCTAATGGAATACCATAGATGTTATTTTGTGGGTAATCAGACGTGTCAAAAAATTGTAAATCTCGTTTAATAAAATCATAAATATTTGGAACATGAAAATGGTAAATTAAACTGTCTGTGTCCGTATAAAGTAATTTTGATTTTTCACCAAATGTTCTTTTAACATAATTGTAGTGAAAATCATAAAGATATAATTTAGATATGTCTAAAATGGTGAATCCAACATAAATAGGTTTATTAATTTCAACTTGTAGTTTATTAAGTTCTATAATAACTAAATTTTTATTAAATATATTGCAACTATGAAAATTTATTTACTGATAAGAGCTTTTGCTCCAAATCTACCTTCCCTTTTTGTCACTATTCTAACATCCTTATGTTTTCTTACATTTTCCATAGTTTTTCCGAAAACAGAGTTATTCATTAATTTATAAAAATTTTTTCAAATGCATTAGTAAAGCATTTTCTGAAATCGGTATTTAAATCAATATACTGTTTTAACCATTGTGATTGTTTAAACTTTAAAATTCTATGAACCTTTTTCAATTTCATTCCTAATTGTAGATAATATTTTAGATTTTTGTAATGAATAATATATTTTTCCTTCGAAAATAAATTAGTTTTAAATTTTGGTAATTTACTACCTGGGGGTATAAAATGTTCCGGGCATAAGGGCTATAACCATAAGAAGAATCATCCTCAATTTTAAAAACATCAAAGTCCAATATATTTTTTCCCATTGAAAATCGGAAATAGGTAAAAATTCGCACATTCCTGTACCGTATAAATTATTAATATCAAAATACATTATGTAGGATTCTTCAATATTTTTGTTAAAATCTGACCCCATAAATCTGTTGTTAGCTTTTGCATACCGATTTGAGCATTAAGAAACACCACCTCTAATACCTTTCTCTAAAAAAAGTACCATATCTATATCAGTTAACAATTCCAATTCCACTTTTGTTAATTTTAGCATTGCATCAAATGCAAGCCCAGGTGCAGTATAATAATGTAAAGCATCCAGATTATAAGCTGACATACAAGTTTCTCGAAAATTTTCAAATATATCTGCTAAAAGTAAAACATCTGTTTTCAAATATAAATCCGAATAATCTCCTAAACTTTTTAAATTAAATGTGGTCCAAACATGACAAGCGTGAGTATAGTCGTCTTCTAAAATTTAAGAATCATTCAATTTGGAATAAAATTCTTCTTTACGAGGCAATTGATTTTCTTGTAATTTTTCCCAATTATTAATATATTCATATGGGAAAACGCCTTTTCTTGTTAAAAGATTAAATTCATTAATATTTTTGCAATATTTTGCTGTTATTTTCTTTTTCTCATTTTGAAGAAAATTTGTTAATTTATCCAAACTACTAGGCATAAATCTAAAAGAATCTAAAAATCTAAGACACACATTTTTTCCCTCTACATATTTGGTAAACGATATATATTTTTCTTTATTTATAGGTAAAAGCTTAACAGATCCTTCGAAACTCGTGCATAATTCTTTTATAAAAAAATGAGAATCATAACCTGACAAATTGTGAAAAATGACTGGTATCACATGTGAATTTTTATAATTTATATTGCATTCTTGGTGAGCAGCTCCCCTATATTTTCCTGTTAAATGATTGTGATCTCTACATCTAATATCATTATTTTTAAATGGTTTCTCGCAAATATAACAATTTTCAGCAGTTTGAAATTCTAATTCCTCTTCATAAGTTAAAGGTTCCATTGGAACGATTTTCTTTAAATGAGATTCAACTAGATTTGCGATATCTTTTAATTTATTTATGAACCATAAAATGCAGTCTTTTCCTCTATATAGTTCAAAGGTTGAAAGAGAATCATCGAACTCACATTTTAAATAAAATGCGACACTATGTGGCACATGTTTTTGATAAGCAGAAGAAACCATTTTATTACCCTTAATTGGTTCTAAAATGCTTTCAGTATCGGCATAGACAACGAATGGAACTTTTTCTTTGAATTTAAAATTTTTGAATTTCAAAATATTATCTTTTTCGTTTGGTAATTTCACTCTACATTTGTTTAATACTGTACAATCAAGTTTATGATTTTCTAGAGAATATTTATACTTAAAATGACATAAGCACCTATCACAAATAAAAATTTGACATTTACTTTTTGTCATTTGAGATTTAACCAAGCGGGACAAATTACGGATCCATGCAAAATGATGAAAATCATTATCGAAATCTTGATTTTTAATCATTAATAAGTGAATTGTCGGTTTTTCTGAATATTGCTCACTTAAATATAGAGGAACTATATCCGATTTTTTTCTTTCAGTGCAATCAATGCTATAAATGTTTATTTTTAAATTATTCATTTTTTCAAATTTAGGTACGTCTGTCATAGCAATGGGAAAATTAATCCCTTCATATTTTAATACGGTTTTAAAATGAGGATAAGAACTAGTAATGTTAGAGTTATTTTCAACAGGATTTAAAGCTGATATTACGGACCAAAGAGAGCAAAATTCATCTTTATTTTTTATATTTACAACTGCATGTTTGTCCCTTATAAATTTTGGTAATTCTGTAAATGTACAAAGACCTCCTTGTAAAGGAGCATATCTATTAATATTTACCATTAAATTTACAATTTCTTTTAAAGACCAACCTGACTCTTTTGTATTAAAATCTTCAACTTTTTTTAAAATGTACTCAATTGTACTATCAAAAAATAATTCAATATTTGAAGAATGCAAAATAATTTCATTCTTTGTATTAAAAAATTTTTTTTCTTCAATTATTTCCCCATCGCTCACAGTTGTAAAATTTGCTGCAAATATAAAATTTACTTTTACGCCACTGTTTTGTTTTAAAGCATTTTTCAAACCATTTTTAATTAAAGATCTTGAATCCTCTAAGAATTCAAGTAAATCTTTATGTTTTAAATTTATAATAACTGCAGTTCTTACTCTATTTTCAAAAGCTGATTCTAAATCTTGCCATATAATTCTATTAGATTTTTTTTTGTATTTTCCCCAATACCTTCACCTCCTTTGCGCATTTGCTTTAATTTTTCGTTTAACGTTTGTAAAATTCCTAAAGTAGATGTTATTTTATTTTTATCACCTATTGTTAAATCATCCTTTATTCTTAAAACTTTGTTCAACAGACGAATATTTTGGGTACCAAATTTGATCCATATTTTTGTTTCTTGTAACATTTTTTCATTATTCTTAATTTCGATTATAGTTTTGAAAGCACTTTCCATAATTTTAATCAATGTTTTGCACTTTAAATCCATATTTTCTCCTTTTTTTATTCTTAAAATAGTATTTTTTTAATAAACAAGTAACGCCCTAACTTCTATTAACTACGTTTACTATTAATCAGTCAAACAATCCCGAACAAAACAAAGAATTGTTCATTGCGTAGGGCAGTTATTCTTATTAAAATAAGAATAACTGCCCTACGCAATGAACAATTCTTTTTATAGTCTTCATATGATTCAAATAGTTGTTGACAAAAATTATCAACTAGAAAAATTTATTAATAATAATAATAAAAATAAAAAATCTTAAACAGTAGATGTTTCAGATAAATTTAAAAATTTAAAAATAAGTACGTCAATATTTTTACCTCAGCTCACCTACAAGATGTTCTGAGTATTGCTAATATTTTATTTTGACAATTTATGTAACATAATATTTCTGTTAAATTAATTCTATGACAAATTATATTTATGTTAAATGGTTTTTGTCTGCAGTGTAATTTATGACAAATAAAGTTCATATTATGTGAATTTTAAGTTAAGTAGTTAATAACTATTTGGTCAACAAAGATTTCGGGAATAAGCATACGCCTCGTTTTGAAATTTAAAAATTCGATTTTAGATTCTTATTCAGCAACCATAAAATCTTCTTTTTACAAAGTTAAATAAAAATATATTAAAATTTGTTCAAGTTATTCAAATTTTTACATTAATACGTGCAGCTCGCGGCAATTTATTCTTCGTTTAATAACTCAAAAACAAAGAAAAAGACATTCTGAAAATTTACATGAGCATAGGAAGAAACATCAACTTTCGTTTGTAATAGGGGAGACTGGGGTAAACCCGCTCACTAGCGATTCGACGCTATAAACTCAACTTAAGATGGAAATATTTGTACTATGAATAGTACTTAACATACAACTTATGTTAACGAACTTTCGTTTAGTTTCATGAATTCGACATAGAATCTCAGGCGGTCAATTGTTTTTAGGAGAGCAAAAAAGAAAAATGATCTGATTTTTAAGTTTTTCGATTATTATTTTTGGGCTTAATTTATTCGACAAATATTTTTTGATGCTATTGGATGTCCTTTTTCCAAATATATGTGTAGTTGTGTTTGATTTCAAAAAGATTTATTTAAATTCATTCTAACATTTGAGAAATACATTCGGGGTAAAGCCGCTCACTTATTAAATTTGTGAATAGGAAGCCGAATCAGTATTAACAGTATTTCTTTTTTTGGCGATCTTAAAATTTTTAATATTAAAAATATTTATTAAAAGATAAATAATATTCATTTCCTAACTATATTATTGAATTATTGGGTAATTAGTTGAATATTTAACATTTTGAATGTCCAGCATTTTACGATTTGTAGCGATTTTTTTCAATAGATGGCGCCGAACTATTAATATTTGTTGGCAACATTGAGCGGAATCATGTCTATATCAGTCAGTATTAGTGATTATTAGATTATAACGGTTATAACAAACAACGCAAACAAATAATCAAAATTTGTCGCTGTCTTTTCGGTTAAAAAAAGATACAAATCTAAGTTTGTTGGCTTTGTTCAGTTTACGTTTTATCATTGTTTTTTAAAAATTTTAAATTTTGAATTTCATTTTTTATATTTTATCAATAATAAAATCTATAACTTGTTACATCAAAAATTGTAACTGTTACGTCGTCGTAACTTATTTTTCAATATTAATAATAATAATGAGAATAACAATAAATAATTGTTATTAACATATTATTAACAATTATAAACAATTATTAATTAGTGAAAATATTAATAATAAGAATAATAACTAATAATTAAATAATAATGTATAAAAACGAATAACAATTTATAATAACGAAATAGTAATAATTATTTTAACAATAATAACTAAATAATAATAATAAGTAATTGTAATAATAATAGCAAGATAGTAATAAAAGTAACAACAATAATAATTAATAATAACAAAATAATAACAATTTGTAGCAATAAATAATAATAATTAATTATAACAATAATATCAACATAATAATAAATAATTGTAACATTAATAACAAATAATAATTAATTGTAACAAGATAGTAATAAAATGTAACAACAAAATAATAATTATTAATAACAAGTTAATAAAAATTCGAAATAACAAAATAACAACAAAAAATAGTTAATAATAACAAGATAACAATAAATTGTAACAAATTAATAATTAACAACAAGCTATAATAATGTAAGCAATAATAACAAATTGTAATAACGAGTTAATAACAAATTGTTAATAGCAAATTGTAATAACTATAAATAATTAACAACATAAAATATAATATTAAATTGTAAAACATATGAGTAAGAAGATGTGAACACGTGCGATCTAAAAGCTGAATCAACGCAAGTGTTTCTCTAACAATGGGCTACCTAAATGCATGGCAAAACGTAAGGTTGTCTCAAATACATGGTAAAACGTATTTACGTATTTACAGCCTTAAAAATGTAATCGTCAATAAAAGTCACCGGTATATCAGTCTTAATTTTTTCATCATAACAAGTGTTTCTCTACGTGATAGTGCTCTCAACCCAGTACAGTAGTTGTCCTGATATTACGTAAAATTCTTAATTGAGTGCATCTTGAAGTCAAATTTGGTGTTTTGAAATATCGTTCGAGTTGTGACAAAGCTGAAAGAAACATAATACCTATTCAACTGCCTAATTTTTATAAAAATTATATAGTTCATATAAAATAATATTTTCAAATTACAAAATAAATTAATTAATTATTAATAAATAAATTTTTTTTTTAAACAAGTATAAGGATTATAACAAATTTTATTATTAAAACAATTTTTATAAACTTTTGCATAAAAAATTATTTAAAATCGTAAGGATTGAAATATTAAAATTTAAATAATTATTAATAACAATAAACACATTTTTCATAAATTTTTATAACAAATAACAAACAAAATTTTATTAACAATAACGAACTCATTTTTATCAATTTTTATAAAAAATAATAACAAATAAATTTTTTTTTATTTATTAAAATTTAAAATCATTAACAATAACAATATCATTTTTATAAATAAATAATAGCAAAAAATTTTTTTTTTCAAATTTAAATAAATATCAAATTGTTAACAAAAAAAACTTAATTTTATGAATTTTTATATCGACAAATAATTTTTCTTAACGATTCAAAATTAAATAAATAAAAAACTATTAATAATAATAAAATTATTTCTATAAATTTTTACAAAAATTATAACGATTTAAGTTTTAAAATTTTTTACCAATAATAATAAACTCATTTTTTAATACATTTTTCATAAAAAATAAATAATAAATAATTAAAATATTCTTTTTTATAAAATTGATTTGCAAATAAATCAAATAATTCAATTCAACAGGAATTCAATAATTTTTATAAACTATCACTATTTTTGTTTGAATTTAAAATTACTCGGTGAACTTTTTTTATATTTTGTAGTTTTGTAGTTTATGACCTATTAAACAAAAAATGTTAGTACCAAAACTCAAAAAAATGGACAGTTTTTGAGTTACACGACTTAAAAGTCACGAAATACACAAAAAATCGAAATATACAATGTAAAGGAAACGATGTTCTTTATAAGAGCAATCTATAAAATTCTTTAACAACTCTTGGCATAAAAAGCAAAAAACTTGAATAATGATATGTTAAAAGATAGCATATTGTAATTATGGTTGTAACAAACAACCATCGATCAACCATTATTAATGTTTATTTACTCTCCCTGCCTCACGCAGGGTTCGAGACTCCCTAATACATTATCATCTGCTTAACCACTCCTTTGTGTTTAGACGCCCTTTTATACTTTTCCTCCTCCTCACACCATTCTCCTCCTCCCAATTCCCCTGTCCACGCATTAAAATCCCCCCTATTATAATCTTTCCCCCTTTCTCCCTCTCTATCCACTCTTCCATTTGTCTCCATCCCCTTCTTTCTCCCCTTCTTCTATAAATACCCACCACTGTTAATTTTTCATCTCCCAATTTCACACCCCTCACCATACAACCCTCCTCCTTTCTGCACTCCACGCCCACCTCTTTTATATTTAGCCCCATTTTAACCCCTGAAATCATTACCCCCGCACTTCTACCCTTAATTTTTTCCTTTTTAGCCCCTTGACACTCCCAAAAAAAACCTTTCGGTAATCTACTTTTTACCGCTTCCCAATCTTTTGTTTCCACCCACGTTTCACTTAACATTACCACTTCCCACTTATTCATATCCCTATAAAAACCCTCTTCCTTATTCTTCATTCCCGACACATTCCAAAACGCTATTTTTATTCCCCCCCTTCCCTTTCTACTTCAAAACCCTTCCCTCCTTTGTCCCCAAACCCCTCTTCTCTTTCCTACTTTCTTAACTCCCCTGTCTCCCAATTCACCCCCCACCTCTCTCCGTTGACCCACACACAATCTCTACCCCTTCTTACCATGCTACCCTTATTTCTCTCTTCCCACATTTTCCTATTAATCCTCCAATTCACCCTTCTTTCCTCCCACGTTCTGTCTTCCTCTATCCACACTTGCTTTCCTTTTAATCTACCTTTAACTCTTAACACCTCTCTCTTCTGCTCCTCGTTCTCCAATTCAACCACCCATAGCCCCATTCTACCCTCTTCTACCCCACCCACACCTCTTACTCCTTTTACCCCGACCCTTACCCCAACTTCCGCAACAACTCTTCCACTTTCCCTTTCCCCTCGTCCTTCATCACTTTCAATCCTCTAATAAAAACATTATTTTTTCTCTTTTCCCTCTCCATTTGTCCCAACTTCCACGTCAGCTGCTCCACCTTTCTTTCTATGTCCCTTTCTACTTCCGTTTCTTTTTCCACTTCCAATTTTTCCTTTCCCATCTCCTTTTCCAATTTCAAAACCCTTAATTTACACTCCTCTAATTCCTTTATTATTTCCGAATTAAGTTCATGTTGTCCCTTATCCATATCTTCTAACCTTCCCCAAATTATTTCCTTTTCCCTTTCCCACTTTTTCTCCCATTCACTCCACACTTTTTTCATTCCCCCCAATTCCCCTTCTACCCTTTCCAACCCAATGTCTACCTTTCTACTCAACTTCGCTATATTTTTATTTGTCTGCTATCCCAGTTTTAACAATTTCTCCATCCACATTTCCTCCCTTTCCTCTATCTCCCCCACTTCCTCTTCGCGGCTCATACCCTCGCTAACTGCCTTGTTAGTCTGCACCCCCGATTCAAGCCAGGCATGCATAAAGACTGGAGATTTCCCTGGATCCACCTGACCCAATCTCTCCAAGCCCGTTTTTCTGCCCCGCTGTTTCGATATTTCCTTATCTAATTTCAGAACGCTGTCAGACACTTGTGCAACCAACTCGAGCCTCTTGCCTTTTGCGTCTCCCGTCTTTCCCTTTTCAGGCCCGCTCGCGCCTAGCGTCTTCACCTCACTCCCGCCTTCCTTTTCTCCTGCCGCCGTCTCCCCTTGCGCCCCGTTCACGTCTACCAATATCGCCTCTCTTACTTCGCTCTTTTCTCTCGTTTCTCCCTGCCCTCTACGTTCTTTAATAGGCGATCTTTCTAAGAAAGCCATTCCTTTTTTACCCACCCACCACACTAGTCAAATTTATACACTAACTTTCTCAAAACACCCTCCCTTATACACCTTACACCCCTTACAACACTCTCTCCCCCTGCTCCTGTATTACCCAACCCTTATTTTAGCACACCCCTACACCCCAAACCCCTCACACACTCCTTCCCCGTATTAATTTCCTTTCACTCTCTCACTCACCGGCTTTACCTAACCTTCACTCACACACACAATTTTATAGATTTTCTCACCAAAAACACCCTTTTACCTCACTTTTATCACCACCAAATATCCAACACTACTCAATACACCCAAACACTTCACTCAACACCCTCCCTTTACAAAAAACTAACAAAAATTTTCAAATTTCTCCGAGATCGCTACACCGCACGTGCTAATTGTACCGGTACCGGAAACGGAAACCCACCATCGATCAACCATATTCGGATGAAAATAATATTATCCAGTTCCTAAAGATTTCAACTAATCCATGATTTTTAAATAATTATGTTTAACAAGCATTTAACATGTAACTGTAGACGCTTACAGTTCTTCAATGGTGATTATGGTTACTACCAACAACCATTGTAGAACAAAAACAACGATTCTTACAGATAGGACGACGCGTTTGTATCAACGCGTTAACACCAACGTTGACTGTATTCTGGACTCTCCTTAAAACATAAAAAATGACTTCGACATTTAATAGTACAATGTTATCTTGGCTGTGAAGCGTTCAAAAAATCTTTCACACCTTGTATTCCATTATCAATTTTTTCTCGTACACTATTCACAGTCACTAATATGTATATTAAAAAAATATTTAAAGGTATGATGAGAATCGCTGATAGAATCAACTTATGTTTAATTGAACGATTTTAAAGTATTATCATAACTTCTTTATTTAGAATGTTCTAAGAAGGAAAAGACAAACAAAAATCTAACTCATTAATATTTTCCTTCTGCAATAAGTTATTTGATTCCACAATTATTATTGTATATTTTATTAGGCATTAGGGCAAGCAATAAAGTTTTGCTAGTCCATAAACAAACAATTAATTGATATATACTTAGATGTATTGAAAAGTAGATTCTACATTTATCATTGTTGGAAATCACATCAAGATTGCAAGCAATAGAAAGCACTAAATGCCCGTAAAATGCATGCATTTAAAACTCAAGCGTGCGACACGTTCGCGTTTCTTAATACGTTCGATTTTAAGTGGTATACATTGCTAGATGTGCATAAATAATTTTAAGATTGCTGAAGTTGTAAGAATCATTTTTATTCTAAAATGGTTTTACAATAGTTAATGGTAGTTACCATAATCACCATCGAAGATCTCTAAACACTTTCGATTTTAAGTGGTTTTCTTGCTAGATATACGTAAAAGATTTATATATTCGTGGAGTTTAGTCGGAAGTTGTAAGTATATTAATATTCTACAATGGTTGTTTAATGGATGATGGTATAGTAACCATAATCACTAACGAAGAACTCTTAATACGTTCGATTTTAAGTGGTATACATAAAATATTTTTAGATTGCTGAATCTCCATCTGTAAGAATCGTTGTTTTTGTTCTACAATGGTTGTTTAATGGTTGTTGGTAGTAACCATAATCACCATTAAAGAACTGTAAGCGTCTACAGTTATATGTTAAATGCTTGTTAAACATAATTATTTAAAAATCATGGATTAGTTGAAATCTTTAGGAACTGGATAATATTATTTTCATCCGAATATGGTTGATCGATGGTTGTTTGTTACAACCATAATTACAATATGCTATCTTTTAACATATCATTATTCAAGTTTTTTGCTTTTTATGCCAAGAGTTGTTAAAGAATTTTATAGATTGCTCTTATAAAGAACATTGTTTCCTTTACATTGTATATTTCGATTTTTTGTGTATTTCGTGACTTTTAAGTCGTGTAACTCAAAAACTGTCCATTTTTTTGAGTTTTGGTACTAACATTTTTTGTTTAATAGGTCATAAACTACAAAACTACAAAATATAAAAAAATTTCACCGAGACCTTTATTTCCATGTATTTGGTGCGGGGCACTTTACATATTTTATATCTATCCATATCTTTATTGAGATAATTTCTATTTACCAAGAACAATAAACACAAGTGCTACGCGATGCAAGTTAGAAACAAATCAAATAGCAATATTTTATAAACAACATTTATACACATAGATTATTAAAAAGTTATTAAAAAATATATATATACTCAAAATTATTTTTTATTCGGTTTAAAATTTTTTTTTCTTAAGAAACAAATTATTTTTAAGAAAATATGGATCTACCAAATAGTCAACAAGTCTCATTACGCGATGCTCTAGCAATAGTTCCTATTTTCGGTGGAAAAAACATACCATTATCCATTTTTATAGAAAGTTGTTTAGAAGCAAAATCTATGCTTCCTGAAGTAGCACAAGTTCAGACAAGTTTAGTAAAATTAATAAGAAATCGAATTTCGGGAGAAGCGAGGAAAATTATAATAGGAACTAACTTTAACACTGTAGAAGAATTAATAGAAAGATTAAAACAAATTTACGCACCAATAAAATCTGTATGTCAATTACAAGGAGAACTAGCAGCAATGTATATGTGGGAACACGAAAATGTAATTTCTTACGGTTCAAGAATTGCAGAAGCATCAGAGAAAATATTAGATGCATATATTATTAGTAATGGGAATAGAGTAGATGAAGCATTTAGAAGAAGTTTAGATGAAGCAACTATCGATTCTTTTTTGCAAGGACTTACACAAGAAATAGAATTACGAATTGGTACAGCTGATACATTTCAAGGGATAATTAATAAAGCTATAGAAATAGAAAGAAGATTGTCATTACAACGTGAACTACGAAGAAGTGAGAATAATATTGAATATAATGCCCATCTTAAAAATAATACAAATTTTGCAAAAACGACAAAAATTAATATGGTTCAAGACAATGTAAGCACTTGTTTATCTTGTGGAAAAAATGGGCATATTGTATCAAACTGTCCTCAACTTAATAAATTGTTAGGACATAGAAAAGAAAACCGCTTTCATTCAAGTACTCAACAACATTTTGCAAACCCAAATCAAAGTCAATTTAATAACAAAAATCAAATGTTTAATCAATTTCAATATCAAAATTATTACAGAAATTCGCAACAAAATCAATTTAGGAAAGTACCACAAAAGCAATTTCACACTCCATTTCAAAATCAATGGAAAAATCAACATAGAAAATTTTTGCAAAGCCAAGAACAAAATTTTTTACAAAATCAACAACAAAATTTTTTCCAAAATAAAAAACATTATCGGGAACCAGGAACTAACATTGCAATAAACTTCGGAACTAAAAATCAAAATATAACTTGTAATTACTGCAAAAAATTAGGACATATTTCCACTAATTGTAGAAAAAAGATATGGGATGATAACAATAACGACAAGCTCTTAAAAATTACAAACCTTTTTAATCAACCTCTACATAAGGATATACCCCTTTATACGACTGATAATCAAGAAAACACTTTAAATAAATTAATGAATAATGTTTGTGAGGAACCACCTTTACAAAGACCAGACTTCTGCCAACCAATTATATTAAAAACAGACGATTCAGATATTGCAGTAGGAGAAATTCAATCACAAGAAGTAAAAAAATATCAACCAGTAGCTAAACAAATTAAATCTTACTTCTTACAATTTAGTAACAAAAGGACATTAACATATTTTGCACAGTATTAAAAAATAAATTCCATTTAATAATTAAATCTAATGAGTCACTTGTCTAATAAAAATTTATTTGATTAAGTCATTAATTAATTTCTAAAACAATTAGATACATTCTTAAATACATTTTTGGTACAAAAAATTAAGAGAACCCGTATATCATAATAATTTATACTAAAAAATATTTGACATAATAACATTTTAAATTAAAAACAAATGGCATCACATTTTATAAATTTTTGTATCTAAACAAACTTTTTAGTATCAGATTACATTAAAGTCACTAAATCCAAATACTACAAAAATTAAAAATTTAAATAATACCTTCAAATTTAATTTTTTTAAATAATTATTGTTTAATTACCTTCTGTACGTCAATAATTTTATGGAAACAAAACTAATAGTAAAAGCAATTCACTTTAAAAAATCTATTCGTACTATTTTATTATTTTTATTCTAAACTCAAACTTGCTATATTACGCATGTTACAGATTAAATTAAAATCAATATAACAAATTAGAAAATAAAAAAGAGACAAAACGAAATTAGCACAAATAATGTTAATAAGATTAAAATAAAAATATGATTTTAACGAAAGAAAAGAAACAATAGATATTTGGAGTGATAAAATCCAATTAATTAACCCTCCTGCGCATACGTTTTCACCCACAAAGTCGCTTGCAAATGCACACATTTTTCAGAAGGTAGGATTTGCACGCCGATTAGTATCTAGGGGTTTTCATTGTCGCTGATTACAAATCCGGGGTCATAATTCCAAAATTCAAAATGGCGGACCAAATATGGCGGACAATTTTGACAATTGAAAAAAAAATTCTAATCGTTCTGTCTATCGCTATCTAGGGGTTTTCGGAGTCGCTGATTACGAATCCAGGGTCAGAATTTCAAAATTCAAAACGGCGGACCCAATATGGCGGACAATTTTTACAATTCAAAAAAAAATTCTAATCGTTCCGTCTATCGCTATCTAGGGGTTTTCAGGGTCGCTGATTACGAATCCGGGGTCAGAATTTTAAAATTCAAAATGGTGGACCCAATATGGCGGACAATTTTCACAATTTAAATAAAATTCTAATCGTTCAGTCTTTCTCTATCTAGGGGTTTTCAAGGTCGCTGATTACACAGGCCTGCAAATTGTAGCTTAGTTCTGTTACAGGAAAAGTGGAAGGTGATTCTTATAGCTTTTTTGACGTAGAATACGAATCCGACCTCCAAAATAGCCCATCACGTCAGAATTTCTTGTAAAACTGCTTTAAATGGCCAAAAATGGCTATTTTTGGTCATTTTTTAGATTTTTTTTTGGTTAACCAAAATTTTTTTTCAATTTGCAAAATTGTGTCATATAGTACCATGTATATGCTTCAAACCCCATATTTTAAAATTTCTTTACGATTTTTTTTGAAATAGTTATATAGATGTGAAATTTTTTCATTTAGGCAAATGTGGGTATAAGATAAATTCAAAATGTCATTTTAATTGCATTCACTAATAGTTTTATAAATTGGCCGTTATTTCTTAAACCAACTAGTAAGGGTGAGATATAGCAGTAGTCTTAATTTTTGAAAACAAAAAAAAATTGTATTAAATATGTAACTTTTTAACATTTAAAAAGTTGACTAAAATTTTTATTATCCCCTCTACTCTTATATCCAATTTTGTAAAAAATTTTTGATCCTTTCTCCCTATTTCGATCCCACATATATTATGGACGTCCCCTTTATTACTACTTTGTTTTTTATAATTATACTTATATCAGCCTTCCTAGTTTTAAAAACCTACACTTGCCTAAATAAAAAACAATTTTCAAATCTACATAACTTTTTTTAAAAAATTTCTAAAGACATTTTAAAAAATGAGTTTTAAAGCTAAGCCATAGTACTATACGATGCAATTTTGACAATTGAAAAAAAATTTTTTTGACTAACGAAAAAAATTCCGAAAAATGACCAAAAATAGCCATTTTTGGACATTTACGGCAGTATTACAAGAGATCCTGACGTGATGGGATATTTTGGAGGTTAAATTCATATTTTACGTCAAAAAAAGCTATAAGAATTAGTTTCCACTTTTTTTGTAACAAAACTAAGTCTAAATTTTCAGGCCTGTGTTACAAATCCGGGGTCAGATTTTCAAAATTCAAAATGTCGGACTCAATATGGCGGACAATTTTTACAATTTAAAAAAAATTCTAATCGTTCCGTCTATCGCTATCTAGGGGTTTTTGAGGTCGCTGATTACGAATATAAAGTCCAAAATTTTAAAATGGCGGACTCAATATGGCGGAAAATGGAACAACAATAAGAAAAAACATTTTGTGAATTAAATTAAAGATAATAAAATTAATCAAAATATATCGTTGGCCATCTTTAGGTTAAAAAATTTTAAAACATAGTAAGTACACTACATTGAAAATAAATTATATCATTCAAATAACCGATTACTTATCTATTATCAAAAAAATATTTACATGAGGCAAATTATTTTTAATTAATTTAATTAGGTTGTATTTGCTTTAATTACTGAAATTAATAATTAAAATGCAACTTAATTGACTTAAATTAAAATTATTCCATTAAACTAAACATGTATTTAATAGTCAATAAATAGTTATTTTAAGCAAATAATTTTTTATAGATCTATAATAATAATAGAAATAATAATAATGGTAAAAATAATTAAAATTAGAAATTAAAATCAATTATTAAAGTTACAATTGATCGTGACTGTAATATGTTAAAAAATCAAACTTTTTATTCATATTAACAGATTTCAAAGACGCCGAAAGCACCAATATACCTATTTCTTGTGAAAATCGAAAAATTATATCAAAATTCATACAAAATTTTTAATTATTAATTTATTTTCTTAATAAAGACTACAATAGGAATAAATTATTCAATTAGAATATGTTTTTAAAATTGTTTTTTGACATATAGGATTGGCCATTTAGAATTTTTTAATTTAGACCCATGTTTGTAATCAGCGACCCCGAAAACTCCTAGATAGCGATAGACGGGACGATTAGAAAACTTTTTCATAATTGTCAGCCGCCATATTGGATCCGCCATTTTGAATTTTGTCATTTTGACTCCATGTTTGTAAGCAGCGACCTCTAAACCCTATGATAATAAGTTTTGGTAAAATTCTACGAAATTTTTTTAAAAGTCCGCTTTAAAAAAAATATAATTGTCCGCCATATTGGATTCGCCATTTTGAATTTTTGAATTTTGACGTTAAATTCGTAATCAGCGCACCCAGAAACCCTTTGATAGACAATTATTAGAAAATCCGGTAAACAAACATTAATTTATAAAACAGAAATTTTTCACTTTGTTTAAACATTTTATATGCAATGTTTATTGTTAAATAAATAATATATATTGTGCTAAATAATTCAATTAGCTTCGTTTGTTCATTGAAAGCAATTTGCAACTTGACCGATGTCTTAATATTTATTTAAACAAAAGTTATTAACAAAAATGTTTGGACGAGTATACTCGTCCTCATGCATACGGTAACGGTTTAGTTTGGACGAGTATACTCGGCTTTATGCGCAGGAGGGTTAAATGTAGCAATTCTTGTAAAAGATGTTTCGGAAGATATCAGGTAGCAAAAAATTGCCTAAATTACAAAAAAAAAATAATAAAAATTATAAATACTAAGACAAAAATTTTTTTCTCGCTATAAAATAAATAAACAAATAAAATATGTGCATTCTATCTTCTAAACATTTAGTCATATATAATAATTATTAATTTTATCAATTATATCTATCTTAAAAATTGTGTGTGTGTTTAAAAAAAACAAAACAAAGCAAACAAAATAAATAATAATAATAAACAAACAAAAATAAAAAATATATAATGATAAAAAATAAAAAAAAATTTTTCTCTAAAAATGTATGTTTTACGCTCAACTTTAATACAATTGAAAAATTTTTTTTTAGTTTTATATGTAAGAATTAGAATTTGGAAATTGTTGCATTTCATTTTTCAATTTCCAAATTTCTGAAGGGGGAGGTGTTACGTCGTCGTAACTTATTTTTAAATATTAATAATAATAATGAGAATAACAATAAATAATTGTTATTAACATATTATTAACAATTATAAACAATTATTAATTAGTGAAAATATTAATAATAAGAATAATAACTAATAATTAAATAATAATGTATAAAAACGAATAACAATTTATAATAACGAAATAGTAATAATTATTTTAACAATAATAACTAAATAATAATAATAAGTAATTGTAATAATAATATCAAGATAGTAATAAAAGTAACAACAATAATAATTAATAATAACAATTTGTAGCAATAAATAATAATAATTAATTATAACAATAATATCAACATAATAATAAATAATTTTAACATTAATAACAAATAATAATTAATTGTAACAAGATAGTAATAAAATGTAACAACAAAATAATAATTATTAATAACAAGTTAATAAAAATTCGAAATAACAAAATAACAACAAAAAATAGTTAATAATAACAAGATAACAATAAATTGTAACAAATTAATAATTAACAACAAGCTATAATAATGTAAGCAATAATAACAAATTGTAATAACGAGTTAATAACAAATTGTTAATAGCAAATTGTAATAACTATTAATAATTAACAACATAAAATATAATATTAAATTGTAAAACATATGAGTAAGAAGATGTGAACACGTGCGATCTAAAAGCTGAGTCAACGCAAGTGTTTCTCTAACAATGGGCTACCTAAATGCATGGCAAAACGTAAGGTTGTCTCAAATACATGGTAAAACGTAGAGTTGTCTCAAATACATGGTAAAACGTATACTTTGTCCAAATGCACAGGAAAATTGGTGTATAAAAAGAGCCAGACTATCAAACGATCTACAGTCTAAAATTGGAAGTCATCAAAAGTAGTCACCCGGACTACAGCCTTAAAAATGTAATCGTCAATAGAAGTCACCGGTATATCAGTCTTAATTTTTTCATCATAACAAGTGTTTCTCTACGTGATAGTGCTCTCAACCCAGTACAGTAGTTGTCCTGATATTACGTAAAATTCTTAATTGAGTGCATCTTGAAGTCAAATTTGGTGATTTGAAATATCGTTCGAGTTGTGACAAAGCTTAAAGAAACATAATACCTATTCAACTGCCTAATTTACGAGTGTCGTAAATCTTTTACCTGCACCACTTAGTAACCCATTAACGCACAATTGCCATTGTATCTCATCGGCGCCAGCCAGGACCAAAAACTAGCTGTTCTAAGGTAAACAGAGAAACCACTTAAGACTCATTTTTAGAAAGCTAGTGCTCATTTCATCTTTGCATAATTTTGATCTTTTTCAAATATACTGTGTTCAAATAAATTTATTCTTGTCATTTATCCAACCTCGTCCCAACTTTAATTTCTCTAAATTAAAGTTAAATCGAGAAAAAATAGGGAATATAATAATAAGGTAAGACATAACATAACTATATTTTAATTTTCTCTTAATAAAATATTATTTAAATTCACAGTTGCAATTCATGAAATCTATACTTATTATTTAATAAACCAATATTTATTGTTTATAGAACTCATAATTTATCATTAATAAATCATGCTGAAGACGGAAATAAGGAAAAATTGAATATATACAAAATAAAACTGTCGGGATTACCTTAAATTCTATAAAAAATCAAGTGATCGGGTTTACCCCGAGGGGTGAGCGGATTTACCCTAGAAAATTGTCATTTTGAAATTTGGTATATATGTATTAAAAATTTTTCCTAAGTTAAACTAAGAAAGATAAATCAAAAAATTCTTTTTTATTTTGTTAATAGAAATCATAAGCTTTCAAATTATATGAATTAACTTGGATTTAAAGAATAATTTCCTAGGCTTTTATCGTTCCGAAAAAAGTGAGCGAGTTTACCCTAGTTTCCCCTCATTTATTTTCAAATAAAAGGGACCGATTTCTGGGAAATTTAAAATTGAATATCAATTATCAAAAATTCTTCAAATTTTCGAAAAAGTCAAAAATATTTTTTGGGTCACATTTCTACTTGATGGAACAACAAATTCCCCGTGTTAAAATTTTTTTCAAGAAGTTGAAATTTCAACTTGGGACATTACACGTAGAATGCCTCATAGGGGAGGATGGAGCAAGATGGGGTACTTAAAGTTCAATGATAAAAAAACGAAAATTAAAGAATATATACTTTATTATTTTTTTAATAACCATCTTTAGTAATCAGTCTTTCATAAAGTAGGCGAACAAAGGCTGTTTGTTTCTTAAAAAACGTTATAATTAATAGAATAGACAAAATTGCAAATCTTCCCATCTTGCCCCGCTGGGGGCCAAGATGGGGTACTCAAGAAAACAACATTTTTCTGTCGACAAATTTCACAAGTAAAGGTTGCATCTTCATCTTCGTCACCGTCAACAGCACAACTGCAGGGAACCCAATGGCTGCAGACAGAACAAGCATCCCAGCCTTCATTTGAGTCTAAAAAATAACCATTACAGTAGAGACAAGGTGTATGAACCACTTTACCATCGCTAATAATAATGGTTTTTTGATTAGGAAGTATAATGACATTGAACTTACACAAACTAATGCAATTCTTTCAAAATTTTATGGTTCACCAAAAACACATAAAAAAATTATCGTTCAAACCGATTTTCTTTTTTAGGTACGTTGATGACATTATTGCTTGCATACCGGAGAATGGGGTTCATGAGATGATTGACACGTATAATGGGTATGGCGAGAGATTACAATTTACATATGAGACTGAAATATATAATACAATTAACTTCTTAGATGTTCTTATAATTAAAGAAAATAATAAACTTTTAACTGACTGGTATAAAAAACCAACTTTTTCCGGACGAACAATTAACTATGAATCAAAACATCCTTTTCCTCAAAAAATTGCCATAGTATCCAATCTTGTCGATAGGGCAATAAAACTTTCGAATAAAAAATTCCACAAGAAAAATGTTGAATTTGTCGTAAAAATACTGATGAATAATAATTATCCCATTGAATTTATTAATAAGCATATTAAGAAACGTATGTGTTCTATTGAGTCAAATTCACAATGTAACAAAAGTAATTCAGTTTACACAATGATACCGAAAGTTTTCTTGACTTATGTTCCCAACTTTTATGAAAAAACTTTATCTTTCCTAAAAAAGTACAATATTTTAACTATCCCAATCAATAATAAGAACATGAATCACAACTTGGTAATTAAAGGAAAAGAAAAAAGTAAAAAAACTGAAATCACAAACTCGGTATATAAAATAGGATGCAAAAACTGTTCTGCAACTTATGTTGGACAAACCAAAAGAATGGTGGGTGTTCGTGTTAATGAGCACAAAATCTCAAAAACAAATGTTGTTGCTGAACATATCAATTCACTTGGTCATGATTTTGATTGGGATGGATTTTTAGTTCTAGATAGAGAATGTTCATTTAAAAAACGCTTAATTTCTGAAAATTTTCCATAATATGGCCGTGTGTCTGGTGACGAGAGCGACGCTACACGCGCGCTTCTTTTTAGTTTTAAGGTGAATCCCCGCCGTACTATTTTTAATTTTTATTCTATTATTATCCGCCGCCGGTATTACAGAGCGCCCGTTTATTGGTCGCTGTTGTTCACGCGTTGGCCTTTAAATCAAGACGGCCGCAGTCAGTGTTTTGACAGGCCCAAAACAATCGGTCTTCGTCTTCCTGGTGCTCTTGAATATTCGGGAATCACTTCCAAATATATACCAGGAAGCACTTCCCTTGTTGATTACGAACGATTATTAATTCGCGACTGGCGAATCATCAGATGGAAATTTCTCGAACGATATGAAAAATACAACAAAAAAAACAAAATACGAACAGCAGAATGTTCTAAATTCTATTTTTAATTTTTGAATGCTGACCAGGCGAGTTGACCGGATTATTTAAATAATTTCAATTAGTAAAATAATTGAATTACGAGGTATAATCTTTTTGATTTTATAAAATTTGTAAAATTCAAAATACTAATGTTAATTTTATTTGTTGTAGGAAAGAAGATTCTCGCTTTGATAATTTTATTATCAAAACTTGAATTTTTGTTTTTAATTTCTAACAAAATTTCAATTAATTAATGAAAATATTGTGCGAGGCAAAATGCCGCATATATATATTATAATTAAAATATATAAATCTATTGAGCTGAAATTCGGTATACATTTTTATTTTTATTACATGTAGATTACAATAAAAACTATAAAAATCCATATAAAATTCTTATGTTTTATTTACAAACTAGCGCATCGACGGCTGCAAGCGGCCGTCTTATTTGCTTCCGAGTGTCGAATTAATTTTCCATTATTACTTTTTAATTATTATTTAATAAAATTGTAGTTTCATTTATAACTTAATTTTCTTTTGTTCTTGTTTTCAATTTAATCAAATTTTCCAAATTAATTTTAATTCATAGCATTTTTTGATATCTCAAATGTCTATTCTATTTTCATTTTTTCTTATCTTATTCAAATAATAGGAGTGTCACTAATAATTAATCAAAAATTTCTTTGTGTACAATATTTTTGACTACGTTAGTTACTCTTTGATCTCCTAAATAGACTCTCAATGAATCCCAACTTGGAACACGCGAGAAGGCAACATAAAACTGTCCGTGATTAAAGACGTCTCGTCTAAGATCGATTCCTATTTTGGTAAAAGTTTGTCCATGTGATTTGTTTATTGTCATTGCAAACGTGATTTTGATTGGAAACTGTCTGCGTCCAAATTGAAACTGGTATCGCTCATCACTGTATAATGTGATTCGATTAATGAACACTATTTGGCCACATTTATCTCCAGTTAAAATTTTACATTTTAATAAATGATTTTTTAATTCTAAAATCTGTAGTCGTGTTCCATTGCACAACCCTTCATTTATGGAAAGGTTTCTTATCAACATAACAACAGTATTAATTCTTAATCGTAACTCATGTGCTGGTAAATTTGGAGGATTCAAGGTCTCCAAGTATTCCGGTAAGAGAGCTTCACCAATTTCACTGTTATCACATTTTTTAACAGTATTAACACTGGTATAAATTTTTTCTGTTGACACATTTAATAATTCAACAACTGATTTGTTAATATCATCAACGTCAACATTTCGAGCTGATAATATTGCCATTGATGTTAATTTTTCAAATTCTTTATTTTTAATTACATCTTTATAAATATCTTCTGCAATATTTATACCTGGAGGAGCTATACAATTTTCTGGTATTTGTATATCAGTTTCATTCATGCTGGCTGTTCCGTTTCCAACTTGTAGTAAAAATGCTGAAAACTCTTTCTCATGTGGTAAAGCGCGCATATTTTCTGTTAGAGAAAATTGAAAGAAAGCAGACCATACACTACTAAATTTAATGCAGAGATTTATTAATACACTGGGAGTAGCGTTTTGTTTAACTTGAAGAAGTTGTCTAAAATCTCCACCAAGTATCATTGTTTTACCTCCAAATGGTTTATCATTGTTCATTATGTCTCTTAAATTGCGATCAACTAATTGCAAAGCATGCCTTGGAGCCATTGGAGCTTCATCCCAAAAGAATACGTCTATGCTTTTTAAATATTCTGCCTCTTTGGATTGTGCTTTAATAGTCAAAGATGAATCACCGTAAATAGCAATTGGCAATTTAAAAGTTCTATGAACAGTTTTACCCTGAGGAAGTATTGTTGCTGCGATGCCAGTAAACGCCATTGTACAAACTTTCTTTTTCTTACTTTGTAAAAGGTGAATCAAGGTTGTATAAACAAATGTTTTTCCAGATCCTCCCACTCCATTAATAAAAAAGCATTGTTTTTTGCTGTTATCAATTGTTTGTTCATTATCAACTGTTTCTAAAATAATGTCAACAATTTCTTTTTGCTTTTCATTAAGTTTCTGATATTGTTCTGTGCCAATTGTCTCATGTTGTTCATATATTATTTGATTTTCAATGTCAACTTCAGTTTCTGTTATTTGTAACATTGATGGAAAATATGTTAAATTTGAATTTTCAGCATTTAGTAATGTATTGATATATGCTTTCTTTTGGGCAAGACTTTCTGACATTGTTCTTGAGTAGTCTTCAGATAAAGCACTTTTAAACTCTTCCCACAATTCTTCAGGACGTAGAGGTTGACAGTGTATTAAAATTCGTACAAATAATTGCCTTAATTGTCTAGGCATCATCCAAACCTCTGCTTCATGCATAGCATTTTTCCATTCATCGTCATCTTCTATTAGTCCTAAGGCTAAGCACGTAGAAACAAAAGAATCATGTGTAACACCATCAATAGTTTTTAAATTTTCAAAACTTGTAGCCCCTTTTACTGTTATTAACAGTAATCTCAAATGAAATAATTTAATTTGTGATGGACTTATAGAATACATACGTCCTAAAGTGTTGAAATGTTGTTTTCTTTATGCCATGTGAAAGCATTAGATGATTTCTTTCCTTTTTGAAATACGTAATGTAGCGGCATTTCCGAATAAGTATAATTTCTGGCTGTTGGGTCACGTTCATTTAAAGCAAAATATTCTGTAAGTTTTGAAGGTCTATTTAATGCAGATCTAACCGAATTTTGATCATCCACATTATCTACTATCACTGTTTGTTGATTTGGTAAATGAACAGGCAAACGATAAATTGAATGACTTTTGCCTTGCAAATTATTGCTCAAAATACGGCCACATGCTTCAGGTGGACTAACGTAGCGAGTTTCAATATAACTTTTAATTTCATCATGTTCAAGAACGCCTGTTTCTTCGTTGTCATTGTTTTGGGCTTCTTGAATCACAACAGCCGCAGCATCATGTCCTTTATAAATGTACTTAAAAAGATATTTTACCGCTTTAATACTGGTTACAACTTCAACGTTAATGTGGCAATTTAAACGCAATAAAAGTTCTTTGTTATGAGGTACAACAACGTTGATTATCATATTGAAAACCATCACGCCGGTTGTAGGTTTCATTATTTCGTCGTCTGTAATGTGGATAAGCGTCTTCATCCATATTCGTTTCATTATTAAATGGTTTTAGATAATTCTTTGAACATTTACCATTTTTATCTAAACACCAGTCTCCACAAGGACCATGAATCATATTAGCATCAATAATTTTATGTAATCTTGGGTTTTCCATGGGATCTGGTATTTCGGCTGAAATAAACTTATCCACAATTTCGGGTGTTGTTATTTTTGAATTTGATTTTAAATTAACTAACAGATGAACGTGTGGTAATTCACGTTTTTGATACTCAACAACATAGACGTATGCTTGTACTTCTCCAAATAATTTTTCTTTTACAATTATGTTAATAAGTTCTTCTTTCTTTAATTCAAAAACGCGAACCACCAAATCAGGTCTATCTGAAGCCGTTTTTCCATCTAACAAATTTTTAGTAATTTCTTTCCACTTTGGATTACAAGTCATTGTAAGAAACAAATCAGGTTTACCAAATTTTCTTACTATGCACATTGCATCTTGATAATTCTGTAGCATATTTCGTGGTGATCCTGGATAAGTGGAAGGTAGAACTTTTCCAACGCGACTGCTAGTATTTTCTGCTGTTTTTTCTAAGTGTTTTAAGAGACTTTCATATGTATCAGCTCTAATACTGGTTTCTGATTACTTCTTAAATAATTCATTTTATCCTTTTCCACTTTAACGTAATTGTCAACAGCACACTGTTGAAACAATCGTCGTCCCTTTAAAATATAGTTTGGTTCATCTCGAATAGCCATTCGGTATTTTATATAAGCATTTCTAGTTACTCTTCGATTACTACCAATCATTTTTATATCCTTAGACCAACCCTTTGTTCCATATGGATAAAATAAAGGATAAGTCCATGGTTCAACATTAGGATCCATTGAGCTTACATATTGTAAATGCTTTGTATTTTTGTTACGAATTGCAACGCAAGATTCTGGAATTTCTCCGTCTGCAGTAGTAGAGAAAATTGCCGCAACTTCATTAACTTTTTGAAAATTGAATCGTCTTTTATCTTGTCCTTTCTTCAATGAAAACAGCAATTGCAGTTCAGGTTCTGTACCATTGTTCTCTGTTGTCATTGAATCTAATTCGTCTTTCATCATTTGATATGCATTTGCAAAAGCATTTCCTTCAATCATTACATTGTGAATAGCACTTAATATTTCTTTGTTTAATGTAGAATTCATATTCATTCTGAAATCTGTTGCTTTATTAGTATCAATTATAAAAAGGTGTCCAAAACTTGGCAATTCGCCATCATCTGGATATAAAGAGGTATTTATTTGATAATATATTTGTCCTTGAATTTTAAAGCAAAATGGTCCAGGCCGTCTATTATTAAATTGTACTAAATTAGCATTAAATAAAGCAAATGAAAACGTATTGTTATATTTACGTATTTCATTGTAAAAGTGATTCGACAAAGGATGAATACCTTCAAATAATTCTTTTATAATCGTTGGTGGTTCTGGCAAAGGCTGTAGAAATACTTTACCATGGCTACAACAATCATTAAAAGAATTTCCTTTATTATTTACTTTCTCTGCTTTAAAGTGTTTCGCTTTACAATAAATACATAATACATTCATAGTTCCAAGATAATGTTCAGGAATGTTACTTAAGTTATTCAAAGTAGTATTTAAATTAACTTCTGCAGTGTTATTAATATTATTTAAAGTCAATTATTGATGCAGATTATGAACACGTTTAATCCTTTTAGAACTACTTTTTTCATGTAACAAACTCTTTCTCTTTCTTAAAGGTGTAAGAATTTAACAATTATTCCGAATCAAATCTCTCGAAAATAAATTTCTTAAGTAAGCACTAGATTTCGTTATGAAAATACAATATATTTTTCATATGTTTTCTTTGATAATTTTGAAATTATTAATTAATTTCGAAAAAATGATTTTCAGAAAAAGCAGGTTTCTGTATTAGGACAGCTGCGCTGTCGATACATATGAAAAATATATTATATTTTCATAACGAAATCTAGTGCTTACTCAAGAAATTTATTTTCGAGAGATTTGATTCGGAATAATTGTTAAATTCTTTCACCTTTAATATTAATACTACCGAATGATAAATTCACTTTCTTCAATTATATTTGCCATGAATTTGAAAATAAGGCTTTACCATCTTCAAGAAACTCCCTACATTATCATGAAATAATGCAGGGAGGTATAGTATATATCAAGGAACTCGGAGGATCTTGGGGTGCATGTAGCTCAGTGGTCAGAGCAGTCTACCGGCAATAGAAAGGTCGTGGGCTCGTATCCCACCATGCTAAGCAATTTTTTCTGAGTTCTTTGATAATTTTGAAATTATTAATTAATTTCGAAAAAATGATTTTCAGAAAAAGCAGGTTTCTGTATTAGGACAGCTGCGCTGTCGATACATATTAAAAATATATTGTATTTTCATAACGAAATCTAGTGCTTATTCAAGAAATTTATATTCGAGAGATTTGATTCGAAATAATTGTTAAATTCTTTTACCTTTAATATTAATACTACCGAATGATAAATTCACTTTCTTCTTTCTCTTTATATTACCTCGTAAAGAAGTCAAATCAGAAACATTGTTATTCATCTTTGATGACGATTCTTGTAGCAAAATTTCGTTACTACTCTCATTAAGTATATTACTCCTTTCCAAATGTATATCATTTGTATCTTCTTCGGGATTAAAACTAAATTTCTGTGTTTCTCTGCACATAGTTTTGCTTGTTGAATTCAGATCGTGTTGTGAACATGAATTAAATATTTTGTTATTTATATTTAATGTTAATTCTGTTTACAGTTCGTGAACATATTTACATTTGTTTTTTTACTGGTAATTTTTGATTTTGTTCGTTACTTTCATTTATAATATTTCTACTTGTTGAAGGTTCATTATTTCTGCAACTGTCTTGTGTAAGAGTCAAATTATTTTTTGAATTTAATGTCAACGGTTTTTCCAAATTGTAAACACATTTCACCTTATTAACAGTAATATTCTTAAACTTTTCTTTTTTGTCCTTGTTTTTTTTTATTTATTAAGTTTTTTCCATTTTTAGGGTTCCGTACACCGTAGGTGTACTGACGGAACCCTTATGAAATCACTCGTGTGTCCGTCCCAGCCACGCAAAATGGTCTGTCCCCCCCCTTAACTTCTACAAATCTCAACCTGGTGAGCTGAAATTCAGCAGGGATCTTCAGTTTTACGTGCAGATAACAGGAAAAATATAGCGAACACGATAGGCCTACATATTTGCGAAAGAGAAGGAAAAGAAGTTAAATGTTGTCAAAAAAATTGCTAAAAATTACACTGTCCCCCCTTTAACTTCTACAAATCTCAACCTGGTGAGCTGAAATTCGGTAGGGATCTTCAGTTTTACGTGCAGATTACAGAAAAAAAATAGCGAACACGATTAGCCTACATATTTGCGAAATCGAAGGGAAAGAATTTAAATTTTTTCGAAAAAATTGCAAAACATGACCCTGTCCCCCCCCCCTTAACTTCTACAAATCTGAACCTGGTGAGCTGAAATTCGGTAGAGATCTTTAGTTTTACGTGCAGATTACAGGAAAAAGATAGTGAACCCGACTGACCTACAAATTTGCGAAATAGAAGGGAAAGAAATTAAATTTTTTTTTGAAAAAATTGCAAAAAATGACCCTGTCCCCCCCCCCTTAACTTCTACAAATCTGAACCTGGTGAGCTGAAATTCAGCAGGGATCTTCAGTTTTACGTGCAGATTACAAAAAAATATAGCGAAAACGATTGGCCTACATATTTGCGAAATAGAAGGGAAAGAAATTAAATTTTTTCGAAAAAATTGCAAAACATGACCCTGTCCCCCCCTTAACTTCTACAAATCTCAACCTGGTGAGCTGAAATTCGGTAGGGATCTTTAGTTTTACGTGCAGATTACACGAAAAATATAGCGAACACGATTGACCTACATATTTGCGAAATAGAAGGGAAAGAAATTAAATTTTTTTGACAAAATTGCAAAACATGACCCTGTTCCCCCCCTTAACTTCTACAAATCTGTACCAGGTGAGCTGAAATTCAGCAGGGATCTTCAGTTTTACGTGCAGATTACAAAAAAATATAGCGAAAACGATTGGCCTACATATTTGCGAAATAGAAGGGAAAGAAATTAAATTTTTTCGAAAAAATTGCAAAACATGACCCTGTTCCCCCGCTTAACTTCTACAAATCTGTACCTGGTGAGCTGAAATTCAGCAGGGATCTTCAGTTTTACGTGCAGATTACAGAAAAAATATAGCGAATACGATTGGCCTACATATTTGCGAAATTGAAGGGAAAGAAATTAAATTTTTTCGAAAAAATTGCAAAACATGACCCTGTTCCCCCCCTTAACTTCTACAAATCTGAAACAGGTGAGCTGAAATTCGGTAGGGATCTTTAGTTTTACGTGCAGATTACAGGAAAAATATAGCGAACACGATTGGCCTACATATTTGCGAAATTGAAGGGATAAAATTTAAATTTTTTCGAAAAAATTGCAAAACATGACCCTGTCCCCCCCCTTAACTTCTACAAATCTGTACCTGGTGAGCTGAAATTCAGCAGGAATCTTCAGTTTTACGTGCAGATTACATGAAAAATATAGCGAACACGATTGACCTACATATTTGCGAAATAGAAGGGAAAGAAATTAAATTTTTTTTAAAAAAATTGCAAAACATGACCCTGTCCCCCCCTTAACTTCTACAAATCTCAACCTGGTGAGCTAAAATTCGGTAGGGATCTTTAGTTTTACGTGCAGATTATACGAAAAATATAGCGAACACGATTGACCTACATATTTGCGAAATAGAAGGGAAAGAAATTAAATTTTTTCGAAAAATTGCAAAACATGACCTTTTCCCCCCCACCTTAACTTCTACAAATCTGTACCTGGAGAGCTGAAATACAGCAGGGATCTTCAGTTTTACGTGCAGATTACAAAAAAAATATAGATGAAAACGATTGGCCTACATATTTGCGAAATAGAAGGAAAAGAAATTAAATTTTTTCGAAAAAATTGAAAAACATGACCCTGTTCCCCCGCTTAACTTCTACAAATCTGTACCTGGTGAGCTGAAATTCAGCAGGGATATTCAGTTTTACGTGCAGATTACAGGAAAAATATAGCGGAAACGATTGGCCTACATATTTGGGAAAGAGAAGGAAAAGAAGTTAAATGTTGTCAAAAAAATTGCTAAAAATTACACTGTCCCCCCTTTAACTTCTACAAATCTCAACCTGGTGAGCTGAAATTCGGTAGGGATCTTCAGTTTTACGTGCAGATTACAGAAAAAAAATAGCGAACACGATTAGCCTACATATTTGCGAAATCTAAGGGAAAGAATTTAAATTTTTTCGAAAAAATTGCAAAACATGACCTTGTCCCCCCCCCCTTAACTTCTACAAATCTGAACCTGGTGAGCTGAAATTCGGTAGAGATCTTTAGTTTTACGTGCAGATTACAGGAAAAAGATAGTGAACCCGACTGACCTACATATTTGCGAAATAGAAGGGAAAGAAATTAAATTTTTTTTGAAAAAATTGCAAAAAATGACCCTGTCCCCCCACCTTAACTTCTACAAATCTCAACCTGGTGAGCTGAAATTCGGTAGGGATCTTTAGTTTTACGTGAAGATTACAAGGAAAAATATAGTGAACCCGACTGACCTACATATTTGCGAAATTGAAGGTTAAAGAAATTAAATTTTTTTGAAAAAATTGCAAAAAATGACCCTGTCCCCCCACCTTAACTTCTACAAATCTGTACCTGGTGAGCTGAAATTCAGCAGGAATCTTCAGTTTTACGTGCAGATTACATGACAAATATAGCGAACACGATTGACCTACATATTTGCGAAATAGAAGGGAAAGAAATTAAATTTTTTTGACAAAATTGTAAAACATGACCCTGTCCCCCCTCCTTAACTTCTACAAATCTGAACCTGGTGAGCTGAAATTCGGTAGAGATCTTTAGTTTTACGTGCAGATTACAGGAAAAAGATAGTGAACCTGACTGACCTACAAATTTGCGAAATTGAAGGGAAAGAAATTAAATTTTTTCGAAAAAATTGCAAAACATGACCCTGTTCCCCCCCTTAACTTCTACAAATCTGAAACAGGTGAGCTGAAATTCGGTAGGGATCTTTAGTTTTACGTGCAGATTACAGGAAAAATATAGCGAACACGATTGGCCTACATATTTGCGAAATTGAAGGGATAAAATTTAAATTTTTTCGAAAAAATTGCAAAACATGACCCTGTCCCCCCCCTTAACTTCTACAAATCTGTACCTGGTGAGCTGAAATTCAGCAGGAATCTTCAGTTTTACGTGCAGATTACATGAAAAATATAGCGAACACGATTGACCTACATATTTGCGAAATAGAAGGGAATGAAATTAAATTTTTTTTAAAAAAATTGCAAAACATGATCCTGTCCCCCCCTTAACTTCTACAAATCTCAACCTGGTGAGCTAAAATTCGGTAGGGATCTTTAGTTTTACGTGCAGATTACACGAAAAATATAGCGAACACGATTGACCTACATATTTGCGAAATAGAAGGGAAAGAAATTAAATTTTTTCGAAAAATTGCAAAACATGACCTTTTCCCCCCCCTTAACTTCTACAAATCTGTACCTGGAGAGCTGAAATACAGCAGGGATCTTCAGTTTTACGTGCAGATTACAAAAAAAATATAGATGAAAACGATTGGCCTACATATTTGCGAAATAGAAGGAAAAGAAATTAAATTTTTTCGAAAAAATTGAAAAACATGACCCTGTTCCCCCGCTTAACTTCTACAAATCTGTACCTGGTGAGCTGAAATTCAGCAGGGATATTCAGTTTTACGTGCAGATTACAGGAAAAATATAGCGGAAACGATTGGCCTACATATTTGGGAAAGAGAAGGAAAAGAAGTTAAATGTTGTCAAAAAAATTGCTAAAAATTACACTGTCCTCCCTTTAACTTCTACAAATCTCAACCTGGTGAGCTGAAATTCGGTAGGGATCTTCAGTTTTACGTGCAGATTACAGAAAAAAATAGCGAACACGATTAGCCTACATATTTGCGAAATCGAAGGGAAAGAATTTAAATTTTTTCGAAAAAATTGCAAAACATGACCTTGTCCCCCCCCCTTAACTTCTACAAATCTGAACCTGGTGAGCTGAAATTCGGTAGAGATCTTTAGTTTTACGTGCAGATTACAGGAAAAAGATAGTGAACCCGACTGACCTACATATTTGCGAAATAGAAGGGAAAGAAATTAAATTTTTTTGACAAAATTGCAAAACATGACCATGTTCCCCCCGCTTAACTTCTACAAATCTGTACCTGGTGAGCTGAAATTCAGCAGGGATCTTCAGTTTTACGTGCAGATTACAGAAAAAATATAGCGAATACGATTGGCCTACATATTTGCGAAATTGAAGGGAAAGAAATTAAATTTTTTCGAAAAAATTGCAAAACATGACCCTGTTCCCCCCCTTAACTTCTACAAATCTGAAACAGGTGAGCTGAAATTCGGTAGGGATCTTTAGTTTTACGTGCAGATTACAGGAAAAATATAGCGAACACGATTGGCCTACATATTTGCGAAATTGAAGGGATAAAAATTAAATTTTTTCGAAAAAATTGCAAAACATGACCCTGTCCCCCCCCTTAACTTCTACAAATCTGTACCTGGTGAGCTGAAATTCAGCAGGAATCTTCAGTTTTACGTGCAGATTACATGACAAATATAGCGAACACGATTGACCTACATATTTGCGAAATAGAAGGGAAAGAAATTAAATTTTTTTGAAAAAATTGCAAAACATGACCCTGTCCCCCCCCTTAACTTCTACAAATCTGAACCAGGTGAGCTAAAATTCGGTAGGGATCTTCAGTATTAAGTGCAGATTACAGGAAAAATATAGTGAACCCGACTGACCTACATATTTGCGAAACTGAAGGGAAAGAAATTAAATTTTTTCGAAAAAATTGCAAAACATGACCCTGTCCCCCCCCTTAACTTCTACAAATCTGTACCTGGAGAGCTGAAATACAGCAGGGATCTTCAGCTTTACGTGCAGATTACAAAAAAAAATATAGATGAAAACGATTGGCCTACATATTTGCGAAATAGAAGGAAAAGAAATTAAATTTTTTCGAAAAAATTGAAAAACATGACCCTGTTCCCCCGCTTAACTTCTACAAATCTGTACCTGGTGAGCTGAAATTCAGCAGGGATATTCAGTTTTACGTGCAGATTACAGGAAAAATATAGCGAAAACGATTGGCCTTAATATTTGCGAAAGAGAAGGGAAAGAAATTAAATTTTTTGAAAAAATTGCAAAAAATGACCTTGTCCCCCCACCTTAACTTCTACAAATCTCAACCTGGTGAGCTGAAATTCGGTAGGGATCTTTAGTTTTACGTGCAGATTACACGAAAAGTATAGCGAACACAATTGACCTACATATTTGCGAAATAGAAGGGAAAGAAATTAAATTTTTTTGACAAAATTGCAAAACATGACCCTGTCCCCCCCCCTTAACTTCTACAAATCTGAACCTGGTGAGCTGAAATTCGGTAGAGATCTTTAGTTTTACGTGCAGATTACAGGAAAAAGATAGTGAACCCGACTGACCTACAAATTTGCGAAATAGAAGGGAAAGAAATTAAATTTTTTTTGAAAAAATTGCAAAACATGACCCTGTCCCCCCCCTTAACTTCTACAAATCTCAACCTGGTGAGCTGAAATTCGGTAGGGATCTTTAGTTTTACGTGCAGATTACAGGAAAAATATAGCGAAAACGATTGGCCTAAATATTTGCGAAAGAGAAGGGAAAGAAATTAAATTTTTTGAAAAAATTGCAAAAAATGACCTTGTCCCCCCACCTTAACTTCTACAAATCTCAACCTGGTGAGCTGAAATTCGGTAGGGATCTTTAGTTTTACGTGCAGATTACACGAAAAATATAGCGAACACGATTGACCTACATATTTGCGAAATAGAAGGGAAAGAAATTAAATTTTTTTGACAAAATTGCAAAACATGACCCTGTCCCCCCCCCTTAACTTCTACAAATCTGAACCTGGTGAGCTGAAATTCGGTAGAGATCTTTAGTTTTACGTGCAGATTACAGGAAAAAGATAGTGAACCCGACTGACCTACAAATTTGCGAAATAGAAGGGAAAGAAATTAAATTTTTTTTGAAAAAATTGCAAAACATGACCCTGTCCCCCCCCTTAACTTCTACAAATCTCAACCTGGTGAGCTGAAATTCGGTAGGGATCTTTAGTTTTACGTGCAGATTATATGTAAAATATATTGAACCCGAATTACCTACAAATTTGCGAAATAGAAGGGAAAGAAATTAAATTTTTTTTGAAAAAATTGCAAAAAATGACCCTGTCCCCCCCCCTTAACTTCTACAAATCTGAACCTGGTGAGCTGAAATTCGGTAGGTATCTTCAGTTTTACGTGCAGATTACAGGAAAAATATAGCGAACCCGATTGGCCTACATATTTGCGAAATAGAAGGGAAAGAAATTAAATTTTTTTGAAAAAATTGCAAAAAATGACCCCCCCCCCCCGTAACTTCTACAAATCTGAACCTGGTGAGCTGAAATTCAGCAGGGATCTTCAGTTTTACGTGCAGATTACAAAAAAATATAGCGAAAACGATTGGCCTACATATTTGCGAAATAGAAGGGAAAGAAATTAAATTTTTTCGAAAAAATTGCAAAACATGACCCTGTCCCCCCCCCTTAACTTCTACAAATCTGAACCTGGTGAGCTGAAATTCGGTAGAGATCTTTAGTTTTACGTGCAGATTACAGGAAAAAGATAGTGAACCCGACTGACCTACATATTTGCGAAATAGAAGGGAAAGAAATTAAATTTTTTTTGAAAAAATTGCAAAAAATGACCCTGTCCCCCCACCTTAACTTCTACAAATCTCAACCTGGTGAGCTGAAATGCGGTAGGGATCTTTAGTTTTACGTGCAGATTACAGGAAAAATATAGTGAACCCGACTGACCTACATATTTGCGAAATTGAAGGTTAAAGAAATTAAATTTTTTCGTAAAAATTGCAAAACATGACCCTGTCCCCCCCTTAACTTCTACAAATCTCAACCTGGTGAGCTGAAATTCGGTAGGGATCTTTAGTTTTACGTGCAGATTACACGAAAAATATAGCGAACACGATTGACCTACATATTTGCGAAATAGAAGGGAAAGAAATTAAATTTTTTTGAAAAAATTGCAAAAAATGACCCTGTCCCCCCACCTTAACTTCTACAAATCTCAACCTGGTGAGCTGAAATTCGGTAGGGATCTTTAGTTTTACGTGCAGATTACACGAAAAATATAGCGAACACGATTGACCTACATATTTGCGAAATAGAAGGGAAAGAAATTAAATTTTTTTGACAAAATTGCAAAACATGACCCTGTCCCCCCCACTTAACTTCTACAAATCTGAACCTGGTGAGCTGAAATTCGGTAGAGATCTTTAGTTTTACGTGCAGATTACAGGAAAAAGATAGTGAACCCGACTGACCTACAAATTTGCGAAATTGAAGGGAAAGAAATTAAATTTTTTCGAAAAAATTGCAAAACATGACCCTGTTCCCCCCCTTAACTTCTACAAATCTGAAACAGGTGAGCTGAAATTCGGTAGGGATCTTTAGTTTTACGTGCAGATTACAGGAAAAATATAGCGAACACGATTGGCCTACATATTTGCGAAATTGAAGGGATAAAATTTAAATTTTTTCGAAAAAATTGCAAAACATGACCCTGTCCCCCCCCTTAACTTCTACAAATCTGTACCTGGTGAGCTGAAATTCAGCAGGAATCTTCAGTTTTACGTGCAGATTACATGAAAAATATAGCGAACACGATTGACCTACATATTTGCGAAATAGAAGGGAAAGAAATTAAATTTTTTTGAAAAAATTGCAAAAAATGACCCTGTCCCCCCACCTTAACTTTTACAAATCTCAACCTGGTGAGATAAAATTCGGTAGGGATCTTTAGTTTTACGTGCAGATTACACGAAAAATATAGCGAACACGATTGACCTACATATTTGCGAAATAGAAGGGAAAGAAATTAAATTTTTTTGAAAAAATTGCAAAAAATGACCCTGTCCCCCCCCCTTAACTTCTACAAATCTGAACCTGGTGAGCTGAAATTCAGCAGGGATCTTCAGTTTTACGTGCAGATTACAAAAAAATATAGCGAAAACGATTGGCCTACATATTTGCGAAATAGAAGGGAAAGAAATTAAATTTTTTCGAAAAAATTGCAAAACATGACCCTGTCCCCCCCCTTAACTTCTACAAATCTGAAACAGGTGAGCTGAAATTCGGTAGAGATCTTTAGTTTTACGTGCAGATTACAGGAAAAAGATAGTGAACCCGACTGACCTACATATTTGCGAAATTGAAGGGAAAGAAATTAAATTTTTTCGAAAAAATTGCAAAACATGACCCTGTCCCCCCCTTAACTTCTACAAATCTGAACCTGGTGAGCTGAAATTCAGCAGGGATCTTCAGTATTAAGTGCAGATTACAGGAAAAATATAGTGAACCCGACTGACCTACATATTTGCGAAACTGAAGGGAAAGAAATTAAATTTTTTCGAAAAATTGCAAAACATGACCTTTTCCCCCCCCTTAACTTCTACAAATCTGTACCTGGAGAGCTGAAATACAGCAGGGATCTTCAGTTTTACGTGCAGATTACAAAAAAAAATATAGATGAAAACGATTGGCCTACATATTTGCGAAATAGAAGGAAAAGAAATTAAATTTTTTCGAAAAAATTGAAAAACATGACCCTGTTCCCCCGCTTAACTTCTACAAATCTGTACCTGGTGAGCTGAAATTCAGCAGGGATATTCAGTTTTACGTGCAGATTACAGGAAAAATATAGCGAAAACGATTGGCCTAAATATTTGCGAAAGAGAAGGGAAAGAAATTAAATTTTTTTGAAAAAATTGCAAAAAATGACCTTGTCCCCCCACCTTAACTTCTACAAATCTCAACCTGGTGAGCTGAAATTCGGTAGGGATCTTTAGTTTTACGTGCAGATTACACGAAAAGTATAGCGAACACAATTGACCTACATATTTGCGAAACTGAAGGGAAAGAAATTAAATTTTTTCGAAAAATTGCAAAACATGACCTTTTCCCCCCCCTTAACTTCTACAAATCTGTACCTGGTGAGCTGAAATTCGGTAGGGATCTTTAGTTATACGTGCAGATTACACGAAAAATATAGCGAACACGATTGACCTACATATTTGCGAAATAGAAGGGAAAGAAATTAAATTTTTTTGACAAAATTGCAAAACATGACCCTGTCCCCCCCCCTTAACTTCTACAAATCTGAACCTGGTGAGCTGAAATTCGGTAGAGATCTTTAGTTTTACGTGCAGATTACAGGAAAAAGATAGTGAACCCGACTGACCTACAAATTTGCGAAATAGAAGGGAAAGAAATTAAATTTTTTTTGAAAAAATTGCAAAAAATGACCCTGTCCCCCCCCCCCCTTAACTTCTACAAATCTGAACCTGGTGAGCTGAAATTCAGCAGGGATCTTCAGTTTTACGTGCAGATTACAAAAAAATATAGCGAAAACGATTGGCCTACATATTTGCGAAATAGAAGGGAAAGAAATTAAATTTTTTCGAAAAAATTGCAAAACATGACCCTGTCCCCCCCCTTAACTTCTACAAATCTGAAACAGGTGAGCTGAAATTCGGTAGAGATCTTTAGTTTTACGTGCAGATTACAGGAAAAAGATAGTGAACCCGACTGACCTACATATTTGCGAAATTGAAGGGAAAGAAATTAAATTTTTTCGAAAAAATTGCAAAACATGACCCTGTCCCCCCCTTAACTTCTACAAATCTGTACCTGGTGAGCTGAAATTCAGCAGGGATCTTCAGTTTTACGTGCAAGTTACAGGAAAAATATAGCGAAAACGATTGGCCTAAATATTTGCGAAATAGAAGGGAAAGAAATTAAATTTTTTCGAAAAAATTGCAAAACATGACCCTGTCCCCCCCTTAACTTCTACAAATCTCAACCTGGTGAGCTGAAATTCGGTAGGGATCTTTAGTTTTACGTGCAGATTACAGGAAAAATATAGCGAACACGATTGACCTACATATTTGCGAAATAGAAGGGAAAGAAATTAAATTTTTTTGAAAAAATTGCAAAAAATGACCCTGTCCCCCCACCTTAACTTCTACAAATCTCAACCTGGTGAGCTGAAATTCGGTAGGGATCTTTAGTTTTACGTGAAGATTACAGGAAAAATATAGTGAACCCGACTGACCTACATATTTGCGAAATTGAAGGGAAAGAAATTAAATTTTTTCGAAAAAATTGCAAAACATGACCCTGTTCCCCCCCTTAACTTCTACAAATCTGAAACAGGTGAGCTGAAATTCGGTAGGGATCTTTAGTTTTACGTAAAGATTACAGGAAAAATATAGTGAACCCGACTGACCTACATAGTTGCGAAATTGAAGGGAAAGAAATTAAATTTTTTCGAAAAAATTGCAAAACATGACCCTGTCCCCCCCTTAACTTCTACAAATCTGTACCTGGTGAGCTGAAATTCAGCAGGGATCTTCAGTTTTACGTGCAAGTTACAGGAAAAATATAGCGAAAACGATTGGCCTAAATATTTGCGAAAGAGAAGGGAAAGAAATTAAATTTTTTCGAAAAAATTGCAAAACATGACCCTGTCCCCCCCTTAACTTCTACAAATCTCAACTTGGTGAGCTGAAATTCGGTAGGGATCTTTAGTTTTACGTGCAGATTACAGGAAAAATATAGCGAACACGATTGACCTACATATTTGCGAAATAGAAGGGAAAGAAATTAAATTTTTTTGAAAAAATTGCAAAAAATGACCCTGTCCCCCCACCTTAACTTCTACAAATCTCAACCTAGTGAGCTGAAATTCGGTAGGGATCTTTAGTTTTACGTGAAGATTACAGGAAAAATATAGTGAACCCGACTGACCTACATATTTGCGAAATTGAAGGTTAAAGAAATTAAATTTTTTCGAAAAAATTGCAAAACATGACCCTGTCCCCCCCCTTAACTTCTACAAATCTCAACCTGGTGAGCTGAAATTCGGTAGGGATCTTTAGTTTTACGTGCAGATTACACGAAAAATATAGCGAACACGATTGACCTACATATTTGCGAAATAGAAGGGAAAGAAATTAAATTTTTTTGACAAAATTGCAAAACATGACCCTGTTCCCCCCGCTTAACTTCTACAAATCTGTACCTGGTGAGCTGAAATTCAGCAGGGATCTTCAGTTTTACGTGCAGATTACAGAAAAAATATAGCGAATACGATTGGCCTACATATTTGCGAAATTGAAGGGAAAGAAATTAAATTTTTTCGAAAAAATTGCAAAACATGACCCTGTTCCCCCCCTTAACTTCTACAAATCTGAAACAGGTGAGCTGAAATTCGGTAGGGATCTTTAGTTTTACGTGAAGATTACAGGAAAAATATAGTGAACCCGACTGACCTACATAGTTGCGAAATTGAAGGTTAAAGAAATTAAATTTTTTCGAAAAAATTGCAAAACATGACCCTGTCCCCCCCCTTAACTTCTACAAATCTGTACCTGGTGAGCTGAAATTCAGCAGGGATCTTCAGTATTAAGTGCAGATTACAGGAAAAATATAGTGAACCCGACTGACCTACATATTTGCGAAACTGAAGGGAAAGAAATTAAATTTTTTCGAAAAATTGCAAAACATGACCTTTTCCCCCCCCTTAACTTCTACAAATCTGTACCTGGAGAGCTGAAATACAGCAGGGATCTTCAGTTTTACGTGCAGATTACAAAAAAAAATATAGATGAAAACGATTGGCCTACATATTTGCGAAATAGAAGGAAAAGAAATTAAATTTTTTCGAAAAAATTGAAAAACATGACCCTGTTCCCCCGCTTAACTTCTACAAATCTGTACCTGGTGAGCTGAAATTCAGCAGGGATATTCAGTTTTACGTGCAGATTACAGGAAAAATATAGCGAAAACGATTGGCCTAAATATTTGCGAAAGAGAAGGGAAAGAAATTAAATTTTTTGAAAAAATTGCAAAAAATGACCTTGTCCCCCCACCTTAACTTCTACAAATCTCAACCTGGTGAGCTGAAATTCGGTAGGGATCTTTAGTTTTACGTGCAGATTACACGAAAAGTATAGCGAACACAATTGACCTACATATTTGCGAAATAGAAGGGAAAGAAATTAAATTTTTTTGACAAAATTGCAAAACATGACCCTTTCCCCCCCCCTTAACTTCTACAAATCTGAACCTGGTGAGCTGAAATTCGGTAGAGATCTTTAGTTTTACGTGCAGATTACAGGAAAAAGATAGTGAACCCGACTGACCTACAAATTTGCGAAATAGAAGGGAAAGAAATTAAATTTTTTTTGAAAAAATTGCAAAACATGACCCTGTCCCCCCCCCTTAACTTCTACAAATCTCAACCTGGTGAGCTGAAATTCGGTAGGGATCTTTAGTTTTACGTGCAGATTACAGGAAAAATATAGCGAACACGATTGACCTACATATTTGCGAAATAGAAGGGAAAGAAATTAAATTTTTTTGAAAAAATTGCAAAAAATGACCCTGTCCCCCCACCTTAACTTCTACAAATCTCAACCTGGTGAGCTGAAATTCGGTAGGGATCTTTAGTTTTACGTGAAGATAACAGGAAAAATATAGTGAACCCGACTGACCTACATATTTGCGAAATTGAAGGTTAAAGAAATTAAATTTTTTCGAAAAAATTGCAAAACATGACCCTGTCCCCCCCCCTTAACTTCTACAAATCTCAACCTGGTGAGCTGAAATTCGGTAGGGATCTTTAGTTTTACGTGCAGATTACACGAAAAATATAGCGAACACGATTGACCTACATATTTGCGAAATAGAAGGGAAAGAAATTAAATTTTTTTGACAAAATTGCAAAACATGACCCTGTTCCCCCCCTTAACTTCTACAAATCTGAACCTGGTGAGCTGAAATTCGGTAGAGATCTTTAGTTTTACGTGCAGATTACAGGAAAAAGATAGTGAACCCGACTGACCTACAAATTTGCGAAATAGAAGGGAAAGAAATTAAATTTTTTTTGAAAAAATTGCAAAAAATGACCCTGTCCCCCCCCCTTAACTTCTACAAATCTGAACCTGGTGAGCTGAAATTCAGCAGGGATCTTCAGTTTTACGTGCAGATTACAAAAAAATATAGCGAAAACGATTGGCCTACATATTTGCGAAATAGAAGGGAAAGAAATTAAATTTTTTCGAAAAAATTGCAAAACATGACCCTGTCCCCCCCCTTAACTTCTACAAATCTGAACCTGGTGAGCTGAAATTCGGTAGAGATCTTTAGTTTTACGTGCAGATTACAGGAAAAAGATAGTGAACCCGACTGACCTACATATTTGCGAAATTGAAGGGAAAGAAATTAAATTTTTTCGAAAAAATTGCAAAACATGACCCTGTCCCCCCCTTAACTTCTACAAATCTGAACCAGGTGAGCTGAAATTCGGCAGGGATCTTCAGTTTTACGTGCAGATTACAAAAAAATATAGCAAATACGATTGGCCTACATATTTGCGAAATAGAAGGGAAAGAAATTAAATTTTTTTGAAAAAATTGCAAAAAATGACCCTGTCCCCCCACCTTAACTTCTACAAATCTGAAACAGGTGAGCTGAAATTCGGTAGGGATCTTTAGTTTTACGTGCAGATTACAGGAAAAATATAGCGAACACGATTGACCTACATATTTGCGAAATAGAAGGGAAAGAAATTAAATTTTTTTGAAAAAATTGCAAAAAATGACCCTGTCCCCCCACCTTAACTTCTACAAATCTCAACCTGGTGAGCTGAAATTCGGTAGGGATCTTTAGTTTTACGTGCAGATTACACGAAAAATATAGCGAACACGATTGACCTACATATTTGCGAAATAGAAGGGAAAGAAACTAAATTTTTTTGACAAAATTGCAAAACATGACCCTGTTCCCCCCGCTTAACTTCTACAAATCTGTACCTGGTGAGCTGAAATTCAGCAGGGATCTTCAGTTTTACGTGCAGATTACGGAAAAAATATAGCGAATACGATTGGCCTACATATTTGCGAAATTGAAGGGAAAGAAATTAAATTTTTTCGAAAAACTTGCAAAACATGACCCTGTTCCCCCCCTTAACTTCTACAAATCTGAAACAGGTGAGCTGAAATTCGGTAGGGATCTTTAGTTTTACGTGCAGATTACAGGAAAAATATAGCGAACACGATTGGCCTACATATTTGCGAAATTGAAGGGAAAGAAATTAAATTTTTTCGAAAAAATTGCAAAACATGACCCTGTCCCCCCCCTTAACTTCTACAAATCTGTACCTGGTGAGCTGAAATTCAGCAGGAATCTTCAGTTTTACGTGCACATTACATGACAAATATAGCGAACACGATTGACCTACATATTTGCGAAGTAGAAGGGAAAGAAATTAAATTTTTTTTTAAAAAATTGCAAAAAATGACACTGTCCCCCCCCTTAACTTCTACAAATCTGAACCTGGAGAGCTGAAATTCAGCAGGGATCATCAGAATTAAGTGCAGATTACAGGAAAAATATAGTGAACCCGTCTGACCTACATATTTGCGAAATTGAAGGGAAAGAAATTAAATTTTTTCGAAAAATTGCAAAACATGACCTTTTCCCCCCCCTTAACTTCTACAAATCTGTACCTGGAGAGCTGAAATACAGCAGGGATCTTCAGTTTTACGTGCAGATTACAAAAAAAATATAGATGAAAACGATTGGCCTACATATTTGCGAAATAGAAGGAAAAGAAATTAAATTTTTTCGAAAAAATTGAAAAACATGACCCTGTTCCCCCGCTTAACTTCTACAAATCTGTACCTGGTGAGCTGAAATTCAGCAGGGATATTCAGTTTTACGTGCAGATTACAGGAAAAATATAGCGAAAACGATTGGCCTAAATATTTGCGAAAGAGAAGGGAAAGAAATTAAATTTTTTGAAAAAATTGCAAAAATGACCTTGTCCCCCCACCTTAACTTCTACAAATCTCAACCTGGTGAGCTGAAATTCGGTAGGGATCTTTAGTTTTACGTGCAGATTACACGAAAAGTATAGCGAACACAATTGACCTCCATATTTGCGAAATAGAAGGGAAAGAAATTAAATTTTTTTGACAAAATTGCAAAACATGACCCTGTCCCCCCCCCTTAACTTCTACAAATCTGAACCTGGTGAGCTGAAATTCGGTAGAGATCTTTAGTTTTACGTGCAGATTACAGGAAAAAGATAGTGAACCCGACTGACCTACAAATTTGCGAAATAGAAGGGAAAGAAATTAAATTTTTTTTGAAAAAATTGCAAAACATGACCCTGTCCCCCCCCTTAACTTCTACAAATCTCAACCTGGTGAGCTGAAATTCGGTAGGGATCTTTAGTTTTACGTGCAGATTACAGGAAAAATATAGCGAACACGATTGACCTACATATTTGCGAAATAGAAGGGAAAGAAATTAAATTTTTTTGAAAAAATTGCAAAAAATGACCCTGTCCCCCCACCTTAACTTCTACAAATCTCAACCTGGTGAGCTGAAATTCGGTAGGGATCTTTAGTTTTACGTGAAGATAACAGGAAAAATATAGTGAACCCGACTGACCTACATATTTGCGAAATTGAAGGTTAAAGAAATTAAATTTTTTCGTAAAAATTGCAAAACATGACCCTGTCCCCCCCTTAACTTCTACAAATCTCAACCTGGTGAGCTGAAATTCGGTAGGGATCTTTAGTTTTACGTGCAGATTACACGAAAAATATAGCGAACACGATTGACCTACATATTTGCGAAATAGAAGGGAAAGAAATTAAATTTTTTTGACAAAATTGCAAAACATGACCCTGCCCCCCCCCCTTAACTTCTACAAATCTGAACCTGGTGAGCTGAAATTCGGTAGAGATCTTTAGTTTTACGTGCAGATTACAGGAAAAAGATAGTGAACCCGACTGACCTACAAATTTGCGAAATAGAAGGGAAAGAAATTAAATTTTGTCAAAAAAATTGCTAAAAATTACCCTGTTCCCCCCCTTAACTTCTACAAATCTGTACCAGGTGAGCTGAAATTCAGCAGGGATCTTCAGTTTTACGTGCAGATTACAAAAAAATATAGCGAAAACGATTGGCCTACATATTTGCGAAATAGAAGGGAAAGAAATTAAATTTTTTCGAAAAAATTGCAAAACATGACCCTGTCCCCCCCCTTAACTTCTACAAATCTGAACCTGGTGAGCTGAAATTCGGTAGAGATCTTTAGTTTTACGTGCAGATTACAGGAAAAAGATAGTGAACCCGACTGACCTACATATTTGCGAAATTGAAGGGAAAGAAATTAAATTTTTTCGAAAAAATTGCAAAACATGACCCTGTCCCCCCCTTAACTTCTACAAATCTGAACCAGGTGAGCTGAAATTCGGCAGGGATCTTCAGTTTTACGTGCAGATTACAAAAAAATATAGCAAATACGATTGGCCTACATATTTGCGAAATAGAAGGGAAAGAAATTAAATTTTTTTGAAAAAATTGCAAAAAATGACCCTGTCCCCCCACCTTAACTTCTACAAATCTGAAACAGGTGAGCTGAAATTCGGTAGGGATCTTTAGTTTTACGTGCAGATTACAGGAAAAATATAGCGAACACGATTGACCTACATATTTGCGAAATAGAAGGGAAAGAAATTAAATTTTTTTGAAAAAATTGCAAAAAATGACCCTGTCCCCCCCCCTTAACTTCTACAAATCTCAACCTGGTGAGCTGAAATTCGGTAGGGATCTTTAGTTTTACGTGCAGATTACACGAAAAATATAGCGAACACGATTGACCTACATATTTGCGAAATAGAAGGGAAAGAAACTAAATTTTTTTGACAAAATTGCAAAACATGACCCTGTTCCCCCCGCTTAACTTCTACAAATCTGTACCTGGTGAGCTGAAATTCAGCAGGGATCTTCAGTTTTACGTGCAGATTACGGAAAAAATATAGCGAATACGATTGGCCTACATATTTGCGAAATTGAAGGGAAAGAAATTAAATTTTTTCGAAAAACTTGCAAAACATGACCCTGTTCCCCCCCTTAACTTCTACAAATCTGAAACAGGTGAGCTGAAATTCGGTAGGGATCTTTAGTTTTACGTGCACATTACAGGAAAAATATAGCGAACACGATTGGCCTACATATTTGCGAAATTGAAGGGATGAAAATTAAATTTTTTCGAAAAAATTGCAAAACATGACCCTGTCCCCCCCCTTAACTTCTACAAATCTGTACCTGGTGAGCTGAAATTCAGCAGGAATCTTCAGTTTTACGTGCAGATTACATGACAAATATAGCGAACACGATTGACCTACATATTTGCGAAGTAGAAGGGAAAGAAATTAAATTTTTTTTTAAAAAATTGCAAAAAATGACACTGTCCCCCCCCTTAACTTCTACAAATCTGAACCTGGAGAGCTGAAATTCAGCAGGGATCATCAGAATTAAGTGCAGATTACAGGAAAAATATAGTGAACCCGTCTGACCTACATATTTGCGAAATTGAAGGGAAAGAAATTAAATTTTTTCGAAAAATTGCAAAACATGACCTTTTCCCCCCCCTTAACTTCTACAAATCTGTACCTGGAGAGCTGAAATACAGCAGGGATCTTCAGTTTTACGTGCAGATTACAAAAAAAATATAGATGAAAACGATTGGCCTACATATTTGCGAAATAGAAGGAAAAGAAATTAAATTTTTTCGAAAAAATTGAAAAACATGACCCTGTTCCCCCGCTTAACTTCTACAAATCTGTACCTGGTGAGCTGAAATTCAGCAGGGATATTCAGTTTTACGTGCAGATTACACGAAAAATATAGCGAACACGATTGACCTACATATTTGCGAAATAGAAGGGAAAGAAATTAAATTTTTTTGACAAAATTGCAAAACATGACCCTGTTCCCCCCCTTAACTTCTACAAATCTGTACCAGGTGAGCTGAAATTCAGCAGGGATCTTCAGTTTTACGTGCAGATTACAAAAAAATATAGCGAAAACGATTGGCCTACATATTTGCGAAATAGAAGGGAAAGAAATTAAATTTTTTCGAAAAAATTGCAAAACATGACCCTGTTCCCCCGCTTAACTTCTACAAATCTGTACCTGGTGAGCTGAAATTCGGTAGGGATCTTCAGTTTTACGTGCAGATTACAGAAAAATATAGCGAATACGATTGGCCTACATATTTGCGAAATTGAAGGGAAAGAAATTAAATTTTTTCGAAAAAATTGCAAAACATGACCCTGTTCCCCCCCTTAACTTCTACAAATCTGAACCTGGTGAGCTGAAATTCATCAGGGATTTTCAGTATTAAGTGCAGATTACAGGAAAAATATAGTGAACCCGACTGACCTACATATTTGCGAAATAGAAGGGAAAGAAATTAAATTTTTTTGACAAAATTGCAAAACATGACCCTGTTCCCCCCCTTAACTTCTACAAATTTCAACCTGGTGAGCTGAAATTGGGTAGGGATCTTTAGTTTTACGTGAAGATTACAGGAAAAATATAGTGAACCCGACTGACCTACATATTTGCGAAATTGAAGGTTAAAGAAATTAAATTTTTTCGAAAAAATTGCAAAACATGACCCTGTCCCCCCCCTTAACTTCTACAAATCTCAACCTGGTGAGCTGAAATTCGGTAGGGATCTTCAGTTTTACGTGCAGATTACAAAAAAATATAGCGAAAACGATTGGCCTACATATTTGCAAAATAGAAGGGAAAGAAATTAAATTTTTTCGAAAAAATTGCAAAACATGACCCTGTTCCCCCGCTTAACTTCTACAAATCTGTACCTGGTGAGCTGAAATTCAGCAGGGATCTTCAGTTTTACGTGCAGATTACAGAAAAAATATAGCGAATACGATTGGCCTACATATTTGCGAAATTGAAGGGAAAGAAATTAAATTTTTTCGAAAAAATTGCAAAACATAACCCTGTTCCCCCCCTTAACTTCTACAAATCTGAAACAGGTGAGCTGAAATTCGGTAGGGATCTTCAGTTTTACGTGCAGATTACAGGAAAAATATAGCGAACACGATTGGCCTACATATTTGCGAAATTGAAGGGAAAGAAATTAAATTTTTTTGAAAAAATTGCAAAACATGACCCTGTCCCCCCCTTTAACTTACACAAATCTGTACCTGGTGAGCTGAAATTGAGCAGGGATCTTCAGTTTTACGTGCAGATTACATGAAAAATATAGCGAACACGATTGACCTACATATTTGCGAAATAGAAGGGAAAGAAATTAAATTTTTTTTTAAAAAACTGCAAAAAATGACCCTGTCCCCCCCTTAACTTCTACAAATCTGAACCTGGTGAGCTGAAATTCAGCAGGGATCATCAGAATTAAGTGCAGATTACAGGAAAAATATAGCGAACCCGACAGACCTACATATTTGCGAAATTGAAAGGAAAGAAATTAAATTTTTTCGAAAAAATTGCAAAACATGACCCTGTCCCCCCCTTAACTTCTACAAATCTGAAACAGGTGAGCTGAAATTCAGTAGGGATCTTTAGTTTTACGTGCAGATTACAGGAAAAATATAGCGAAAACGATTGGCCTACATATTTGGGAAAGAGAAGGAAAAGAAGTTAAATGTTGTCAAAAAAATTGCTAAAAATTACACTGTCCCCCCTTTAACTTCTACAAATCTCAACCTGGTGAGCTGAAATTCGGTAGGGATCTTCAGTTTTACGTGCAGATTACAGGAAAAATATAGCGAACACGATTGACCTACATATTTGCGAAATAGAAGGGAAAGAAATTAAATTTTTTTCAAAAAATTGCAAAAAATGACCCTTTCCCCACCCATTAACTTCTACAAATCTGAACCTGGTGAGCTGAAATTCGGTAGAGATCTTTAGTTTTACGTGCAGATTACAGGAAAAAGATAGTGAACCCGACTGACCTACATATTTGCGAAATAGAAGGGAAAGAAATTAAATTTTTTTTGAAAAAATTGCAAAAAATGACCCTGTTCCCCCCCCCCCCTTAACTTCTCCAAATCTGAACCTGGTGAGCTGAAATTCAGCAGGGATCTTCAGTTTTACGTGCAGATTACAAAAATATATAGCAAAAACGATTGGCCTACATATTTGCGAAATAGAAGAGAAAGAAATTAAATTTTTTAAAAAAAAATTGCAAAACATGACCCTGTTCCCCCCCTTAACTTCTACAAATCTGAAACAGGTGAGCTGAAATTCGGTAGGGATCTTTAGTTTTACGTGCGGATTACAGGAAAAATATAGCGGAAACGATTGGCCTACATATTTTCGAAATAGAAGGGAAAGAAATTAAATTTTTTTGACAAAATTGCAAAAAATGACCCTGTTCCCCCCCCCTTAACTTCTACAAATCTGAACCTGGTGAGCTGAAATTCGGTAGGGATCTTTAGTTTTACGTGCAGATTACAGGAAAAATATAGCGAACACGATTAACCTACATATTTGCGAAATAGAAGGGAAAGAAATTAAATTTTTTTGAAAAAATTGCAAAAAATGACCCTGTCCCCCCACCTTAACTTCTACAAATCTGAAACAGGTGAGCTGAAATTCGGTAGGGATCTTTAGTTTTACGTGCAGATTACAGGAAAAATATAGCGAACACGATTGACCTACATATTTGCGAAATAGAAGGGAAAGAAATTAAATTTTTTTGAAAAAATTGCAAAAAATGACCCTGTCCCCCCACCTTAACTTCTACAAATCTCAACCTGGTGAGCTGAAATTCGGTAGGGATCTTTAGTTTTACGTGAAGATTACAGGAAAAATATAGTGAACCCGACTGACCTACATATTTGCGAAATTGAAGGTTAAAGAAATTAAATTTTTTCGAAAAAATTGCAAAACATGACCCTGTCCCCCCCCTTAACTTCTACAAATCTCAACCTGGTGAGCTGAAATTCGGTAGGGATCTTTAGTTTTACGTGCAGATTACAGGAAAAATATAGCGAACACGATTGACCTACATATTTGCGAAATAGAAGGGAAAGAAATTAAATTTTTTTGACAAAATTGCAAAACATGACCCTGTCCCCCCCCCCTTAACTTCTACAAATCTGAACCTGGTGAGCTGAAATTCGGTAGAGATCTTTAGTTTTACGTGCAGATTACAGGAAAAAGATAGTGAACCCGACTGACCTACAAATTTGCGAAATAGAAGGGAAAGAAATTAAATTTTTTTTGAAAAAATTGCAAAAAATGACCCTGTTCCCCCCCCCCTTAACTTCTACAAATCTGTACCTGGTGAGCTGAAATTCAGCAGGGATCTTCAGTTTTACGTGCAGATTACAAAAAAAATATAGCGAAAACGATTGGCCTACATATTTGCGAAATAGAAGGGAAAGAAATTAAATTTTTTCGAAAAAATTGCAAAACATGACCCTGTCCCCCCCTTAACTTCTACAAATCTGAAACAGGTGAGCTGAAATTCGGTAGGGATCTTTAGTTTTACGTGCAGATTACAGGAAAAATATAGCGAACACGATTGACCTACATATTTGCAAAATAGAAGGCAAAGAAATTAAATTTTTTTTGAAAAATTGCAAAAAATGACCCTGTCCCCCCCCTTAACTTCTACAAATCTGAACCTGGTGAGCTGAAATTCGGTAGGGATCTTTAGTTTTACGTGCAGATTACAGGAAAAATATAGCGAACACGATTGACCTACATATTTGCGAAATAGAAGGGAAAGAAATTAAATTTTTTTGACAAAATTGCAAAAAATGACCCTGTTCCCCCCTTAACTTCTACAAATCTGAAACAGGTAAGCTGAAATTCCGTAGGGATCTTTAGTTTTACGTGCAGATTACAGGAAAAATATAGCGAACACGATTGACCTACATATTTGCGAAATAGAAGGGAAAGAAATTAAATTTTTTTGAAAAAATTGCAAAAAATGACCCTGTCCCCCCACCTTAACTTCTACAAATCTCAACCTGGTGAGCTGAAATTCGGTAGGGATCTTTAGTTTTACGTGCAGATTACAGGAAAAATATAGTGAACCCGATTGACCTACATATTTGCGAAATAGAAGGGAAAGAAATTAAATTTTTTTGAAAAAATTGCAAAACATGACCCTGTCCCCCCCCTTAACTTCTACAAATCTCAACCTGGTGAGCTGAAATTCGGTAGGGATCTTTAGTTTTACGTGCAGATTACAGGAAAAATATAGCGAACACGATTGACCTACATATTTGCGAAATAGAAGGGAAAGAAATTAAATTTTTTCGAAAAAATTGCAAAACATGACCCTGTCCCCCCCCCCTTAACTTCTACAAATCTGAACCAGGTGAGCTGAAATTCGGTAGGGATCTTTAGTTTTACGTGCAGATTACAGGAAAAACATGGTGAACCCGACTGACCTACATATTTGCGAAATTGAAGGGAAAGAAATTAAATTTTTTCGAAAAAATTGCAAAACATGACCCTGTCCCCCCCCCTTAACTTCTACAAATCTGTACCTGGTGAGCTGAAATTCAGCAGGGATCTTCAGTTTTACGTGCAGATTACAAAAAAATATAGCGAAAACGATTGGCCTACATATTTGCGAAATAGAAGGGAAAGAAATTAAATTTTTTCGAAAAAATTGCAAAACATGACCCTGTCCCCCCCCTTAACTTCTACAAATCTGAACCTGGTGAGCTGAAATTCGGTAGGGATCTTTAGTTTTACGTGCAGATTACAGGAAAAATATAGCGAACCCGATTGTCCTACATATTTGCGAAATTGAAGGGAAAGAAATTAAATTTTTTCGAAAAAATTGCAAAACATGACCCTGTCCCCCCCTTAACTTCTACAAATCTGAACCTGGTGAGCTGAAATTCGGTAGGGATCTTCAGTTTTACGTGCAGATTACAGGAAAAATATAGCGAACACGATTGGCCTACATATTTGCGAAATAGAAGGGAAAGAAATTAAATTTTTTTGAAAAAATTGCAAAAAATGACCCTGTCCCCCCACCTTAACTTCTACAAATCTGAAACAGGTGAGCTGAAATTCGGTAGGGATCTTTAGTTTTACGTGCAGATTACAGGAAAAATATAGCGAACACGATTGACCTACATATTTGCGAAATAGAAGGGAAAGAAATTAAATTTTTTTGAAAAAATTGCAAAAAATGACCCTGTCCCCCCACCTTAACTTCTACAAATCTCAACCTGGTGAGCTGAAATTCGGTAGGGATCTTTAGTTTTACGTGCAGATTACAGGAAAAATATAGCGAACACGATTGGCCTACATATTTGCGAAATTGAAGGGAAAAAATTAAATTTTTTCGAAAAAATTGCAAAACATGACCCTGTTCCCCCCTTAACTTCTACAAATCTCAACCTGGTGAGCTGAAATTCGGTAGGGATCTTTAGTTTTACGTGCAGATTACAGGAAAAATATAGCGAACACGATTGACCTACATATTTGCGAAATAGAAGGGAAAGAAATTAAATTTTTTTTGTAAAATTGCAAAACATGACACTGTCCCCCCCCCTTAACTTCTACAAATCTGAAACAGGTGAGCTGAAATTCGGTAGGGATCTTTAGTTTTACGTGCAGATTACAGGAAAAATATAGCGAACACGATTGGCCTACATATTTGCGAAATAGAAGGGAAAGAAATTAAATTTTTTCGAAAAAATTGCAAAACATGACCCTGTCCCCCCCCCTTAACTTCTACAAATCTGTACCTGGTGAGCTGAAATTCAGCAGGGATCTTCAGTTTTACGTGCAGATTACAAAAAAAAATATAGCGAAAACGATTGGCCTACATATTTGCGAAATAGAAGGGAAAGAAATTAAATTTTTTCGAAAAAATTGCAAAACATGACCCTGTTCCCCCGCTTAACTTCTACAAATCTGTACCTGGTGAGCTGAAATTCAGCAGGGATCTTCAGTTTTACGTGCAGATTACAGGAAAAATATAGCGAACACGATTGACCTACATATTTGCGAAATAGAAGGGAAAGAAATTAAATTTTTTTGACAAAATTGCAAAACATGACCCTGTTCCCCCCCTTAACTTCTACAAATCTGTACCAGGTGAGCTGAAATTCAGCAGGGATCTTCAGTTTTACGTGCAGATTACAAAAAAATATAGCGAAAACGATTGGCCTACATATTTGCGAAATAGAAGGGAAAGAAATTAAATTTTTTCGAAAAAATTGCAAAACATGACCCTGTTCCCCCGCTTAACTTCTACAAATCTGTACCTGGTGAGCTGAAATTCGGTAGGGATCTTCAGTTTTACGTGCAGATTACAGAAAAATATAGCGAATACGATTGGCCTACATATTTGCGAAATTGAAGGGAAAGAAATTAAATTTTTTCGAAAAAATTGCAAACATGACCCTGTTCCCCCCCTTAACTTCTACAAATCTGAACCTGGTGAGCTGAAATTCATCAGGGATTTTCAGTATTAAGTGCAGATTACAGGAAAAATATAGTGAACCCGACTGACCTACATATTTGCGAAATAGAAGGGAAAGAAATTAAATTTTTTTGACAAAATTGCAAAACATGACCCTGTTCCCCCCCTTAACTTCTACAAATTTCAACCTGGTGAGCTGAAATTGGGTAGGGATCTTTAGTTTTACGTGAAGATTACAGGAAAAATATAGTGAACCCGACTGACCTACATATTTGCGAAATTGAAGGTTAAAGAAATTAAATTTTTTCGAAAAAATTGCAAAACATGACCCTGTCCCCCCCCTTAACTTCTACAAATCTCAACCTGGTGAGCTGAAATTCGGTAGGGATCTTCAGTTTTACGTGCAGATTACAAAAAAATATAGCGAAAACGATTGGCCTACATATTTGCAAAATAGAAGGGAAAGAAATTAAATTTTTTCGAAAAAATTGCAAAACATGACCCTGTTCCCCCGCTTAACTTCTACAAATCTGTACCTGGTGAGCTGAAATTCAGCAGGGATCTTCAGTTTTACGTGCAGATTACAAAAAAATATAGCAAATACGATTGGCCTACATATTTGCGAAATAGAAGGAAATGAAATTAAATTTTTTCGAAAAAATTGCCAAACATGACCCTGTTCCCCCCCTTAACTTCTACAAATCTGAAACAGGTGAGCTGAAATTCGGTAGGGATCTTTAGTTTTACGTGCAGATTACAGGAAAAATATAGCGAACACGATTGGCCTACATATTTGCGAAATTGAAGGAATAAAAATTAAATTTTTTCGAAAAAATTGCAAAACATGACCCTGTCCCCCCCCTTAACTTCTACAAATCTGTACCTGGTGAGCTGAAATTCAGCAGGAATCTTCAGTTTTACGTGCAGATTACATGAAAAATATAGCGAACACGATTGACCTACATATTTGCGAAATAGAAGGGAAAGAAATTAAATTTTTTTTTTAAAAATTGCAAAAAATGACACTGTCCCCCCCCTTAACATCTACAAATCTGAACCTGGAGAGCTGAAATTCAGCAGGGATCATCAGAATTAAGTGCAGATTACAGGAAAAATATAGTGAACCCGTCTGACCTACATATTTGCGAAATTGAAGGGAAAGAAATTAAATTTTTTCGAAAAATTGCAAAACATGACCTTTTTCCCCCCCCCCCTTAACTTCTACAAATCTGTACCTGGAGAGCTGAAATACAGCAGGGATCTTCAGTTTTACGTGCAGATTACAGGAAAAATATAGCGGAAACGATTGGCCTACATATTTGGGAAAGAGAAGGAAAAGAAGTTAAATGTTGTCAAAAAAATTGCTAAAAATTACACTGTCCCCCCTTTAACTTTTACAAATCTCAACCTGGTGAGCTGAAATTCGGTAGGGATCTTCAGTTTTACGTGCAGATTACAGAAAAAAAATAGCGAACACGATAAGCCTACATATTTGCGAAATCGAAGGGAAAGAATTTAAATTTTTTCGAAAAAATTGCAAAACATGACCTTGTCCCCCCCCCTTAACTTCTACAAATCTGAACCTGGTGAGCTGAAATTCGGTAGAGTTCTTTAGTTTTACGTGCAGATTACAGGAAAAAGATAGTGAACCCGACTGACCTACATATTTGCGAAATAGAAGGGAAAGAAATTAAATTTTTTTTGAAAAAATTGCAAAAAATGACCCTGTTCCCCCCCCCCCCCCTTAACTTCTCCAAATCTGAACCTGGTGAGCTGAAATTCAGCAGGGATCTTCAGTTTTACGTGCAGATTACAGAAAAAATATAGATGAAAACGATTGGCCTACATATTTGCGAAATTGAAGGGAAAGAAATTAAATTTTTTCGAAAAAATTGCAAAACATGACCCTGTTCCCCCCCTTAACTTCTACAAATCTGAAACAGGTGAGCTGAAATTCGGTAGGGATCTTTAGTTTTACGTGCAGATTACAGGAAAAATATAGCGGAAACGATTGGCCTACATATTTTCGAAATAGAAGGGAAAGAAATTAAATTTTTTTTTAAAAAATTGCAAAAAATGACCCTGTTCCCCCCCCCTTAACTTCTACAAATCTGAACCTGGTGAGCTGAAATTCGGTAGGGATCTTTAGTTTTACGTGCAGATTACAGGAAAAATATAGCGAACACGATTAACCTACATATTTGCGAAATAGAAGGGAAAGAAATTAAATTTTTTTGAAAAAATTGCAAAAAATGACCCTGTCCCCCCACCTTAACTTCTACAAATCTGAAACAGGTGAGCTGAAATTCGGTAGGGATCTTTAGTTTTACGTGCAGATTACAGGAAAAATATAGCGAACACGATTGACCTACATATTTGCGAAATAGAAGGGAAAGAAATTAAATTTTTTTGAAAAAATTGCAAAAAATGACCCTGTCCCCCCACCTTAACTTCTACAAATCTCAACCTGGTGAGCTGAAATTCGGTAGGGATCTTTAGTTTTACGTGAAGATTACAGGAAAAATATAGTGAACCCGACTGACCTACATATTTGCGAAATTGAAGGTTAAAGAAATTAAATTTTTTCGAAAAAATTGCAAAACATGACCCTGTCCCCCCCCTTAACTTCTACAAATCTCAACCTGGTGAGCTGAAATTCGGTAGGGATCTTTAGTTTTACGTGCAGATTACACGAAAAATATAGCAAACACGATTGACCTACATATTTGCGAAATAGAAGGGAAAGAAATTAAATTTTTTTGACAAAATTGCAAAACATGACCCTGTTCCCCCCGCTTAACTTCTACAAATCTGTACCTGGTGAGTTGAAATTCAGCAGGGATCTTCAGTTTTACGTGCAGATTACAGAAAAAATATAGCGAATACGATTGGCCTACATATTTGCGAAATTGAAGGGAAAGAAATTAAATTTTTTCGAAAAACTTGCAAAACATGACCCTGTTCCCCCCCATAACTTCTACAAATCTGAAACAGGTGAGCTGAAATTCGGTAGGGATCTTTAGTTTTACGTGCAGATTACAGGAAAAATATAGCGAACACGATTGGCCTACATATTTGCGAAATTGAAGGGATGAAAATTAAATTTTTTCGAAAAAATTGCAAAACATGACCCTGTCCCCCCCCTTAACTTCTACAAATCTGAACCTGGAGAGCTGAAATTCAGCAGGGATCATCAGAATTAAGTGCAGATTACAGGAAAAATATAGTGAACCCGTCTGACCTACATATTTGCGAAATTGAAGGGAAAGAAATTAAATTTTTTCGAAAAATTGCAAAACATGACCTTTCCCCCCCCCCCTTAACTTCTACAAATCTGTAGCTGGAGAGCTGAAATACAGCAGGGATCTTCAGTTTTACGTGCAGATTACAAAAAAAAATATAGATGAAAACGATTGGCCTACATATTTGCGAAATAGAAGGAAAAGAAATTAAATTTTTTCTAAAAAATTGAAAAACATGACCCTGTTCCCCCGCTTAACTTCTACAAATCTGTACCTGGTGAGCTGAAATTCAGCAGGGATATTCAGTTTTACGTGCAGATTACAGGAAAAATATACCGAAAACGATTGGCCTAAATATTTGCGAAAGAGAAGGGAAAGAAATTAAATTTTTTCAAAAAAATTGCAAAACATGACCCTGTCCCCCCCTTAACTTCTACAAATCTCAACCTGGTGAGCTGAAATTCAGCAGGGATCTTCAGTTTTACGTGCAGATTACAGAAAAAATATAGCGAATACGATTGGCCTACATATTTGCGAAATTAAAGGGAAAGAAATTAAATTTTTTCGAAAAAATTGCAAAACATGACCCTGTTCCCCCCCTTAACTTCTACAAATCTGAAACAGGTGAGCTGAAATTCGGTAGGGATCTTTAGTTTTACGTGCAGATTACAGGAAAAATATAGCGGAAACGATTGGCCTACATATTTTCGAAATAGAAGGGAAAGAAATTAAATTTTTTTTTAAAAAATTGCAAAAAATGACCCTGTTCCCCCCCCCTTAACTTCTACAAATCTGAACCTGGTGAGCTGAAATTCGGTAGGGATCTTTAGTTTTACGTGCAGATTACAGGAAAAATATAGCGAACACGATTAACCTACATATTTGCGAAATAGAAGGGAAAGAAATTAAATTTTTTTGAAAAAATTGCAAAAAATGACCCTGTCCCCCCACCTTAACTTCTACAAATCTGAAACAGGTGAGCTGAAATTCGGTAGGGATCTTTAGTTTTACGTGCAGATTACAGGAAAAATATAGCGAACACGATTGACCTACATATTTGCGAAATAGAAGGGAAAGAAATTAAATTTTTTTGAAAAAATTGCAAAAAATGACCCTGTCCCCCCACCTTAACTTCTACAAATCTCAACCTGGTGAGCTGAAATTCAGCAGGGATCTTCAGTTTTACGTGCAGATTACAGAAAAAATATAGCGAATACGATTGGCCTACATATTTGCGAAATTGAAGGGAAAGAAATTAAATTTTTTCGAAAAAATTGCAAAACATGACCCTGTTCCCCCCCTTAACTTCTACAAATCTGAAACAGGTGAGCTGAAATTCGGTAGGGATCTTTAGTTTTACGTGCAGATTACAGGAAAAATATAGCGGAAACGATTGGCCTACATATTTTCGAAATAGAAGGGAAAGAAATTAAATTTTTTTTTAAAAAATTGCAAAAAATGACCCTGTTCCCCCCCCCTTAACTTCTACAAATCTGAACCTGGTGAGCTGAAATTCGGTAGGGATCTTTAGTTTTACGTGAAGATTACAGGAAAAATATAGCGAACACGATTAACCTACATATTTGCGAAATAGAAGGGAAAGAAATTAAATTTTTTTGAAAAAATTGCAAAAAATGACCCTGTCCCCCCACCTTAACTTCTACAAATCTGAAACAGGTGAGCTGAAATTCGGTAGGGATCTTTAGTTTTACGTGCAGATTACAGGAAAAATATAGCGAACACGATTGACCTACATATTTGCGAAATAGAAGGGAAAGAAATTAAATTTTTTTGAAAAAATTGCAAAAAATGACCCTGTCCCCCCACCTTAACTTCTACAAATCTCAACCTGGTGAGCTGAAATTCGGTAGGGATCTTTAGTTTTACGTGAAGATTGCAGGAAAAATATAGTGAACCCGACTGACCTACATATTTGCGAAATTGAAGGTTAAAGAAATTAAATTTTTTCGAAAAAATTGCAAAACATGACCCTGTCCCCCCCCTTAACTTCTACAAATCTCAACCTGGTGAGCTGAAATTCGGTAGGGATCTTTAGTTTTACGTGCAGATTACACGAAAAATATAGCAAACACGATTGACCTACATATTTGCGAAATAGAAGGGAAAGAAATTAAATTTTTTTGACAAAATTGCAAAACATGACCCTGTTCCCCCCGCTTAACTTCTACAAATCTGTACCTGGTGAGTTGAAATTCAGCAGGGATCTTCAGTTTTACGTGCAGATTACAGAAAAAATATAGCGAATACGATTGGCCTACATATTTGCGAAATTGAAGGGAAAGAAATTAAATTTTTTCGAAAAAATTGCAAAACATGACCCTGTTCCCCCGCTTAACTTCTACAAATCTGAACCTGGTGAGCTGAAATTCATCAGGGATTTTCAGTATTAAGTGCAGATTACAGGAAAAATATAGTGAACCCGACTGACCTACATATTTGCGAAATTGAAGAGAAAGAAATTAAATTTTTTCGAAAAAATTGAAAAACATGACCCTGTTCCCCCGCTTAACTTCTACAAATCTGTACCTGGTGAGCTGAAATTCAGCAGGGATATTCAGTTTTACGTGCAGATTACAGGAAAAATATAGCGAAAACGATTGGCCTACATATTTGGGAAAGAGAAGGAAAAGAAGTTAAATGTTGTCAAAAAAATTGCTAAAAATTACACTGTCCCCCCTTTAACTTCTACAAATCTCAACCTGGTGAGCTGAAATTCGGTAGGGATCTTCAGTTTTACGTGCAGATTACAGAAAAAAAATAGCGAACACGATTAGCCTACATATTTGCGAAATCGAAGGGAAAGAATTTAAATTTTTTCGAAAAAATTGCAAAACATGACCCTGTCCCCCCCCCTTAACTTCTACAAATCTGAACCTGGTGAGCTGAAATTCGGTAGAGATCTTTAGTTTTACGTGCAGATTACAGGAAAAAGATAGTGAACCCGACTGACCTACAAATTTGCGAAATAGAAGGGAAAGAAATTAAATTTTTTTTGAAAAAATTGCAAAAAATGACCCTGTCACCCCCCCTTAACTTCTACAAATCTGAACCTGGTGAGCTGAAATTCAGCAGGGATCTTCAGTTTTACGTGCAGATTACAAAAAAATATAGCGAAAACGATTGGCCTACATATTTGCGAAATAGAAGGGAAAGAAATTAAATTTTTTTTGAAAAAATTGCAAAACATGACCCTGTTCCCCCGCTTAACTTCTACAAATCTGAACCTGGTGAGCTGAAATTCGGTAGAGATCTTTAGTTTTACGTGCAGATTACAGGAAAAAGATAGTGAACCCGACTGACCTACATATTTGCGAAATTGAAGGGAAAGAAATTAAATTTTTTCGAAAAAATTGCAAAACATGACCCTGTCCCCCCCTTAACTTCTACAAATCTGAACCAGGTGAGCTGAAATTCGGCAGGGATCTTCAGTTTTACGTGCAGATTACAAAAAAATATAGCAAATACGATTGGCCTACATATTTGCGAAATAGAAGGAAATGAAATTAAATTTTTTCGAAAAAATTGCCAAACATGACCCTGTTCCCCCACTTAACTTCTACAAATCTGAAACAGGTGAGCTGAAATTCGGTAGGGATCTTTAGTTTTACGTGCAGATTACAGGAAAAATAATGCGAACACGATTGACCTACATATTTGCGAAATAGAAGGGAAAGAAATTAAATTTTTTTTTAAAAAATTGCAAAAAATGACACTGTCCCCCCCCCTTAACTTCTACAAATCTGAACCTGGAGAGCTGAAATTCAGCAGGGATCATCAGAATTAAGTGCAGATTACAGGAAAAATATAGTGAACCCGTCTGACCTACATATTTGCGAAATTGAAGGGAAAGAAATTAAATTTTTTTTGAAAAAATTGCAAAAAATGACCCTGTTCCCCCCCCCTTAACTTCTACAAATCTGAACCTGGTGAGCTGAAATTCGGTAGGGATCTTTAGTTTTACGTGCAGATTACAGGAAAAATATAGCGAACACGATTAACCTACATATTTGCGAAATAGAAGGGAAAGAAATTAAATTTTTTTGAAAAAATTGCAAAAAATGACCCTATCCCCCCACCTTAACTTCTACAAATCTGAAACAGGTGAGCTGAAATTCGGTAGGGATCTTTAGTTTTACGTGCAGATTACAGGAAAAATATAGCGAACACGATTGACCTACATATTTGCGAAATAGAAGGGAAAGAAATTAAATTTTTTTGACAAAATTGCAAAACATGACCCTGTTCCCCCCGCTTAACTTCTACAAATCTGAAACAGGTGAGCTGAAATTCGGTAGGGATCTTTAGTTTTACGTGCAGATTACAGGAAAAATATAGCGGAAACGATTGGCCTACATATTTTCGAAATAGAAGGGAAAGAAATTAAATTTTTTTTGAAAAAATTGCAAAAAATGACCCTGTTCCCCCCCCCTTAACTTCTACAAATCTGAACCTGGTGAGCTGAAATTCGGTAGGGATCTTTAGTTTTACGTGAAGATTACAGGAAAAATATAGTGAACCCGACTGACCTACATATTTGCGAAATTGAAGGTTAAAGAAATTAAATTTTTTCGAAAAAATTGCAAAACATGACCCTGTCCCCCCCCTTAACTTCTACAAATCTCAACCTGGTGAGCTGAAATTCGGTAGGGATCTTCAGTTTTACGTGCAGATTACAGGAAAAAGATAGTGAACCCGACTGACCTACATATTTGCGAAATAGAAGGGAAAGAAATTAAATTTTTTTTGAAAAAATTGCAAAAAATGACCCTGTCCCCCCCCCCTTAACTTCTACAAATCTGAACCTGGTGAGCTGAAATTCGGTAGAGATCTTTAGTTTTACGTGCAGATTACAGGAAAAAGATAGTGAACCCGACTGACCTACATATTTGCGAAATAGAAGGGAAAGAAATTAAATTTTTTTGAAAAAATTGCAAAAAATGACCCTGTCGCCCCCCCTTAACATCTACAAATCTGAACCTGGTGAGCTGAAATTCGGTAGGGATCTTTAGTTTTACGTGCAGATTACAGGAAAAAGATAGTGAACCCGACTGACCTACAAATTTGCGAAATAGAAGGGAAAGAAATTAAATTTTTTTTGAAAAAATTGCAAAAAATGACCCTGTCCCCCCCCCTTAACTTCTACAAATCTGAACCTGGTGAGCTGAAATTCGGTAGAGATCTTTAGTTTTACGTGCAGATTACAGGAAAAAGATAGTGAACCCGACTGACCTACAAATTTGCGAAATAGAAGGGAAAGAAATTAAATTTTTTTTGAAAAAATTGCAAAAAATGACCCTGTCACCCCCCCTTAACTTCTACAAATCTGAACCTGGTGAGCTGAAATTCAGCAGGGATCTTCAGTTTTACGTGCAGATTACAAAAAAATATAGCGAAAACGATTGGCCTACATATTTGCGAAATAGAAGGGAAAGAAATTAAATTTTTTCGAAAAAATTGCAAAACATGACCCTGTCCCCCCCCCTTAACTTCTACAAATCTGAACCTGGTGAGCTGAAATTCGGTAAAGATCTTTAGTTTTACGTGCAGATTACAGGAAAAAGATAGTGAACCCGACTGACCTACATATTTGCGAAATTGAAGGGAAAGAAATTAAATTTTTTCGAAAAAATTGCAAAACATGACCCTGTCCCCCCCTTAACTTCTACAAATCTGAACCAGGTGAGCTGAAATTCGGCAGGGATCTTCAGTTTTACGTGCAGATTACAAAAAAATATAGCAAATACGATTGGCCTACATATTTGCGAAATAGAAGGAAATGAAATTAAATTTTTTCGAAAAAATTGCCAAACATGACCCTGTTCCCCCACTTAACTTCTACAAATCTGAAACAGGTGAGCTGAAATTCGGTAGGGATCTTTAGTTTTACGTGCAGATTACAGGAAAAATAATGCGAACACGATTGACCTACATATTTGGGAAAGAGAAGGAAAAGAAGTTAAATTTTGTCAAAAAAATTGCTAAAAATTACACTGTCCCCCCTTTAACTTCTACAAATCTCAACCTGGTGAGCTGAAATTTAGCAGGGATCATCAGAATTAAGTGCAGATTACAGGAAAAATATAGTGAACCTGACTGACCTACATATTTGCGAAATTGAAGGGAAAGAAATTAAATTTTTTTTTGTAAAAATTGCAAAACATGACCATGTCCCCCCCTTAACTCTTACAAATCTGTACCTGGAGAGCTGAAATTCGGTAGGGATCTTTAGTTTTACGTGCAGATTACAGGAAAAATATAGCGAACACGATTAACCTACATATTTGCGAAATAGAAGGGAAAGAAATTAAATTTTTTTGAAAAAATTGCAAAAAATGACCCTGTCCCCCCACCTTAACTTCTACAAATCTGAAACAGGTGAGCTGAAATTCGGTAGGGATCTTTAGTTTTACGTGCAGATTACAGGAAAAATATAGCGAACACGATTGACCTACATATTTGCGAAATAGAAGGGAAAGAAATTAAATTTTTTTGACAAAATTGCAAAACATGACCCTGTTCCCCCCGCTTAACTTCTACAAATCTGAAACAGGTGAGCTGAAATTCGGTAGGGATCTTTAGTTTTACGTGCAGATTACAGGAAAAATATAGCGGAAACGATTGGCCTACATATTTTCGAAATAGAAGGGAAAGAAATTAAATTTTTTTTGAAAAAATTGCAAAAAATGACCCTGTTCCCCCCCCCTTAACTTCTACAAATCTGAACCTGGTGAGCTGAAATTCATCAGGGATTTTCAGTATTAAGTGCAGATTACAGGAAAAATATAGTGAACCCGACTGACCTACATATTTGCGAAATTGAAGGGAAAGAAATTAAATTTTTTCGAAAAAATTGAAAAACATGACCCTGTTCCCCCGCTTAACTTCTACAAATCTGTACCTGGTGAGCTGAAATTCAGCAGGGATATTCAGTTTTACGTGCAGATTACAGGAAAAATATAGCGAAAACGATTGGCCTTCATATTTGGGAAAGAGAAGGAAAAGAAGTTAAATGTTGTCAAAAAAATTGCTAAAAATTACACTGTCCCCCCTTTAACTTCTACAAATCTCAACCTGGTGAGCTGAAATTCGGTAGGGATCTTCAGTTTTACGTGCAGATTACAGAAAAAAAATAGCGAACACGATTAGCCTACATATTTGCGAAATCGAAGGGAAAGAATTTAAATTTTTTCGAAAAAATTGCAAAACATGACCCTGTCCCCCCCCTTAACTTCTACAAATCTGAACCTGGTGAGCTGAAATTCGGTAGAGATCTTTAGTTTTACGTGCAGATTACAGGAAAAAGATAGTGAACCCGACTGACCTACAAATTTGCGAAATAGAAGGGAAAGAAATTAAATTTTTTTTGAAAAAATTGCAAAAAATGACCCTGTCCCCCCCCTTAACTTCTACAAATCTGAACCTGGTGAGCTGAAATTCAGCAGGGATCTTCAGTTTTACGTGCAGATTACAAAAAAATATAGCGAAAACGATTGGCCTACATATTTGCGAAATAGAAGGGAAAGAAATTAAATTTTTTCGAAAAAATTGCAAAACATGACCCTGTCCCCCCCCCTTAACTTCTACAAATCTGAACCTGGTGAGCTGAAATTCGGTAGAGATCTTTAGTTTTACGTGCAGATTACAGGAAAAAGATAGTGAACCCGACTGACCTACATATTTGCGAAATTGAAGGGAAAGAAATTAAATTTTTTCGAAAAAATTGCAAAACATGACCCTGTCCCCCCCTTAACTTCTACAAATCTGAACCAGGTGAGCTGAAATTCGGCAGGGATCTTCAGTTTTACGTGCAGATTACAAAAAAATATAGCAAATACGATTGGCCTACATATTTGCGAAATAGAAGGAAATGAAATTAAATTTTTTCGAAAAAATTGCCAAACATGACCCTGTTCCCCCACTTAACTTCTACAAATCTGAAACAGGTGAGCTGAAATTCGGTAGGGATCTTTAGTTTTACGTGCAGATTACAGGAAAAATAATGCGAACACGATTGACCTACATATTTGCGAAATTGAAGGGAAAGAAATTAAATTTTTTCGAAAAAATTGCAAAACATGACCCTGTCCCCCCCCCCTTAACTTCTACAAATCTGTACCTGGTGAGCTGAAATTCAGCAGGGATCTTCAGTTTTACGTGCAAGTTACAGGAAAAATATAGCGAAAACGATTGGCCTAAATATTTGCGAAAGAGAAGGGAAAGAAATTAAATTTTTTCGAAAAAATTGCAAAACATGACACTGTCCCCCCCTTAACTTCTACAAATCTCAACCTGGTGAGCTGAAATTCGGTAGGGATCTTTAGTTTTACGTGCAGATTACAGGAAAAATATAGCGAACACGATTGACCTACATATTTGCGAAATAGAAGGGAAAGAAATTAAATTTTTTTGACAAAATTGCAAAACATGACCCTGTTCCCCCGCTTAACTTCTACAAATCTGTACCTGGTGAGCTGAAATTCAGCAGGGATCTTCAGTTTTACGTGCAGATTACAGAAAAAATATAGATGAAAACGATTGGCCTACATATTTGCGAAATTGAAGGGAAAGAAATTAAATTTTTTCGAAAAAATTGCAAAACATGACCCTGTTCCCCCCCTTAACTTCTACAAATCTGAAACAGGTGAGCTGAAATTCGGTAGGGATCTTTAGTTTTACGTGCAGATTACAGGAAAAATATAGCGGAAACGATTGGCCTACATATTTTCGAAATATAAGGGAAAGAAATTAAATTTTTTTTGAAAAAATTGCAAAAAATGACCCTGTTCCCCCCCCCCTTAACTTCTACAAATCTGAACCTGGTGAGCTGAAATTCGGTAGGGATCTTTAGTTTTACGTGCAGATTACAGGAAAAATATAGCGAACACGATTAACCTACATATTTGCGAAATAGAAGGGAAAGAAATTAAATTTTTTTGAAAAAATTGCAAAAAATGACCCTGTCCCCCCACCTTAACTTCTACAAATCTGAAACAGGTGAGCTAAAATTCGGTAGGGATCTTTAGTTTTACGTGCAGATTACAGGAAAAATATAGCGGAAACGATTGGCCTACATATTTTCGAAATAGAAGGGAAAGAAATTAAATTTTTTTTGAAAAAATTGCAAAAAATGACCCTGTTCCCCCCCCCCTTAACTTCTACAAATCTGAACCTGGTGAGCTGAAATTCGGTAGGGATCTTTAGTTTTACGTGAAGATTACAGGAAAAATATAGCGAACACGATTAACCTACATATTTGCGAAATAGAAGGGAAAGAAATTAAATTTTTTTGAAAAAATTGCAAAAAATGACCCTGTTCCCCCCGCTTAACTTCTACAAATCTGAAACAGGTGAGCTGAAATTCGGTAGGGATCTTTAGTTTTACGTGCAGATTACAGGAAAAATATAGCGGAAACGATTGGCCTACATATTTTCGAAATAGAAGGGAAAGAAATTAAATTTTTTTTGAAAAAATTGCAAAAAATGACCCTGTTCCCCCCCCCTTAACTTCTACAAATCTGAACCTGGTGAGCTGAAATTCGGTAGGGATCTTTAGTTTTACGTGAAGATTACAGGAAAAATATAGTGAACCCGACTGACCTACATATTTGCGAAATTGAAGGTTAAAGAAATTAAATTTTTTCGAAAAAATTGCAAAACATGACCCTGTCCCCCCCCTTAACTTCTACAAATCTTAACCTGGTGAGCTGAAATTCGGTAGGGATCTTCAGTTTTACGTGCAGATTACAGGAAAAAGATAGTGAACCCGACTGACCTACATATTTGCGAAATAGAAGGGAAAGAAATTAAATTTTTTTTGAAAAAATTGCAAAAAATGACCCTGTTCCCCCCCCCTTAACTTCTCCAAATCTGAACCTGGTGAGCTGAAATTCAGCAGGGATCTTCAGTTTTACGTGCAGATTACAAAAATATATAGCAAAAACGATTGGCCTACATATTTGCGAAATAGAAGAGAAAGAAATTAAATTTTTTCAAAAAAAATTGCAAAACATGACCCTGTTCCCCCGCTTAACTTCTACAAATGTGTACCTGGTGATCTGAAATTCGGCAGGGATCTTCAGTTTTACGTGCAGATTACAAAAAAATATAGCAAATACGATTGGCCCACATATTTGCGAAATAGAAGGAAATGAAATTAAATTTTTTCGAAAAAATTGCAAAACATGACCCTGTTCCCCCGCTTAACTTCTACAAATCTGAACCTGGTGAGCTGAAATTCATCAGGGATTTTCAGTATTAAGTGCAGATTACAGGAAAAATATAGTGAACCCGACTGACCTACATATTTGCGAAATTGAAGGGAAAGAAATTAAATTTTTTCGAAAAAATTGAAAAACATGACCCTGTTCCCCCGCTTAACTTCTACAAATCTGTACCTGGTGAGCTGAAATTCAGCAGGGATCTTCAGTTTTACGTGCAGATTACAGAAAAAATATAGCGAATACGATTGGCCTACATATTTGCGAAATTGAAGGGAAAGAAATTAAATTTTTTCGAAAAAATTGCAAAACATGACCCTGTTCCCCCGCTTAACTTCTACAAATCTGTACCTGGTGAGCTGAAATTCAGCAGGGATCTTCAGTTTTACGTGCAAATTACAGAAAAAATATAGCGAATACGATTGGCCTACATATTTGCGAAATTGAAGGGAAAGAAATTAAATTTTTTCGAAAAAATTGCAAAACATGACCCTGTTCTTCCCCTTAACTTCTACAAATCTGAACCTGGTGAGCTGAAATTCAGCAGGGATCTTCAGTTTTACGTGCAGATTACAGGAAAAATATAGCGAATACGATTGGCCTACATATTTGCGAAATAGAAGGGAAAGAAATTAAAGTTTTTCGAAAAAATTGCAAAACATGACCCTGTTCCCCCGCTTAACTTCTACAAATCTGTACCTGGTGAGCTGAAATTCAGCAGGGATCTTCAGTTTTACGTGCAGATTACAGGAAAAATATAGCGAAAACGATTGGCCTACATATTTGCGAAATAGAAGGGAAAGAAATTAAATTTTTTTGACAAAATTGCTAAAAATTACCCTGTCCCCCCCTTAACTTCTACAAATCTGAACCAGGTGAGCTGAAATTCGGCAGGGATCTTCAGTTTTACGTGCAGATTACAGGAAAAATATAGTGAACCCGACTGACCTACATATTTGCGAAATTGAAGGGAAAGAAATTAAATTTTTTCGAAAAAATTGCAAAACATGACCCTGTCCCCCCCTTAACTTCTACAAATCTCAACCTGGTGAGCTGAAATTCGGTAGGGATCTTTAGTTTTACGTGCAGATTACAGGAAAAATATAGCGGAAACGATTGGCCTACATATTTTCGAAATAGAAGGGAAAGAAATTAAATTTTTTTTGAAAAAATTGCAAAAAATGACCCTGTTCCCCCCCCCTTAACTTCTACAAATCTGAACCTGGTGAGCTGAAATTCGGTAGGGATCTTTAGTTTTACGTGCAGATTACAGGAAAAATATAGCGAACCCGACATACCTACATATTTGCGAAATTGAAGGGAAAGAAATTAAATTTTTTCGAAAAAATTGCAAAACATGACACTGTCCCCCCCCCTTAACTTCTACAAATCTGAAACAGGTGAGCTGAAATTCGGTAGGGATCTTTAGTTTTACGTGCAGATTACAGGAAAAATATAGCGAACCCGATTGGCCTACATTTTTGCGAAATAGAAGGGAAAGAAATAAAATTTTTTTTGAAAAAATTGCAAAAAATGACCCTGTTCCCCCCCCTTTAACTTCTACAAATCTGAACCTGGTGAGCTGAAATTCAGCAGGGATCTTCAGTTTTACGTGCAGATTACAGGAAAAATATAGCGAACACGATTGGCCTACATATTTGCGAAATAGAAGGGAAAGAAATTAAATTTTTTCGAAAAAATTGCAAAACATGACCCTGTTCCCCCGCTTAACTTCTACAAATCTGTACCTGGTGAGCTGAAATTCAGCAGGGATCTTCAGTTTTACGTGCAGATTACAGGAAAAATATAGCGAATACGATTGGCCTACATATTTGCGAAATAGAAGGGAAAGAAATTAAAGTTTTTCGAAAAAATTGCAAAACATGACCCTGTTCCCCCGCTTAACTTCTACAAATCTGTACCTGGTGAGCTAAAATTCAGCAGGGATCTTCAGTATTAAGTGCAGATTACAGGAAAAATATAGTGAACCCGACTGACCTACATATTTGCGAAATTGAAGGGATAGAAATTAAATGTTTTTCGAAAAAATTGCAAAACATGACCCTATTCCCCCGCTTAACTTCTACAAATCTGTACCTGGTGAGCTGAAATTCAGCAGGGATCTTCAGTTTTACGTGCAGATTACAGAAAAAATATAGCGAATACGATTGGCCTACATATTTGGGAAATAGAAGGGAAAGAAATTAAATTTTTTCGAAAAAATTGCAAAACATGACCCTGTTCCCCCGCTTAACTTCTACAAATGTGTACCTGGTGAGCTGAAATTCAGTAGGGATCTTTAGTTTTACCTGCAGATTACAGGAAAAATATAGCGAACACGATTGACCTACATATTTGCGAAACTGAAGGGAAAGAAATTAAATTTTTTCGAAAAAATTGCAAAACATGACCCTGTTCCCCCGCTTAACTTCTACAAATCTGTACCTGGTGAGCTGAAATTCAGCAGGGATCTTCAGTTTTACGTGCAGATTACAGGAAAAATATAGCGAAAACGATTGGCCTACATATTTGCGAAATAGAAGGGAAAGAAATTAAATTTTTTCGAAAAAATTGCAAAAAATGACCCTGTCCCCCCCCTTTAACTTCTACAAATCTCATCCTGGTGAGCTGAAATTCGGTAGGGATCTTCAGTTTTACGTGCAGATTACAGGAAAAATATAGCGAACACGATTGGCCTACATATTTGCGAAATAGAAGGGAAAGAAATTAAATTTTTTTCAAAAAATTGCAAAAAATAACCCTGTCCCCCCCCTTAACTTCTACAAATCTCTACCTGGTGAGCTAAAATTCGGTAGGGATCTTCAGTTTTACGTGCAGATTACAGGAAAAATATAGCGAACCCGATTGACCTACATATTTGCGAAATTGAAGGGAAAGAAATTAAATTTTTTCGAAAAAATTGCAAAACATGACCCTGTTCCCCCCCCCTTAACTTCTACAAATCTGTACCTGGTAAGCTGAATTCAGCAGGGATCTTCAGTTTTACGTGCAGATTACAAAAAAATATAGCGAAAACGATTGGCCTACATATTTGCGAAATAGAAGGGAAAGAAATTAAATTTTTTCGAAAAAATTGCAAAACATGACCCTGTCCCCCCCCCTTAACTTCTACAAATCTCAACCTGGTGAGCTGAAATTCGGTAGGGATCTTCAGTTTTACGTGCAGATTACAGGAAAAATATAGTGAACCCGACTGACCTACATATTTGCGAAATTGAAGGGAAAGAAATTAAATTTTTTCGAAAAAATTGCAAAACATGACCCTGTCCCCCCCCCCTAACTTCTACAAATCTGTACCTGGTGAGCTAAAATTCAGCAGAGATCTTCAGTTTTACGTGCAGATTACAAAAAAATATAGCGAATACGATTGGCCTACATATTTGCGAAACAGAAGGGAAAGAAATTAAATTTTTTCGAAAAAATTGCAAAACATGACCCTGTTCCCCCCCTTAACTTCTACAAATCTGAAACAGGTGAGCTGAAATTCGGTAGGGATCTTTAGTTTTACGTGCAGATTACAGAAAAAATATAGCGAACACGATTGACCTACATATTTGCGAAATAGAAGGGAAAGAAATTAAATTTTTTCGAAAAAATTGCAAAACATGACCCTGTCCCCCCCCCCCTTAACTTCTACAAATCTGTACCTGGTGAGCTGAAATTCAGCAGGGATCTTCAGTTTTACGTGCAGATTACAGGAAAAATAATGCGAAAACGATTGGCCTACATATTTGCGAAATAGACGGGAAAGAAATTAAATTTTTTTCAAAAAATTGCAAAAAATGACCCTGTCCCTCCCCTTAACTTCTACAAATCTGAACCTGGTGAGCTGAAATTCGGTAGGGATCTTCAGTTTTACGTGCAGATTACAGGAAAAATATAGCGAACACGATTGACCTACATATTTGCGAAATAGAAGGGAAAGAAATTAAATTTTTTTGACAAAATTGCAAAACATGACCCTGTTCCCCCGCTTAACTTCTACAAATCTGTACCTGGTGAGCTGAAATTCAGCAGGGATCTTCAGTTTTACGTGCAGATTACAGAAAAAATATAGCGAAAACGATTGGCCTACATATTTGCGAAATTGAAGGGAAAGAAATTAAATTTTTTCGAAAAAATTGCAAAACATGACCCTGTTCCCCCCCTTAACTTCTACAAATCTGAAACAGGTGAGCTGAAATTCGGTAGGGATCTTTAGTTTTACGTGCAGATTACAGGAAAAATATAGCGAAAACGATTGGCCTACATATTTGCGAAATAGAAGGGAAAGAAATTAAATTTTTTCGAAAAAATTGCAAAAAATGACCCTGTTCCCCCCCCTTAACTTCTACAAATCTGAACCTGGTGAGCTGAAATTCGGTAGGGATCTTCAGTTTTACGTGCAGATTACAGGAAAAATATAGCGAACACGATTGACCTACATATTTGCGAAATAGAAGGGAAAGAAATTAAATTTTTTTGAAAAAATTGCAAAAAATGACCCTGTCCCCCCACCTTAACTTCTACAAATCTGAACCAGGTGAGCTGAAATTCGGCAGGGATCTTCAGTTTTACGTGCAGATTACAAAAAAAATATAGCGAAAACGATTGGCCTACATATTTGCGAAATAGAAGGAAAAGAAATTAAATTTTTTCGAAAAAATTGTAAAACATGACCCTGTTCCCCCCCCCCTTAACTTCTACAAATCTGAACCTGGTGAGCTGAAATTCGGTAGGGATCTTCAGTTTTACGTGCAGATTACAGGAAAAATATAGCGAACACGATTGGCCTACATATTTGCGAAATAGAAGGGAAAGAAATTAAATTTTTTCGAAAAAATTGCAAAACATGACCCTGTTCCCCCGCTTAACTTCTACAAATCTGTACCTGGTGAGCTGAAATTCGGCAGGGATCTTCAGTTTTACGTGCAGATTACAGGAAAAATATAGCGAACACGATTGGCCTACATATTTGCGAAATAGAAGGGAAAGAAATTAAATTTTTTTGAAAAAATTGCAAAAAATGACCCTGTTCCCCCCCCTTAACTTCTACAAATGTGTACCTGGTGAGCTGAAATTCGGTAGGGATCTTTAGTTTTACGTGCAGATTACAGGAAAAATATAGTGAACCCGACTGACCTACATATTTGCGAAACTGAAGGGAAAGAAATTAAATTTTTTCGAAAAAATTGCAAAACATGACCCTGTCCCCCCCCTTAACTTCTACAAATCTGTACCTGGTGAGCTGAAATTCAGCAGGGATCTTCAGTTTTACGTGCAGATTACAGGAAAAATATAGCGAACACGATTGACCTACATATTTGCGAAATAGAAGGGAAAGAAATTAAATTTTATAAAAAAAATTGCAAAACATGACCCTGTCCCCCCATAACTTCTACAAATCTGAACCTGGTGAGCTGAAATTCAGCAGGGATCTTCAGTTTTACGTGCAGATTACAGGAAAAATATAGCGAAAACGATTGGCCTACATATTTGCGAAATAGAAGGGAAAGAAATTAAATTTTTTCGAAAAAATTGCAAAACATGACCCTGTTCCCCCGCTTAACTTCTACAAATCTGTACCTGGTGAGCTGAAATTCAGCAGGGATCTTCAGTTTTACGTGCAGATTACAGGAAAAATATAGCGAATACGATTGGCCTACATATTTGCGAAATAGAAGGGAAAGAAATTAAATTTTTTCGAAAAAATTGCAAAACATGACCCTGTTCCCCCGCTTAACTTCTACAAATCTGAACCTGGTGAGCTGAAATTCAGCAGGGATCTTAAGTTTTAAGTGCAGATTACAGGAAAAATATAACGAACACGATTGGCCTACATATTTGCGAAATAGAAGGGAAAGAAATTAAATTTTTTCGAAAAAATTGCAAAACATGACCCTGTTCCCCCGCTTAACTTCTACAAATCTGTACCTGGTGAGCTGAAATTCAGCAGGGATCTTCAGTTTTACGTGCAGATTACAGGAAAAATATAGCGAACACGATTGGCCTACATATTTGCGAAATTGAAGGGAAAGAAATTAAATTTTTTCGAAAAAATTGCAAAACATGACCCTGTTCCCCCGCTTAACTTCTACAAATCTGTACCTGGTGAGCTGAAATTCAGCAGGGATCTTCAGTTTTACGTGCAGATTACAGAAAAAATATAGCGAATACGATTGGCCTACATATTTGCGAAATTGAAGGGAAAGAAATTAAATTTTTTCGAAAAAATTGCAAAACATGACCCTGTTCTTCCCCTTAACTTCTACAAATCTGAACCTGGTGAGCTAAAATTCAGCAGGGATCTTCAGTTTTACGTGCAGATTACAGGAAAAATATAGCGAATACGATTGGCCTACATATTTGCGAAATAGAAGGGAAAGAAATTAAAGTTTTTCGAAAAAATTGCAAAACATGACCCTGTTCCCCCGCTTAACTTCTACAAATCTGTACCTGGTGAGCTGAAATTCAGCAGGGATCTTCAGTTTTACGTGCAGATTACAGGAAAAATATAGCGAAAACGATTGTCCTACATATTTGCGAAATAGAAGGGAAAGAAATTAAATTTTTTTGACAAAATTGCAAAAAATGACCCCGTCCCCCTTAACTTCTACAAATCTGAACCAGGTGAGCTAAAATTCGGTAGGGATCTTCAGTATTAAGTGCAGATTACAGGAAAAATATAGTGAACCCGACTGACCTACATATTTGCGAAACTGAAGGGAAAGAAATTAAATTTTTTCGAAAAAATTGCAAAACATGACCCTGTCCCCCCCTTAACTTCTACAAATCTGTACCTGGTGAGCTGAAATTCAGCAGGGATCTTCAGTTTTACGTGCAGATTACAGGAAAAATATAGCGAAAACGATTGACCTACATATTTGCGAAATAGAAGGGAAAGAAATTAAATTTTTTTGAAAAAATTGCAAAAAATGACCCTGTCCCCCCACCTTAACTTCTACAAACCTCAACCTGGTGAGCTGAAATTCGGTAGGGATCTTCAGTTTTACGTGCAGATTACAGGAAAAATATAGTGAACCCGACTGACCTACATATTTGCGAAATTGAAGGGAAAGAAATTAAATTTTTTCGAAAAAATTGCAAAACATGACCCTGTCCCCCCCTTAACTTCTACAAATCTCAACCTGGTGAGCTGAAATTCGGTAGGGATCTTCAGTTTTACGTGCAGATTACAGGAAAAATATAGCGAACCCGATTGACCTACATATTTGCGAAATAGAAGGGAAAGAAATTGAATTTTTTCGAAAAAATTGCAAAAAATGACCCTGTCACCCCCCCTTAACTTCTACAAATCTGAACCTGGTGAGCTGAAATTCAGCAGGGATCTTCAGTTTTACGTGCAGATTACAAAAAAATATAGCGAAAACGATTGGCCTACATATTTGCGAAATAGAAGGGAAAGAAATTAAATTTTTTCGAAAAAATTGCAAAACATGACCCTGTTCCCCCGCTTAACTTCTACAAATCTGTACCTGGTGAGCTGAAATTCAGCAGGGATCTTCAGTTTTACGTGCAGATTACAAAAAAATATAGCGAATACGATTGGCCTACATATTTGCGAAACAGAAGGGAAAGAAATTAAATTTTTTCGAAAAAATTGCAAAACATGTCCCTGTCCCCCCCCCCCTTAACTTCTACAAATCTGAACCAGGTGAGCTGAAATTCAGCAGGGATCTTCAGTTTTACGTGCAGATTACAGGAAAAATATAGTGAACCCGACTGACCTACATATTTGCGAAATTGAAGGGAAAGAAATTAAATTTTTTCGAAAAAATTGCAAAACATGACCCTGTTCCCCCGCTTAACTTCTACAAATCTGTACCTGGTGAGCTGAAATTCAGCAGGGATCTTCAGTTTTACGTGCAAATTACAGAAAAAATATAGCGAATACGATTGGCCTACATATTTGCGAAATTGAAGGGAAAGAAATTAAATTTTTTCGAAAAAATTGCAAAACATGACCCTGTTCTTCCCCTTAACTTCTACAAATCTGAACCTGGTGAGCTGAAATGCATCAAGGATCTTCAGTATTAAGTGCAGATTACAGGAAAAATATAGCGAACACGATTGACCTACATATTTGCGAAATAGAAGGGAAAGAAATTAAATTTTTTTGAAAAAATTGCTAAAAATTACCCTGTCCCCCCGTTTAACTTCTACAAATGTGTACCTGGTGAGCTGAAATTCAGCAGGGATCTTCAGTTTTACGTGCAGATTACAGGAAAAATATAGCGAAAACGAATGGCCTACATATTTGCGAAATAGAAGGGAAAGAAATTAAATTTTTTTGACAAAATTGCAAAAAATGACCCCCCCCCCCGTAACTTCTACAAATCTGTACCTGGTGAGCTGAAATTCAGCAGGGATCTTCAGTTTTACGTGCAGATTACAGGAAAAATATAGCGAAAACGATTGGCCTAAATATTTGCGAAAGAGAAGGGAAAGAAGTTAAATTTTGTCAAAAAAATTGCTAAAAATTACCCTGTCCCCCCCCTTAACTTCTACAAATCTGTACCTGGTGAGCTGAAATTCAGCAGGAATCTTCAGTTTTACGTGCAGATTACATGAAAAATATAGCGAACACGATTGACCTACATATTTGCGAAATAGAAGGGAAAGAAATTAAATTTTTTTTTAAAAAATTGCAAAAAGTGACACTGTCCCCCCCCCTTAACTTCTACAAATCTGAACCAGGTGAGCTGAAATTCGGCAGGGATCTTCAGTTTTACGTGCAGATTACAGGAAAAATATAGTGAACCCGACTGACCTACATATTTGCGAAATTGAAGGGAAAGAAATTAAATTTTTTCGAAAAAATTGCAAAACATGACCCTGTCCCCCCCCCTTAACTTCTACAAATCTGTACCTGGTGAGCTGAAATTCAGCAGAGATCTTCAGTTTTACGTGCAGATTCCAAAAAAAATATAGCGAAAACGATTGGCCTACATATTTGCGAAATAGAAGGGAAAGAAATTAAATTTTTTCGAAAAAATTGCAAAACATGACCCTGTTCCCCCGCTTAACTTCTACAAATCTGTACCTGGTGAGCTGAAATTCAGCAGGGATCTTCAGTTTTACGTGCAGATTACAGAAAAAATATAGCGAAAACGATTGACCTACATATTTGGGAAAGAGAAGGAAAAGAAGTTAAATTTTGTCAAAAAAATTGCTAAAAATTACACTGTCCCCCCTTTAACTTCTACAAATCTCAACCTGGTGAGCTGAAATTCAGTAGGGATCTTCAGTTTTACGTGCAGATTACAGAAAAAAATAGCGAACACGATTAGCCTGCATATTTGCGAAATCGAAGGGAAAGAAATTAAATTTTTTCGAAAAAATTGCAAAACATGACCCTGTTCCCCCCCTTAACTTCTACAAATCTGCACCAGGTGAGCTGAAATTCGGTAGGGATCTTTAGTTTTACGTGCAGATTACAGGAAAAACATGGTGAACCCGACTGACCTACATATTTGCGAAATAGAAGGGAAAGAAATTAAATTTTTTTTGAAAAAATTTGCTAAAAATGACCCTGTTCCCCCCCCCTTTAACTTCTCCAAATCTGAACCTGGTGAGCTGAAATTCAGCAGGGATCTTCAGTTTTACGTGCAGATTACAAAAATATATAGCGAAAACGATTGGCCTACATATTTGCGAAATAGAAGGGAAAGAAATTAAATTTTTTCGAAAAAATTGCAAAACATGACCCTGTCCCCCCCTTAACTTCTACAAATCTGAACCTGGTGAGCTGAAATTCAGCAGGGATCTTCAGTATTAAGTGCAGATTACAGGAAAAATATAGTGAACCCGACTGACCTACATATTTGCGAAATTGAAGGGAAAGAAATTAAATTTTTTCGAAAAAATTGCAAAACATGACCCTGTTCCCCCGCTTAACTTCTACAAATGTGTACCTGGTGAGCTGAAATTCGGCAAGGATCTTCAGTTTTACGTGCAGATTACAAAAAAATATAGCAAATACGATTGGCCTACATATTTGCGAAATAGAAGGAAATGAAATTAAATTTTTTCGAAAAAATTGCAAAACATGACCCTGTTCCCCCGCTTAACTTCTACAAATCTGAAACAGGTGAGCTGAAATTCGGTAGGGATCTTTAGTTTTACGTGCAGATTACAGGAAAAATATAGCGAACACGATTGACCTACATATTTGCGAAATTGAAGGGAAAGAAATTAAATTTTTTCGAAAAAATTGCAAAACATGACCCTGTCCCCCTCCTTAACTTCTACAAATCTGTACCTGGTGAGCTGAAATTCAGCAGGGATCTTCAGTTTTACGTGCAGATTACAGGAAAAATATAGCGAAAACGATTGGCCTACATATTTGCGAAATAGAAGGGAAAGAAATTAAATTTTTTCGAAAAAATTGCAAAACATGACCCTGTCCCCCCCTTAACTTCTACAAATCTCAACCTGGTGAGCTGAAATTCGGTAGGGATCTTTAGTTTTACGTGCAGATTACAGGAAAAATATAGCGAACACGATTGACCTACATATTTGCGAAATAGAAGGGAAAGAAATTAAATTTTTTTGAAAAAATTGCAAAAAATGACCCTGTCCCCCCACCTTAACTTCTACAAATCTGAACCAGGTGAGCTGAAATTCGGTAGGGATCTTCAGTTTTACGTGCAGATTACAGGAAAAATATAGTGAACCCGACTGACCTACATATTTGCGAAATAGAAGGGAAAGAAATTAAATTTTTTTTGAAAAAATTGCAAAACATGACCCTGTTCCCCCGCTTAACTTCTACAAATCTGTACCTGGTGAGCAGAAATTCAGCAGGGATCTTCAGTTTTACGTGCAGATTACAGGAAAAATATAGCGAATACGATTGGCCAACATATTTGCGAAATTGAAGGGAAAGAAATTAAATTTTTTTGAAAAAATTGCAAAACATGACCCTGTCCCCCCCCTTAACTTCTACAAATCTGTACCTGGTGAGCTGAAATTCAGCAGGGATCTTCAGTTTTACGTGCAGATTACAGGAAAAATATAGCGAAAACGATTGGCCTACATATTTGCGAAATAGAAGGGAAAGAAATTAAATTTTTTCGAAAAAATTGCAAAACATGACCCTGTTCCCCCGCTTAACTTCTACAAATCTGTACCTGGTGAGCTGAAATTCAGCAGGGATCTTCAGTTTTACGTGCAGATTACAGGAAAAATATAGCGAACACGATTGGCCTACATATTTGCGAAATAGAAGGGAAAGAAATTAAATTTTTTCGAAAAAATTGCAAAACATGACCCTGTCCCCCCCCCTTAACTTCTACAAATCTGAACCAGGTGAGCTGAAATTCGGTAGGGATCTTCAGTTTTACGTGCAGATTACAGGAAAAATATAGTGAACCCGACTGACCTACATATTTGCGAAATTGAAGGGAAAGAAATTAAATTTTTTCGAAAAAATTGCAAAACATGACCCTGTCCCCCCCCTTAACTTCTACAAATCTGAACCTGGTGAGCTGAAATTCATCAGGGATCTTCAGTATTAAGTGCAGATTACAGGAAAAATATAGTGAACCCGACTGACCTACATATTTGCGAAATTGAAGGGAAAGAATTTAAATTTTGTCAAAAAAATTGCTAAAAATTACCCTGTCCCCCCCTTTAACTTCTACAAATCTCAACCTGGTGAGCTGAAATTCAGCAGGGATCTTCAGTTTTACGTGCAGATTACAGGAAAAATATAGCGAATACGATTGGCCTACATATTTGCGAAATTGAAGGGAAAGAAATTAAATTTTTTCGAAAAAATTGCAAAACATGACACTGTTCCCCCCCTTAACTTCTACAAATCTCAACCTGGTGAGCTGAAATTCGGTAGGGATCTTTAGTTTTACGTGCAGATTACAGGAAAAATATAGCGAACACGATTGACCTACATATTTGCGAAATAGAAGGGAAAGAAGTTAAATTTGGTCAAAAAAATTGCTAAAAATTACCCTGTCCCCCCCTTTAACTTCTACAAATCTCAACCTGGTGACCTGAAATTCGGTAGGGATCTTCAGTTTTACGTGCAGATTACAGGAAAAATATAGCGAACACGATTGGCCTACATATTTGCGAAATAGAAGGGAAAGAAATTAAATTTTTTCGAAAAAATTGCAAAACATGACCCTGTTCCCCCGCTTAACTTCTACAAATCTGTACCTGGTGAGCTGAAATTCAGCAGGGATCTTCAGTTTTACGTGCAGATTACAGGAAAAATATAGCGAATACGATTGGCCTACATATTTGCGAAATAGAAGGGAAAGAAATTAAATTTTTTCGAAAAAATTGCAAAACATGACCCTGTTCCCCCCCCTTAACTTCTACAAATCTGAACCTGGTGAGCTGAAATTCAGCAGGGATCTTCAGTTTTACGTGCAGATTACAGGAAAAATATAGTGAACCCGACTGACCTACATATTTGCGAAATTGAAGGGAAAGAAATTAAATTTTTTCGAAAAAATTGCAAAACATGACCCTGTCCCCCCCTTAACTTCTACAAATCTCAACCTGGTGAGCTGAAATTCAGCAGGGATCTTCAGTTTTACGTGCAGATTACAGGAAAAATATAGCGAATACGATTGGCCTACATATTTGCGAAATAGAAGGGAAAGAAATTAAAGTTTTTCGAAAAAATTGCAAAACATGACCCTGTTCCCCCGCTTAACTTCTACAAATCTGTACCTGGTGAGCTGAAATTCAGCAGGGATCTTCAGTTTTACGTGCAGATTACAGGAAAAATATAGCGAAAACGAATGGCCTACATATTTGCGAAATAGAAGGGAAAGAATTTAAATTTTGTCAAAAAAATTGCTAAAAATTACCCTGTCCCCCCCTTTAACTTCTACAAATCTGTACCTGGTGAGCTAAAATTCAGCAGGGATCTTCAGTTTTACGTGCAGATTACAGGAAAAATATAGCGAATACGATTGGCCTACATATTTGCGAAATAGAAGGGAAAGAAATTAAAGTTTTTCGAAAAAATTGCAAAACATGACCCTGTTCCCCCGCTTAACTTCTACAAATCTGTACCTGGTGAGCTGAAATTCAGCAGGGATCTTCAGTTTTACGTGCAGATTACAGGAAAAATATAGCGAAAACGATTGGCCTACATATTTGCGAAATTGAAAGAAAAGAAATTAAATTTTTTCGAAAAAATTGCTAAAAATTACCCTGTCCCCCCCCTTAACTTCTACAAATCTGAACCAGGTGAGCTGAAATTCGGCAGGGATCTTCAGTTTTACGTGCAGATTACAGGAAAAATATAGTGAACCCGACTGACCTACATATTTGCGAAATAGAAGGGAAAGAAATTAAATTTTTTCGAAAAAATTGCAAAACATGACCCTGTTCCCCCCCTTAACTTCTACAAATCTCAACCTGGTGAGCTGAAATTCGGTAGGGATCTTTAGTTTTACGTGCAGATTACAGGAAAAATATAGTGAACCCGACTGACCTACATATTTGCGAAACTGAAGGGAAAGAAATTAAATTTTTTCAAAAAAATTGCAAAACATGACCCTGTCCCCCCCTTTAACTTCTACAAATCTCAACCTGGTGACCTGAAATTCGGTAGGGATCTTCAGTTTTACGTGCAGATTACAAAAAAATATAGCGAAAACGATTGGCCTACATATTTGCGAAATAGAAGGGAAAGAAATTAAATTTTTTCGAAAAAATTGCAAAACATGACCCTGTTCCCCCGCTTAACTTCTACAAATCTGTACCTGGTGAGCTGAAATTCAGCAGGGATCTTCAGTTTTACGTGCAGATTACAGAAAAAATATAGCGAATACGATTGGCCTACATATTTGCGAAATTGAAGGGAAAGAAATTAAATTTTTTCGAAAAAATTGCAAAACATGACCCTGTTCCCCCCCTTAACTTCTACAAATCTGAAACAGGTGAGCTGAAATTCGGTAGGGATCTTCAGTTTTACGTGCAGATTACAGGAAAAATATAGCGAACACGATTGGCCTACATATTTGCGAAATTGAAGGGAAAGAAATTAAATTTTTTCGAAAAAATTGCAAAACATGACCCTGTCCCCCCCCTTAACTTCTACAAATCTGTACCTGGTGAGCTGAAATTCAGCAGGGATCTTCAGTTTTACGTGCAGATTACAGGAAAAATATAGCGAACACGATTGACCTACATATTTGCGAAATAGAAGGGAAAGAAATTAAATTTTTTTTGAAAAATTGCAAAAAATGACCCTGTCCCCCCCCTTAACTTCTACAAATCTGAACCTGGTGAGCTGAAATTCAGCAGGGATCTTCAGTTTTACGTGCAGATTACAGGAAAAATATAGCAAACACGATTGGCCTACATATTTGCGAAATTGAAAGAAAAGAAATTAAATTTTTTCGAAAAAATTGAAAAAAATGACCTTTCCCCCCCCCTTAACTTCTACAAATCTGTACCTGGTGAGCTGAAATTCAGCAGGGATCTTCAGTTTTACGTGCAGATTACAGGAAAAATATAGCGAACACGATTGACCTACATATTTGCGAAAGAGAAGGGAAAGAACTTAAATTTTGTCAAAAAAATTGCTAAAAATTAACCTGTCCATCCTTAACTTCTACAAATCTCAACCTGGTGAGCTGAAATTCGGTAGGGATCTTCAGTTTTACGTGCAGATTACAGGAAAAATATAGCGAACACGATTGACCTACATATTTGCGAAATAGAAGGGAAAGAAATTAAATTTTTTCGAAAAAATTGCAAAACATGACCCTGTCCCCCCCCCTTAACTTCTACAAATCTGAACCAGGTGAGCTGAAATTCGGTAGGGATCTTTAGTTTTTCGTGCAGATTACAGGAAAAACATGGTGAACCTGACTGACCTACATATTTGCGAAATAGAAGGGAAAGAAATTAAATTTTTTCGAAAAAATTGCAAAAAATGTCCCTGTTCCCCCCCCTAACTTCTACAAATCTCAACCTGGTGAGCTGAAATACAGCAGGGATCTTCAGTTTTACGTGCAGATTACAGAAAAAATATAGCGAAAACGATTGGCCTACATATTTGCGAAATAGAAGGGAAAGAAATTAAATTTTTTCGAAAAAATTGCAAAACATGACCCTGTTCCCCCGCTTAACTTCTACAAATCTGAACCTGGTGAGCTGAAATTCGGTAGGGATCTTCAGTTTTACGTGCAGATTACAGGAAAAATATAGCGAACACGATTGGCCTACATATTTTCGAAATAGAAGGGAAAGAAATTAAATTTTTTTTTAAAAAATTGCAAAAAATGACCCTGTTCCCCCCCCCTTAACTTCTACAAATCTGAACCTGGTGAGCTGAAATTCGGTAGGGATCTTCAGTTTTACGTGCAGATTACAGGAAAAATATAGCGAACACGATTGACCTACATATTTGCGAAATAGAAGGGAAAGAAATTAAATTTTTTTCAAAAAATTGCAAAAAATGACCCTGTCCCCCCCCTTAACTTCTACAAATCTGAAACAGGTGAGCTGAAATTCGGTAGGGATCTTTAGTTTTACGTGCAGATTACAGGAAAAATATAGCGAACACGATTGACCTACATATTTGCGAAATAGAAGGGAAAGAAATTAAATTTTTTTGAAAAAATTGCAAAAAATGACCCTGTCCCCCCCCCTTAACTTCTACAAATCTGAACCTGGTGAGCTGAAATTCGGTAGGGATCTTCAGTTTTACGTGCAGATTACAGGAAAAATATAGCGAACACGATTGACCTACATATTTGCGAAATTGAAGGGAAAGAAATTAAATTTTTTCGAAAAAATTGCAAAACATGACCCTGTCCCCCCCCTTAACTTCTACAAATCTGTACCTGGTGAGCTGAAATTCAGCAGGGATCTTCAGTTTTACGTGCAGATTACAGGAAAAATATAGCGAACACGATTGACCTACATATTTGCGAAATAGAAGGGAAAGAAATTAAATTTTTTTGAAAAAATTGCAAAACATGACCTTTTCTCCCCCCTTAACTTCTACAAATCTGTACCTGGAGAGCTGAAATACAGCAGGGATCTTCAGTTTTACGTGCAGATTACAGGAAAAATATAGCGAATACGATTGGCCAACATATTTGCGAAATTGAAGGGAAAGAAATTAAATTTTTTCGAAAAAATTGCAAAACATGACACTGTTCCCCCCCTTAACTTCTACAAATCTGAAACAGGTGAGCTGAAATTCGGTAGGGATCTTTAGTTTTACGTGCAGATTACAGGAAAAATATAGCGAACACGATTAGCCTACATATTTGCGAAATTGAAGGAAAAGAAATTAAATTTTTTCGAAAAAATTGCAAAACATGACCCTGTTCCCCCGCTTAACTTCTACAAATCTGAACCTGGTGAGCTGAAATTCAGCAGGGATCTTCAGTTTTAAGTGCAGATTACAGGAAAAATATAGCGAACCCGACAGACCTACATATTTGCGAAATTGAAAGGAAAGAAATTAAATTTTTTTTTAAAAAACTGCAAAAAATGACCCTGTCCCCCCCCTAACTTCTACAAATCTGTACCTGGTGAGCTGAAATTCAGCAGAGATGTTCAGTTTTACGTGCAGATCCAAAAAAAAATATAGCGAAAACGATTGGCCTACATATTTGCGAAATAGAAGGAAAAGAAATTAAATTTTTTCTAAAAAATTGCAAAACATGACCCTGTTCCCCCGCTTAACTTCTACAAATCTGTACCTGGTGAGCTGAAATTCAGCAGGGATCTTCAGTTTTACGTGCAGATTACAGGAAAAATATAGCGAAAACGATTGGCCTACATATTTGCGAAAGAGAAGGGAAAGAAATTAAATTTTTTCAAAAAAATTGCAAAACATGACCCTGTCCCCCCATAACTTCTACAAATCTGAACCTGGTGAGCTGAAATTCAGCAGGGATCTTCAGTTTTACGTGCAGATTACAGGAAAAATATAGCGAATACGATTGGCCTACATATTTGCGAAATTGAAGGGAAAGAAATTAAATTTTTTCGAAAAAATTGCAAAACATGACCCTGTTCCCCCCCCTTAACTTCTACAAATCTGAACCTGGTGAGCTGAAATTCAGCAGGGATCTTCAGTTTTACGTGCAGATTACAGGAAAAATAAAGCGAAAACGATTGGCCTACATATTTGCGAAATAGACGGAAAAGAAATTAAATTTTTTTCAAAAAATTGCAAAAAATGACCCTGTTCCCCCCCTTAACTTCTACAAATCTGAAACAGGTGAGCTGAAATTCCGTAGGGATCTTTAGTTTTACGTGCAGATTACAGAAAAAATATAGCGAACACGATTGGCCTACATATTTGCGAAATAGAAGGGAAAGAAATTAAATTTTTTTGAAAAAATTGCAAAAAATGACCCTGTCCCCCCCCTTAACTTCTACAAATCTGAAACAGGTGAGCTGAAATTCGGTAGGGATCTTTAGTTTTACGTGCAGATTACAGGAAAAATATAGCGAACACGATTGACCTACATATTTGCGAAATAGAAGGGAAAGAAATTAAATTTTTTTGAAAAAATTGCAAAAAATGACCCTGTCCCCCCCTTTAACTTCTACAAATCTCAACCTGGTGAGCTGAAATTCGGTAGGGATCTTCAGTTTTACGTGCAGATTACAGGAAAAATATAGTGAACCCGACTGACCTACATATTTGCGAAATTGAAGGGAAAGAAATTAAATTTTTTCGAAAAAATTGCAAAACATGACCCTGTCCCCCCCCTTAACTTCTACAAATCTCAACCTGGTGAGCTGAAATTCGGTAGGGATCTTTAGTTTTACGTGCAGATTACAGGAAAAATATAGCGAACACGATTGACCTACATATTTGCGAAATAGAAGGGAAAGAAATTAAATTTTTTCGAAAAAATTGCAAAACATGACCCTGTTCCCCCGCTTAACTTCTACAAATCTGTACCTGGTGAGCTGAAATTCAGCAGGGATCTTCAGTTTTACGTGCAGATTACAGGAAAAATATAGCGAAAACGATTGGCCTACATATTTGCGAAATTGAAGGGAAAGAAATTAAATTTTTTCGAAAAAATTGCAAAACATGACCCTGTTCCCCCCCTTAACTTCTACAAATCTGAAACAGGTGAGCTGAAATTCGGTAGGGATCTTCAGTTTTACGTGCAGATTACAGGAAAAATATAGCGAACACGATTGGCCTACATATTTGCGAAATTGAAGGGAAAGAAATTAAATTTTTTCGAAAAAATTGCAAAACATGACCCTGTCCCCCCCCTTAACTTCTACAAATCTGAACCTGGTGAGCTGAAATTCGGTAGGGATCTTCAGTATTAAGTGCAGATTACAGGAAAAATATAGTGAACCCGACTGACCTACATATTTGCGAAACTGAAGGGAAAGAAATTAAATTTTTTCGAAAAAATTGCAAAACATGACCCTGTTTCCCCCCCTAACTTCTACAAATATGTACCTGGTGAGCTGAAATTTAGCAGAGATCTTCAGTTTTACGTGCAGATTCCAAAAAAAATATAGCGAAAACGATTGGCCTACATATTTGCGAAATAGAAGGGAAAGAAATTAAATTTTTTCGAAAAAATTGCAAAACATGACCCTGTTCCCCCGCTTAACTTCTACAAATCTGTACCTGGTGAGCTGAAATTCAGCAGGGATCTTCAGTTTTACGTGCAGATTACAGGAAAAATATAGCGAAAACGATTGGCCTACATATTTGCGAAATAGAAGGGAAAGAAATTAAAGTTTTTCGAAAAAATTGCAAAACATGACCCTGTCCCCCCCTTTAACTTCTACAAATCTCAACCTGGTGAGCTGAAATTCAGCAGGGATCTTCAGTTTTACGTGCAGATTACAGGAAAAATATAGCGAACACGATTGGCCTACATATTTGCGAAATTGAAGGGATAAAAATTAAATTTTTTCGAAAAAATTGCAAAACATGACCCTGTCCCCCTCTTAACTTCTACAAATCTGAAACAGGTGAGCTGAAATTCGGTAGGAATCTTTAGTTTTACGTGCAGATTACATGAAAAATATAGCGAACACGATTGGCCTACATATTTGCGAAATAGAAGGGAAATAAAATAAATTTTTTTTAAAAAATTGCAAAAAATGACCCTGTCCCCCCCCTTAACTTCTACAAATCTGAACCTGGTGAGCTGAAATTCGGTAGGGATCTTCAGTTTTACGTGCAGATTACAGGAAAAATATAGCGAACACGATTGGCCTACATATTTGCGAAATAGAAGGGAAAGAAATTAAATTTTTTTGAAAAAATTGCAAAAAATGACCCTGTCCCCCCCCTTAACTTCTACAAATCTGAACCTGGTGAGCTGAAATTCGGTAGGGATCTTCAGTTTTACGTGCAGATTACAGGAAAAATATAGCGAACACGATTGACCTACATATTTGCGAAATAGAAGGGAAAGAAATTAAATTTTTTTCAAAAAATTGCAAAAAATGACCCTGTCCCCCCCCTTAACTTCTACAAATCTCAACCTGGTGAGCTGAAATTCGGTAGGGATCTTTAGTTTTACGTGCAGATTACAGGAAAAATATAGTGAACCCGACTGACCTACATATTTGCGAAATTGAAGGGAAAGAAATTAAATTTTTTCGAAAAAATTGCAAAACATGACCCTGTCCCCCCCTTAACTTCTACAAATCTCAACCTGGTGAGCTGAAATTCGGTAGGGATCTTTAGTTTTACGTGCAGATTACAGGAAAAATATAGCGAACACGATTGACCTACATATTTGCGAAATAGAAGGGAAAGAAATTAAATTTTTTTGACAAAATTGCAAAACATGACCCTGTTCCCCCGCTTAACTTCTACAAATCTGTACCTGGTGAGCTGAAATTCAGCAGGGATCTTCAGTTTTACGTGCAGATTACAGGAAAAATATAGCGAAAACGATTGGCCTACATATTTGCGAAATAGAAGGGAAAGAAATTAAATTTTTTCGAAAAAATTGCAAAACATGACCCTGTTCCCCCCCTTAACTTCTACAAATCTGAAACAGGTGAGCTGAAATTCGGTAGGGATCTTTAGTTTTACGTGCAGATTACAGGAAAAATATAGCGAACACGATTGGCCTACATATTTGCGAAATAGAAGGGAAAGAAATTAAATTTTTTCGAAAAAATTGCAAAACATGACCCTGTCCCCCCCCTTAACTTCTACAAATCTGTACCTGGTGAGCTGAAATTCAGCAGGGATCTTCAGTTTTACGTGCAGATTACAGGAAAAATATAGCGAACACGATTGACCTACATATTTGCGAAATTGAAGGGAAAGAAATTAAATTTTTTCGAAAAAATTGCAAAACATGACCCTGTCCCCCCCCCTTAACTTCTACAAATCTGTACCTGGTGAGCAGAAATTCAGCAGGGATCTTCAGTTTTACGTGCAGATTACAGGAAAAATATAGCGAAAACGATTGGCCTACATATTTGCGAAAGAGAAGGGAAAGAAGTTAAATTTTGTCAAAAAAATTGCTAAAAATTAACCTGTCCATCCTTAACTTCTACAAATCTCAACCTGGTGAGCTGAAATTCGGTAGGGATCTTCAGTTTTACGTGCAGATTACAGAAAAAAATAGCGAACACGATTAGCCTGCATATTTGCGAAATCGAAGGGAAAGAAATTAAATTTTTTCGAAAAAATTGCAAAACATGACCCTGTTCCCCCGCTTAACTTCTACAAATCTGTACCTGGTGAGCTGAAATTCGGTAGGGATCTTCAGTTTTACGTGCAGATTACAGGAAAAATATAGCGAAAACGATTGGCCTACATATTTGCGAAATAGAAGGGAAAGAAATTAAATTTTTTTTGAAAAAATTGCAAAAAATGACCCTGTTCCCCCGCTTAACTTCTACAAATCTGTACCTGGTGAGCTGAAATTCAGCAGGGATCTTCAGTTTTACGTGCAGATTACAAAAAAAAATATAGCGAAAACGATTGGCCTACATATTTGCGAAATAGAAGGGAAAGAAATTAAATTTTTTCGAAAAAATTGCAAAACATGACCCTGTTCCCCCGCTTAACTTCTACAAATCTGTACCTGGTGAGCTGAAATTCAGCAGGGATCTTCAGTTTTACGTGCAGATTACAGGAAAAATATAGTGAACCCGACTGACCTACATATTTGCGAAATTGAAGGGAAAGAAATTAAATTTTTTCGAAAAAATTGCAAAACATGACCCTGTTCCCCCGCTTAACTTCTACAAATGTGTACCTGGTGAGCTGAAATTCGGCAGGGATCTTCAGTTTTACGTGCAGATTACAAAAAAATATAGCGAATACGATTGGCCTACATATTTGCGAAATAGAAGGGAAAGAAATTAAATTTTTTCGAAAAAATTGCAAAACATGACCCTGTTCCCCCGCTTAACTTCTACAAATCTGAACCTGGTGAGCTGAAATTCAGCAGGGATCTTCAGTTTTACGTGCAGATTACAGGAAAAATATAGCGAACACGATTGACCTACATATTTGCGAAATTGAAGGGAAAGAAATTAAATTTTTTCGAAAAAATTGCAAAACATGACCCTGTTCCCCCGCTTAACTTCTACAAATCTGTACCTGGTGAGCTGAAATTCAGCAGGGATCTTCAGTTTTACGTGCAGATTACAGGAAAAATATAGCGAAAACGATTGGCCTACATATTTGCGAAAGAGAAGGGAAAGAAGTTAAATTTTGTCAAAAAAATTGCTAAAAATTACCCTGTCCCCCCCTTTAACTTCTACAAATCTCAACCTGGTGAGCTGAAATTCGGTAGGGATCTTCAGTTTTACGTGCAGATTACAGGAAAAATATAGCGAACACGATTGGCCTACATATTTGCGAAATTGAAGGGAAAGAAATTAAATTTTTTCGAAAAAATTGCAAAACATGACCCTGTCCCCCCCCTTAACTTCTACAAATCTGAAACAGGTGAGCTGAAATTCGGTAGGGATCTTTAGTTTTACGTGCAGATTACAGGAAAAATATAGCGAACACGATTGACCTACATATTTGCAAAATAGAAGGGAAAGAAATTAAATTTTTTTTGAAAAATTGCAAAAAATGACCCTGTCCCCCCCCTTAACTTCTACAAATCTGTACCTGGTGAGCTGAAATTCAGCAGGGATCTTCAGTTTTACGTGCAGATTACAGGAAAAATATAGCGAAAACGATTGGCCTACATATTTGCGAAATAGAAGGGAAAGAAATTAAATTCTTTCGAAAAAATTGCAAAAAATGACCCTGTCCCCCCCCTTAACTTCTACAAATCTGAACCAGGTGAGCTGAAATTCGGTAGGGATCTTCAGTTTTACGTGCAGATTACAGGAAAAATATAGTGAACCCGACTGACCTACATATTTGCGAAATTGAAGGGAAAGAAATTAAATTTTTTCGAAAAAATTGCAAAACATGACCCTGTCCCCCCCTTAACTTCTACAAATCTGAACCAGGTGAGCTGAAATTCGGCAGGGATCTTCAGTTTTACGTGCAGATTACAAAAAAATATAGCGAATACGATTGGCCTACATATTTGCGAAATAGAAGGGAAAGAAATTAAATTTTTTCGAAAAAATTGCAAAACATGACCCTGTTCCCCCCCTTAACTTCTACAAATCTGAACCTGGTGAGCTGAAATTCGGTAGGGATCTTCAGTTTTACGTGCAGATTACAGGAAAAATATAGCGAACACGATTGACCTACATATTTGCGAAATAGAAGGGAAAGAAATAATTTTTTTTCGAAAAAATTGCAAAACATGACCCTGTCCCCCCGCTTAACTTCTACAAATCTGTACCTGGTGAGCTAAAATTCAGCAGGGATCTTCAGTTTTACGTGCAGATTACAGGAAAAATATAGCGAATACGATTGGCCTACATATTTGCGAAATAGAAGGGAAAGAAATTAAATTTTTTCGAAAAAATTGCAAAACATGACCCTGTTCCCCCGCTTAACTTCTACAAATCTGTACCTGGTGAGCTGAAATTCAGCAGGGATCTTCAGTTTTACGTGCAGATTACAGGAAAAATATAGCGAAAACGATTGGCCTACATATTTGCGAAATAGAAGGGAAAGAAATTAAATTTTTTCGAAAAAATTGCAAAACATGACCCTGTCCCCCCCTTAACTTTTACAAATCTGAACCTGGTGAGCTGAAATTCAGCAGGGATCTTCAGTTTTACGTGCAGATTTCAGGAAAAATATAGCGAACCCGATTGACATACATATTTGAGAAATAGAAGGGAAAGAAATTAAATTTTTTTTTGTAAAAATTGCAAAACATGACCATGTCCCCCCCTTAACTCTTACAAATCTGTACCTGGTGAGCTGAAATTCAGCAGGGATCTTCAGTTTTACGTGCAGATTACAGGAAAAATATAGCGAACACGATTGGCCTACATATTTGCGAAATAGAAGGGAAAGAAATTAAATTTTTTCGAAAAAATTGCAAAAAATGACCCTGTCCCCCCCCTTAACTTCTACAAATCTGAACCTGGTGAGCTGAAATTCGGTAGGGATCTTCAGTTTTACGTGCAGATTACAGGAAAAATATAGCGAACACGATTGACCTACATATTTGCGAAATAGAAGGGAAAGAAATTAAATTTTTTCGAAAAAATTGCAAAACATGACCCTGTCCCCCCCCCTTAACTTCTACAAATCTGAACCAGGTGAGCTGAAATTCGGTAGGGATCTTTAGTTTTTCGTGCAGATTACAGGAAAAATAATGCGAAAACGATTGGCCTACATATTTGCGAAATAAACGGGAAAGAAATTAAATTTTTTTCAAAAAATTGCAAAAAATGACCCTGTCCCCCCCCTTAACTTCTACAAATCTGAACCTGGTGAGCTGAAATTCGGTAGGGATCTTCAGTTTTACGTGCAGATTACAGGAAAAATATAGTGAACCCGACTGACCTACATATTTGCGAAATTGAAGGGAAAGAAATTAAATTTTTTCGAAAAAATTGCAAAACATGACCCTGTCCCCCCCCCTTAACTTCTACAAATCTGAACCAGGTGAGCTGAAATTCGGCAGGGATCTTCAGTTTTACGTGCAGATTACAGGAAAAATATAGCGAACCCGACTGACCTACATATTTGCGAAATTGAAGGGAAAGAAATTAATTTTTTTTGACAAAATTGCAAAAAATGACCCTGTTCCCCCCCTTAACTTCTACAAATCTGTACCTGGTGAGCTGAAATTCAGCAGGGATCTTCAGTTTTACGTGCAGATTACAGGAAAAATATAGCGAAAACGATTGGCCTACATATTTGCGAAATAGAAGGGAAAGAAATTAAATTTTTTCGAAAAAATTGCAAAACATGACCCTGTTCCCCCGCTTAACTTCTACAAATCTGTACCTGGTGAGCTGAAATTCAGCAGGGATCTTCAGTTTTACGTGCAGATTACAGGAAAAATATAGTGAACCCGACTGACCTACATATTTGCGAAATTGAAGGGAAAGAAATTAAATTTTTTCGAAAAAATTGCAAAACATGACCCTGTTCCCCCCCTTAACTTCTACAAATCTGTACCTGGTGAGCTGAAATTCAGCAGGGATCTTCAGTTTTACGTGCAGATTACAAAAAAATATAGCGAAAACGATTGGCCTACATATTTGCGAAATAGAAGGGAAAGAAATTAAATTTTTTTTGAAAAAATTGCAAAACATGACCCTGTTCCCCCGCTTAACTTCTACAAATCTGTACCTGGTGAGCAGAAATTCAGCAGGGATCTTCAGTTTTACGTGCAGATTACAGGAAAAATATAGTGAACCCGACTGACCTACATATTTGCGAAATTGAAGGGAAAGAAATTAAATTTTTTCGAAAAAATTGCAAAACATGACCCTGTTCCCCCGCTTAACTTCTACAAATCTGTACCTGGTGAGCTGAAATTCAGCAGGGATCTTCAGTTTTACGTGCAGATTACAGGAAAAATATAGCGAAAACGATTGGCCTACATATTTGCGAAAGAGAAGGGAAAGAAGTTAAATTTTGTCAAAAAAATTGCTAAAAATTACCCTGTCCCCCCCTTTAACTTCTACAAATCTCAACCTGGTGAGCTGAAATTCGGTAGGGATCTTCAGTTTTACGTGCAGATTACAGGAAAAATATAGTGAACCCGACTGACCTACATATTTGCGAAATAGAAGGGAAAGAAATTAAATTTTTTTGAAAAAATTGCAAAAAATGACCCTGTCCCCCCCCTTAACTTCTACAAATCTGTACCTGGTGAGCTGAAATTCAGCAGGGATCTTCAGTTTTACGTGCAGATTACAGGAAAAATATAGCGAAAACGATTGGCCTACATATTTGCGAAATAGAAGGGAAAGAAATTAAATTTTTTCGAAAAAATTGCAAAACATGACCCTGTCCCCCCCCCTTAACTTCTACAAATCTCAACCTGGTGAGCTGAAATTCGGTAGGGATCTTCAGTTTTACGTGCAGATTACAGGAAAAATATAGTGAACCCGACTGACCTACATATTTGCGAAATTGAAGGGAAAGAAATTAAATTTTTTCGAAAAAATTGCAAAACATGACCCTGTCCCCCCCTTAACTTCTACAAATCTGTACCTAGTGAGCTGAAATTCAGCAGGGATCTTCAGTTTTACGTGCAGATTACAAAAAAATATAGCAAATACGATTGGCCTACATATTTGCGAAATAGAAGGAAATGAAATTAAATTTTTTCGAAAAAATTGCAAAACATGACCCTGTTCCCCCGCTTAACTTCTACAAATCTGAAACAGGTGAGCTGAAATTCGGTAGGGATCTTTAGTTTTACGTGCAGATTACAGGAAAAATATAGCGAACACGATTGACCTACATATTTGCGAAATTGAAGGGAAAGAAATTAAATTTTTTCGAAAAAATTGCAAAACATGACCCTGTCCCCCTCCTTAACTTCTACAAATCTGTACCTGGTGAGCTGAAATTCAGCAGGGATCTTCAGTTTTACGTGCAGATTACAGGAAAAATATAGCGAAAACGATTGGCCTAAATATTTGCGAAAGAGAAGGGAAAGAAATTAAATTTTTTCGAAAAAATTGCAAAACATGACCCTGTCCCCCCCTTAACTTCTACAAATCTCAACCTGGTGAGCTGAAATTCGGTAGGGATCTTCAGTTTTACGTGCAGATTACAGGAAAAATATAGCGAACACGATTGACCTACATATTTGCGAAATAGAAGGGAAAGAAATTAAATTTTTTTGAAAAAATTGCAAAACATGACCCTGTTCCTCCGCTTAACTTCTACAAATCTGTACCTGGTGAGCTGAAATACAGCAGGGATCTTCAGTTTTACGTGCAGATTACAGGAAAAATATAGTGAAATCGACTGACCTACATATTTGCGAAACTGAAGGGAAAGAAATTATATTTTTTTGAAAAAATTGCAAAAAATGACCCTGTCGCCCCCCCTTAACATCTACAAATCTGAACCTGGTGAGCTGAAATTCGGTAGGGATCTTTAGTTTTACGTGCAGATGACAGGAAAAATATAGCGAAAACGATTGGCCTACATATTTGCGAAATAGAAGGGAAAGAAATTAAATTTTTTCGAAAAAATTGCAAAACATGACCCTGTTCCCCCGCTTAACTTCTACAAATCTGTACCTGGTGAGCTGAAATTCAGCAGGGATCTTCAGTTTTACGTGCAGATTACAGGAAAAATATAGCGAAAACGATTGGCCTAAATATTTGCGAAAGAGAAGGGAAAGAAGTTAAATTTTGTCAAAAAAATTGCTAAAAATTACCCTGTCCCCCCCCTTAACTTCTACAAATCTGAACCAGGTGAGCTGAAATTCGGCAGGGATCTTCAGTTTTACGTGCAGATTACAGGAAAAATATAGCGAACACGATTGACCTACATATTTGCGAAATAGAAGGGAAAGAAATTAAATTTTTTTTAAAAAATTGCAAAAAATGACCCTGTCCCCCCCCTTAACTTCTACAAATCTGAACCTGGTGAGCTGAAATTCAGCAGGGATCTTCAGTTTTACGTGCAGATTACAGGAAAAATATAGCGAAAACGATTGGCCTACATATTTGCGAAATAGAAGGGAAAGAAATTAAATTTTTTCGAAAAAATTGCAAAACATGACCCTGTCCCCCCCCTTAACTTCTACAAATCTGAACCAGGTGAGCTGAAATTCGGCAGGGATCTTCAGTTTTACGTGCAGATTACAGAAAAAATATAGTGAACCCGACTGACCTACATATTTGCGAAATTGAAGGGAAAGAAATTAAATTTTTTCGAAAAAATTGCAAAACATGACCCTGTCCCCCCCTTAACTTCTACAAATCTGTACCTGGTGAGCTGAAATTCAGCAGGGATCTTCAGTTTTACGTGCAGATTACAGGAAAAATATAGCGAAAACGATTGGCCTACATATTTGCGAAATAGAAGGGAAAGAAATTAAATTTTTTCGAAAAAATTGCAAAACATGACCCTGTTCCCCCCCTTAACTTCTACAAATCTCAACCTGGTGAGCTGAAATTCGGTAGGGATCTTCAGTTTTACGTGCAGATTACAGGAAAAATATAGCGAACACGATTGACCTACATATTTGCGAAATTGAAGGGAAAGAAATTAAATTTTTTCGAAAAAATTGCAAAACATGACCCTGTCCCCCCCCTTAACTTCTACAAATCTGTACCTGGTGAGCTTAAATTCAGCAGGGATCATCAGAATTAAGTGCAGATTACAGGAAAAATATAGCGAAAACGATTGGCCTACATATTTGCGAAAGAGAAGGGAAAGAAATTAAATTTTTTCGAAAAAATTGCAAAACATGACCCTGTTCCCCCGCTTAACTTCTACAAATCTGTACCTGGTGAGCTGAAATTCGGTAGGGATCTTCAGTTTTACGTGCAGATTACAGGAAAAATATAGCGAACACGATTGACCTACATATTTGCGAAATAGAAGGGAAAGAAATTAAATTTTTTTGAAAAAATTGCAAAACATGACCCTGTTCCCCCGCTTAACTTCTACAAATCTGTACCTGGTGAGCTGAAATTCAGCAGGGATCTTCAGTTTTACGTGCAGATTACAGGAAAAATATAGCGAAAACGATTGGCCTACATATTTGCGAAATTGAAGGGAAAGAAATTAAATTTTTTCGAAAAAATTGCAAAACATGACCCTGTCCCCCCCTTAACTTCTACAAATCTGTACCTGGTGAGCTGAAATTCAGCAGGGATCTTCAGTTTTACGTGCAGATTACAGGAAAAATATAGCGAAAACGATTGGCCTACATATTTGCGAAATAGAAGGGAAAGAAATTAAATTTTTTCGAAAAAATTGCAAAAAATGACCCTGTTCCCCCCTTAACTTCTACAAATCTGAACCTGGTGAGCTGAAATTCGGTAGGGATCTTCAGTTTTACGTGCAGATTACAGGAAAAATATAGCGAACCCGATTGGCCTACATATTTGCGAAATAGAAGGGAAAGAAATTAAATTTTTTCGAAAAAATTGCAAAAAATGACCCTGTTCCCCCCCCTTAACTTCTACAAATCTGAACCTGGTGAGCTGAAATTCGGTAGGGATCTTTAGTTTTACGTGCAGATTACAGGAAAAATATAGCGAACACGATTGACCTACATATTTGCGAAATAGAAGGGAAAGAAATTAAATTTTTTCGAAAAAATTGCAAAACATGACCCTGTTCCCCCGCTTAACTTCTACAAATCTGAACCTGGTGAGCTGAAATTCGGTAGGGATCTTTAGTTTTACGTGCAGATGACAGGAAAAATATAGCGAAAACGATTGGCCTACATATTTGCGAAATAGAAGGGAAAGAAATTAAATTTTTGTGACAAAATTGCAAAAAATGACCCTGTTCCCCCCCTTAACTTCTACAAATCTGAACAAGGTGAGCTGCAATTCGGTAGGGATCTTTAGTTTTACGTGCAGATTACAGGAAAAATATAGTGAACCCGACTGACCTACATATTTGCGAAATTGAAGGGAAAGAAATTAAATTTTTTCGAAAAAATTGCAAAACATGACCCTGTCCCCCCCCTTAACTTCTACAAATCTGTACCTGGTGAGCTGAAATTCAGCAGGGATCTTCAGTTTTACGTGCAGATTACAGGAAAAATATAGCAAACACGATTGACCTACATATTTGCGAAATAGAAGGGAAAGAAATTAAATTTTTTCGAAAAAATTGCAAAAAATGACCCTGTTCCCCCCCTTAACTTCTACAAATCTGAACCTGGTGAGCTGAAATTCAGCAGGGATCTTCAGTTTTACGTGCAGATTACAGGAAAAATATAGCGAAAACGATTGGCCTACATATTTGCGAAATAGAAGGGAAAGAAATTAAATTTTTTCGAAAAAATTGCAAAACATGACCCTGTTCCCCCGCTTAACTTCTACAAATCTGTACCTGGTGAGCTGAAATTCAGCAGGGATCTTCAGTTTTACGTGCAGATTACAGGAAAAATATAGCGAATACGATTGGCCTACATATTTGCGAAATAGAAGGGAAAGAAATTAAAGTTTTTCGAAAAAATTGCAAAACATGACCCTGTTCCCCCGCTTAACTTCTACAAATCTGTACCTGGTGAGCTGAAATTCAGCAGGGATCTTCAGTTTTACGTGCAGATTACAGGAAAAATATAGCGAACACGATTGACCTACATATTTGCGAAATAGAAGGGAAAGAAATTAAATTTTTTCGAAAAAATTGCAAAACATGACCCTGTTCCCCCGCTTAACTTCTACAAATCTGTACCTGGTGAGCTGAAATTCAGCAGGGATCTTCAGTTTTACGTGCAGATTACAGGAAAAATATAGCGAAAACGATTGGCCTAAATATTTGCGAAAGAGAAGGGAAAGAAGTTAAATTTTGTCAAAAAAATTGCTAAAAATTACCCTGTCCCCCCCTTAACTTCTACAAATCTCAACCTGGTGAGCTGAAATTCGGTAGGGATCTTCAGTTTTACGTGCAGATTACAGGAAAAATATAGCGAACACGATTAGCCTACATATTTGCGAAATTGAAGGGAAAGAAATTAAATTTTTTCGAAAAAATTGCAAAACATGACCCTGTCCCCCCCCCTTAACTTCTACAAATCTGAACCAGGTGAGCTGAAATTCGGTAGGGATCTTTAGTTTTACGTGCAGATTACAGGAAAAACATGGTGAACCCGACTGACCTACATATTTGCGAAATAGAAGGGAAAGAAATTAAATTTTTTTTGAAAAATTGCAAAAAATGACCCTGTCCCCCCCCTTAACTTCTACAAATCTGAACCTGGTGAGCTGAAATTCAGCAGGGATCTTCAGTTTTACGTGCAAATTACAGGAAAAATATAGCGAACACGATTGACCTACATATTTGCGAAAAAAAAGGGAATGAAATTAAATTTTTTTTGTAAAATTGCAAAACATGACCCTGTTCCCCCCCCTTAACTTCTACAAATCTGTACCTGGTAAGCTGAATTTCAGCAGGGATCTTCAGTTTTACGTGCAGATTACAGAAAAAATATAGCGAATACGATTGGCCTACATATTTGCGAAATTGAAGGGAAAGAAATTAAATTTTTTCGAAAAAATTGCAAAACATGACCCTGTTCCCCCCCTTAACTTCTACAAATCTGAACCTGGTGAGCTGAAATTCAGCAGGGATCTTCAGTTTTACGTGCAGATTACAGAAAAAATATAGCGAATACGATTGGCCTACATATTTGCGAAATTGAAGGGAAAGAAATTAAATTTTTTCGAAAAAATTGCAAAACATGACCCTGTTCCCCCCCTTAACTTCTACAAATCTGAAACAGGTGAGCTGAAATTCGGTAGGGATCTTTAGTTTTACGTGCAGATTACAGGAAAAATATAGCGAACACGATTGGCCTACATATTTGCGAAAGAGAAGGGAAAGAAGTTAAATTTTGTCAAAAAAATTGCTAAAAATTACCCTGTCCCCCCCTTTAACTTCTACAAATCTCAACCTGGTGACCTGAAATTCGGTAGGGATCTTCAGTTTTACGTGCAGATTACAGGAAAAATATAGCGAACACGATTGGCCTACATATTTGCGAAATTGAAAGAAAAGAAATTAAATTTTTTCGAAAAAATTGAAAAAAATGACCTTTCCCCCCCCCTTAACTTCTACAAATCTGAACCAGGTGAGCTAAAATTCGGTAGGGATCTTCAGTATTAAGTGCAGATTACAGGAAAAATATAGTGAACCCGACTGACCTACATATTTGCGAAACTGAAGGGAAAGAAATTAAATTTTTTCGAAAAAATTGCAAAACATGACCCTGTCCCCCCCCCTTAACTTCTACAAATCTGTACCTGGTGAGCTGAAATTCAGCAGGGATCTTCAGTTTTACGTGCAGATTACAGGAAAAATATAGCGAATACGATTGGCCTACATATTTGCGAAATAGAAGGGAAAGAAATTAAATTTTTTCGAAAAAATTGCAAAACATGACCCTGTTCCCCCCCTTAACTTCTACAAATCTGAAACAGGTGAGCTGAAATTCGGTAGGGATCTTTAGTTTTACGTGCAGATTACAGGAAAAATATAGCGAACACGATTGACCTACATATTTGCGAAATAGAAGGGAAAGAAATTAAATTTTTTTGACAAAATTGCAAAACATGACCCTGTTCCCCCCCTTAACTTCTACAAATCTCAACCTGGTGAGCTGAAATTCGGTAGGGATCTTTAGTTTTACGTGCAGATTACAGGAAAAATATAGTGAACCCGACTGACCTACATATTTGCGAAATTGAAGGGAAAGAAATTAAATTTTTTCGAAAAAATTGCAAAACATGACCCTGTCCCCCCCCTTAACTTCTACAAATCTCAACCTGGTGAGCTGAAATTCGGTAGGGATCTTCAGTTTTACGTGCAGATTACAGGAAAAATATAGTGAACCCGACTGACCTACATATTTGCGAAATAGAAGGGAAAGAAATTAAATTTTTTTGAAAAAATTGCAAAAAATGACCCTGTTCCCCCCCCCTTAACTTCTACAAATCTGAACCTGGTGAGCTGAAATTCAGCAGGGATCTTCAGTTTTACGTGCAGATTACAATAATAAATAGCGAAAACGATTGGCCTACATATTTGCGAAATAGAAGAGAAAGGAATAAAATTTTTTCAAAAAAAATTGCAAAACATGACCCTGTTCCCCCGCTTAACTTCTACAAATCTGTACCTGGTGAGCTGAAATTCAGCAGGGATCTTCAGTTTTACGTGCAGATTACAGGAAAAATATAGCGAATACGATTGGCCTACATATTTGCGAAATTGAAGGGAAAGAAATTAAATTTTTTCGAAAAAATTGCAAAACATGACCCTGTTCCCCCCCTTAACTTCTACAAATCTGAAACAGGTGAGCTGAAATTCGGTAGGGATCTTTAGTTTTACGTGCAGATTACAGGAAAAATATAGCGAACACGATTGGCCTACATATTTGCGAAATTGAAGGGAAAGAAATTAAATTTTTTCGAAAAAATTGCAAAACATGACCCTGTCCCCCCCCTTAACTTCTACAAATCTGTACCTGGTGAGCTGAAATTCAGCAGGGATCTTCAGTTTTACGTGCAGATTACAGGAAAAATATAGCGAAAACGATTGGCCTACATATTTGCGAAATTGAAGGGAAAGAAATTAAATTTTTTCGAAAAAATTGCAAAACATGACCCTGTCCCCCCCCTTAACTTCTACAAATCTGTACCTGGTGAGCTGAAATTCAGCAGAGATCTTCAGTTTTACGTGCAGATTACAAAAAAAATATAGCGAAAACGATTGGCCTACATATTTGCGAAATAGAAGGGAAAGAAATTAAATTTTTTCGAAAAAATTGCAAAACATGACCCTGTTCCCCCGCTTAACTTCTACAAATCTGTACCTGGTGAGCTGAAATTCAGCAGGGATCTTCAGTTTTACGTGCAGATTACAGGAAAAATATAGCGAATACGATTGGCCTACATATTTGCGAAATAGAAGGGAAAGAAATTAAAGTTTTTCGAAAAAATTGCAAAACATGACCCTGTTCCCCCGCTTAACTTCTACAAATCTGTACCTGGTGAGCTGAAATTCAGCAGGGATCTTCAGTTTTACGTGCAGATTACAGGAAAAATATAGTGAACCCGACTGACCTACATATTTGCGAAATAGAAGGGAAAGAAATTAAATTTTTTCGAAAAAATTGCAAAACATGACCCTGTTCCCCCGCTTAACTTCTACAAATCTGTACCTGGTGAGCTGAAATTCAGCAGGGATCTTCAGTTTTACGTGCAGATTACAGGAAAAATATAGCGAAAACGATTGGCCTACATATTTGCGAAAGAGAAGGAAAAGAAGTTAAATTTTGTCAAAAAAATTGCTAAAAATTACACTGTCCCCCCTTTAACTTCTACAAATCTCAACCTGGTGAGCTGAAATTCGGTAGGGATCTTCAGTTTTACGTGCAGATTACAGGAAAAATATAGCGAACACGATTGGCCTACATATTTGCGAAATAGAAGGGAAAGAAATTAAATTTTTTTTTAAAAAATTGCAAAACATGACCCTGTTCCCCCGCTTAACTTCTACAAATCTGAACAAGGTGAGCTGCAATTCGGTAGGGATCTTTAGTTTTACGTGCAGATTACAGGAAAAATATAGTGAACCCGACTGACCTACATATTTGCGAAATAGAAGGGAAAGAAATTAAATTTTTTTGAAAAAATTGCAAAAAATGACCCTGTCGCCCCCCCTTAACTTCTACAAATCTGAACCTGGTGAGCTGAAATTCAGCAGGGATCTTCAGTTTTACGTGCAGATTACAGGAAAAATATAGCGAAAACGATTGGCCTACATATTTGCGAAATAGAAGGGAAAGAAATTAAATTTTTTCGAAAAAATTGCAAAACATGACCCTGTTCCCCCGCTTAACTTCTACAAATCTGTACCTGGTGAGCTGAAATTCAGCAGGGATCTTCAGTTTTACGTGCAGATTACAGAAAAAATATAGCGAATACGATTGGCCTACATATTTGCGAAATTGAAGGGAAAGAAATTAAATTTTTTCGAAAAAATTGCAAAACATGTCCCTGTTCCCCCCCTTAACTTCTACAAATCTGAACCTGGTGAGCTGAAATTCAGCAGGGATCTTCAGTTTTACGTGCAGATTACAGAAAAAATATAGCGAATACGATTGGCCTACATATTTGCGAAATTGAAGGGAAAGAAATTAAATTTTTTCGAAAAAATTGCAAAACATGACCCTGTTCCCCCCCTTAACTTCTACAAATCTGAAACAGGTGAGCTGAAATTCGGTAGGGATCTTTAGTTTTACGTGCAGATTACAGGAAAAATATAGCGAACACGATTGGCCTACATATTTGGGAAAGAGAAGGAAAAGAAGTTAAATGTTGTCAAAAAAATTGCTAAAAATTACACTGTCCCCCCTTTAACTTCTACAAATCTCAACCTGGTGAGCTGAAATTCGGTAGGGATCTTCAGTTTTACGTGCAGATTACAGAAAAAAAATAGCGAACACGATTAGCCTACATATTTGCGAAATCGAAGGGAAAGAATTTAAATTTTTTCGAAAAAATTGCAAAACATGACCCTGTCCCCCCCCCTTAACTTCTACAAATCTGAACCTGGTGAGCTGAAATTCGGTAGAGATCTTTAGTTTTACGTGCAGATTACAGGAAAAAGATAGTAAACCCGACTGACCTACAAATTTGCGAAATAGAAGGGAAAGAAATTAAATTTTTTTTTAAAAAATTGCAAAAAATGACCCTGTCCCCCCCCCTTAACTTCTACAAATCTGAACCTGGTGAGCTGAAATTCAGCAGGGATCTTCAGTTTTACGTGCAGATTACAAAAAAATATAGCAAATACGATTGGCCTACATATTTGCGAAATAGAAGGAAATGAAATTAAATTTTTTCGAAAAAATTGCCAAACATGACCCTGTTCCCTCACTTAACTTCTACAAATCTGAAACAGGTGAGCTGAAATTCGGTAGGGATCTTTAGTTTTACGTGCAGATTACAGGAAAAATATAGCGAACACGATTGACCTACATATTTGCGAAATAGAAGGGAAAGAAATTAAATTTTTTTGACAAAATTGCAAAACATGACCCTGTTCCCCCCCTTAACTTCTACAAATCTCAACCTGGTGAGCTGAAATTCGGTAGGGATCTTTAGTTTTACGTGAAGATTACAGGAAAAATATAGTGAACCCGACTGACCTACATATTTGCGAAATTGAAGGTTAAAGAAATTAAATTTTTTCGAAAAAATTGCAAAACATGACCCTGTCCCCCCCCTTAACTTCTACAAATCTCAACCTGGTGAGCTGAAATTCGGTAGGGATCTTCAGTTTTACGTGCAGATTACAGGAAAAAGATAGTGAACCCGACTGACCTACATATTTGCGAAATAGAAGGGAAAGAAATTAAATTTTTTTTGAAAAAATTGCAAAAAATGACCCTGTTCCCCCCCCCCTTAACTTCTCCAAATCTGAACCTGGTGAGCTGAAATTCAGCAGGGATCTTCAGTTTTACGTGCAGATTACAATAATAAATAGCGAAAACGATTGGCCTACATATTTGCGAAATAGAAGAGAAAGGAATAAAATTTTTTCAAAAAAAATTGCAAAACATGACCCTGTTCCCCCGCTTAACTTCTACAAATCTGTACCTGGTGAGCTGAAATTCAGCAGGGATCTTCAGTTTTACGTGCAGATTACAGAAAAAATATAGCGAATACGATTGGCCTACATATTTGCGAAATTGAAGGGAAAGAAATTAAATTTTTTCGAAAAAATTGCAAAACATGACCCTGTTCCCCCCCTTAACTTCTACAAATCTGAAACAGGTGAGCTGAAATTCGGTAGGGATCTTTAGTTTTACGTGCAGATTACAGGAAAAATATAGCGAACACGATTGGCCTACATATTTGCGAAATTGAAGGGAAAGAAATTAAAATATTTTTTCGAAAAAAATTGCAAAACATGACCCTGTCCCCCCCCTTAACTTCTACAAATCTGTACCTGGTGAGCTGAAATTCAGCAGGAATCTTCAGTTTTACGTGCAGATTACATGAAAAATATAGATGAAAACGATTGGCCTACATATTTGCGAAATTGAAGGGATAAAAATTAAATTTTTTTGACAAAATTGCAAAACATGACCCTGTTCCCCCGCTTAACTTCTACAAATCTGTACCTGGTGAGCTGAAATTCAGCAGGGATCTTCAGTTTTTAAAAACGTGCAGATTACAAAAAAAATATAGCGAAAACGATTGGCCTACATATTTGCGAAATAGAAGGGAAAGAAATTAAATTTTTTCGAAAAAAATTGCAAAACATGACCCTGTTCCCCCCGCTTAACTTCTAAAAATCTGTACCTGGTGAGCTGAAATTCAGCAGGGATATTCAGTTTTACGTGCAGATTACAGGAAAAATATAGCGGAAACGATTGGCCTACATATTTGCGAAAAGAAGAAGGGAAAGAAGTTAAATTTTGTCAAAAAAATTGCTAAAAATTACCCTTTTCCCCCCTTTAACTTCTACAAATCTCAACCTGGTGAGCTGAAATTCGGTAGGGATCTTCAGTTTTACGTGCGGATCACAGAAAAAATATAGCGAACACGATTATCCTACATATTTGCTAAATTGAAGGGAAAGAAATTTAAATTTTTTCGAAAAAATTGCAAAACCTGACCCTGTTCCCCCCCCCATTAACTTCTACAAATCTGTACCTGGTAAGCTGAATTCAGCAGGGATCTTCAGTTTTAAGTGCAGATTACGGGAAAACTATAGCGAACACGATTGGTCTACATATTTGCGAAATAGAAGGGAAAAGAAGTTAAATGTTTTCAAAAAAATTGCTAAAAATTACCACTGTTCCCCCCCTTTAACTTCTACAAATCTCAACCTGGTGAGCTGAAATTCGGTAGGGATCTTCAGTTTTACGTGCAGATTACAGGAAAAAATATAGCGAACACGATTTGGCCTACATATTTGCGAAATTGATGGAAAAGAAATTAAATTTTTTCGAAAAAATTGCAAAACATGACCTTGTCCCCCCCCCTTAACTTCTACAAATCTGAACCTGGTGAGCTGAAATTCGGAAGAGATCTTTAGTTTTACGTGCAGATTACAGAAAAAAAAATAGCGAACACGATTAGCCTACATATTTGCGAAATCGAAGGGAAAGAATTTAAATTTTTTTTGAAAAAATTTATTTCTTTCCCAAAACTTCTATTTCGCAAATATGTAGGTCAGTCAGGGTCAGCCATGTTTTTCCTGTAATCTGCACGGAAAAACTAAAGATCCCTACCGAATTTCAGCTCACCTGGTTCAGATTTGTAGAAGATAAGGGGGGGGACGGGTCATGTTTTGCAATTTTTTCGAAAAAATTTAATTTTCTTTCACCTTCAATTCGCAAATACTGTAGGTCAGTCGGGTTCTCTTTATTTTTGCCTGTAATCTGAACGTATAACTGCTGATCCCTACAGAATTTCAGCTTCACCAGGTTGAGATTTTGTTAGAAGTTAAAGGGTGGGGGAACAGGGTAATTTTTAGCAATTTTTTTGACAAAATTTAATTTCTTTTCCTTCTCTTTGCGCAAATATGTTGGCCAATCGTTTTCGCTAGATTTTTTCCAGTAATCTGGCACGTAAAACTGAAGCATCCATGCTGAGTTTCAGCTCATACCAGGTACTGATTTGTTGAAGTTTATGCGGGGGAACAGGGTCATGTTTTGCATATTTTTTCGAAAAAAAATTTAATTTCTTTCCCTTCCTATTTCGGCAAATATGTTGGCCTACATCGGGTTTTCGCTATATTTTTTTGTAATCTGCACGTAAAAACTAAAGAGCCCTACCGAATTTCAGCTCATACTTGGTTCAGTTTTGTAGAAGTTAACGGGGGGGGTGGACAGGGTCCTGTTTGGCAATTTTTTCGAAAAAAATTTTTTTTCTTTCCCTTACTATTTCGCTAATATGTAGGTCAATCGTTGTTCGCTATATTTTTCCTGTATTCTGCACGTTAAATATAAAGATCCCTACGGAATTTCAGCTTTCCTGTTTCAAGATTGTGTAGAAGGTAAGGGGGGGGGAACAGGGTCACCTTTTTTGCATTTTTGTCAAATAATTTTAATTTCTTTCCCTTCTATTTCGCATTTATGTAGGGTCAATCGTGGTCGCTATTATTTTTCCTGTAATCTGCACGTAAAACTGAAGATCCCTTCCGAATGTCAGCCTCTCCAGGTTGAGTTTTGTAGTAGTTAAGGGGGGGGACTGGGGTCATGTTTTGCAATTTTTTCGATAATTATTTCTAATTTGCTTTCCCTTCTATTTCGCATAATATGTAGGTCTGTCGGTGTTCACTATATTTTTCCTGTAATATGCACGTAAAAATATGAAGATTCCCTGCTGGAATTTTCAGATCACTAGGTACAGTTTTGTAGAAGTTAAGGGAGGGGGTACAGGGTCAATGTTTTGCATATTTTTCGATAAATTATTTAATTTCTTTCCCGTCTAAATTCGCCTATGTATGTCAATCGTGTTCGCTATTTTTTTTCCTGTAATCTGCACGTAAAACTGAAGATCCCTACCGAATTTCGCCAAAATACTGTAGGCACATATCGTTTTCGCGTTATGTGTTTTTGTTATCTCGCACGCTTTTATCTGAAGTAGCCCTGCTGTCAAATTTCTGCTCACCTGGTACTGATTTGGTGAAGGTAATGAAGGGTCATGTATTTTTGCAATTTTTTCGAAAAAATTTAAATTCTTTCCCTTCAATTTCGCAAATATGTATGTCCAGTCGGGTTCATATCTTTTTTCCTGTAATCTGCACGTAAAAACTAAAGATCCTTTACGAATTTCTGTCTCACCAGGTTCAGATTTGTAGAAGTTAAGGGGGGGGGGTCAGGCGTCTGGGGTTGGCTTGTTTTTTCTCGAAAATATTTAATTTATTTCCCTGTCTTTCCCTTCTATTTCGCAAATTTGTAGGCCCCAATCGTTTTCGCTATATTTTTTTTTTGTGAATCTGCACGTAAAACTGGATAGATCCCGGATGAATTTCAGACTCACTAGGTTCAAGATGGTTGATAGACCCATGTTTTGATGCGGGGAACAGGGTCATGTTTTTGCAAATTTTTTCGGAAAAATTTAATTTCTTTCCCTTCACATTTCGCAAATATGTAGGTCAGTCGGGTTTCACTAAATATTTTTCCTGTAATCTGCACGCACAATTTGTGGTCAGTCGGGTTCACTATCTTTTTCTGTATCTGCACGTAAAACTGAAGATCCACTACCGGGGAATTGGATCAGGCTCACACATGGTTGAGGATGTTTGTAAGAAGTTTTAGGGGGAAGGGGGGGAAAACCGGGTAATTTTTAATAGAATTTTTTTTTTGACAAAAGTTAAATTATTTAAATTCTTTTCACCTTCTCATCCCGCCATATATGTTATAGGCCAATCGTTTTCGCTATATGTTTTTTTCCTGTTAATCTGCAAGCACGTAAAACTGAAGATCCCTACCGAATTTTCAGCTCACCTGGTTCAGATTTGTAGAAGTTAACGAGGGGGGGACAGGGTAAATTTTTTAGCAAATTTTTTTGACAAAAATTTAACTTCTTTCCCCTTCTCTTTTCGCAAATATTTAGGCCAATTCGTTTTTCGCTACGCTATAATTTTTCCTGGTAATACTGCACGTAAAACTAAAGATGCCACTACCGAATTTCAGCTCACCTGGTTCAGATTTGTAGAAGATTAGGGGGGGGGGGGGAAAGGGTCATGTTTTGCAATTTTTCTCGAAAAAAAATTTAATTTCTTTCCCTTCCTATTTCGCAAATATGTAGGTCAATCGTGTTCGCTTATATTTTTCCTGTAATCTGCACGGTAAAACTGAAGATCCCTGTCTGAATTTTGCTGCTCACCAGGTTATAGATTTGTAGAAGTTTAAGCGGGGGGGAACAGGGTCATGTTTTTCAATTTTTTTCGAAAAAAATTTATATTTCTTTCCCCTTCTCTTTCGCAAATATGGTAGGCCAACTCATCGGTTTTCGCTATATTTTTTCCTGTAATCTTGCACTTAATTCTGATGATCCCTGCAGAATTTTAAGGCTCACCAGGTAAACAGATTTGTAGAAAGTTAAGGGGGGGGACCGGGTCATGTTTTTGCAATTTTTTCGAAAAAAATTTAATTTCTTTCCCTTCAATTTCGCAAATATGTAGGCCTCACCATCGTTTTCTTCGCATAATATTTTTCCCCCATGTCTATCTGCACGTAAAGACTAAAGATCCCTACCGAAATTTCAGCTCACCAGGGATCAGATTTGTAGATGTTTAAAAGAAGGGGCGACAGGGTCATTTTTTGGCAATTTATTTTCAAAAAAATTTAATTTCTTTCCGTTCTAATGTTCGCAAATATGTAGGGTCAGGAGTCGGGTTTCACTATAGTTTTTCCTGTAGTCTTTGCACGTAAAACTAAAGATCCCTACTCGAATTTCAGCTCACACCAATGTTGAGATTTGTAGAAGTTAAGAGGGGGGACAGGGTCATGTTTTTGGCAATTTTTTTTCGAAAAAATTTAATTCTTTCTTTCCCTTCTATTTGTCGTCAAATATGGTAGGTCAAAATCGTGTTCGCTATAATTTTTTTCACTGTAATCTGCACGTAAAAAACTAAAGATCCCTACGGGAATTTCCAGCTTACCTGTTTTCAGATTTGTAGAAGAGTTAAGGGGGTGAACAGGGTCATTTTTTGCCAATTTTGTCAAAAAAATTTTAATTTCTTTCACCTTCTATTTTCGGGCAAAATATGTTAGGTCAATCGTGTTCGCATAATATTTTTCCTGTAAATCCTGCACGTAAAACTAAAGATCCCTTACGAATCTTCAGCTCACCAGTTTGAGATTTGTAGAAGTTAAAAGGGGGAGACAGGGTCATGTTTTGCAATTTTTTTCGAAAAAATTTTAATTATTCTTTAATCCCTTCAATTTCGCAATATATGTAGTCAGTCAGTCGGGTTCACTATATGTTTCCTGTAATCTGCTGCCAACCGTTAAAAACTGAAGATCCCCTGCTGAAATTTCACTTCAGGCTCACTAGGTACAGATTTTGTAGAAGTTAAAGCGGTGGGAACAGGGTCCATGTTTTGCAATTGTTTAATTTTTTCGAAAAAATTTAATTTCTTTACCCTTCAATTTCGCAAATATGTAGGCTCAATCTGTTTAGTTCGCTATATTGTTTTTTTGTAATCTGTCAACGTAAAACTGAAAGAACCCTGCTGAAATTTCAGCTCCACCAGGTACAGATTTGGTAGAAGTTTAAGGGGGGGGGGACAGGGGTCATGTTTTGCAATTTATTTTGCAATTTTTTATTTTTTTCTTTCGAAAAAAAAATTTAATTTCTTTCCCTTCTATTTCGCAAATAAGTTAGGGCCAATCGCGTTTTCCGCTATATTTTTTTTTGTAATCATCTGCACGTAAAAGAACTGAAGATCCCTGTCTTGAATTTCAGCTCACTAGGTACAGAATTTGTAGAAGTTTAAGCGGGGGAATCAGGGTCATGTGTTTTGACAATTTTTTTTTTTTCGAAAAAAATATTTAATTTCTTTCCCTTCAATTTCGCAAAATATGTAGGCCAATACACGTTTTTCGCTATAATTTTTTTTTGTAAATCCTGCACGTAAAACTTGAAGAATATCCCTGCTGAATTTCCAGCTCACCAGGTACAGATTTTGTATAAGTTAAGGGGGGGGGATCAGGGTCCATGTTATTGCAAATTTTTCGAAAAAATTTAATTTCTTTCCCTTTCCTTACAAATTTCGCAAATATGTATAGGTCAAGGTCAGTCGGGTTTCACTATATTTTTCCTGTAATCCTGCACGTAAAACTGAAGATCCCATAGCCCGGAAGTATTTCAGCTCACCTGGTTCAGATTTTGTAGAAGTTAAGGGGGTGACAGGGTAATTTTTAGTACAATTTTTTTTGACAAAATTTAACTTCTTTCCTCTTTCTCTTCCTCGCAAATATGGTAGGTCAGTCGGGTTCACTATATATTTTTCCTGTAATCTGCACGTAAAACTGAAGATCCCCTACCGAATTTCAGCTCAACCAGGTTGAGATTTTGTAGAAGGTCTAAAAGGGGGGACAAGGGTAATATTTTAGCAATTTATTTTGACAAAAATTTAACATTCTTTTCCCTTCTCTTGCTTCCGCAAATATTGTAGGCCAAAATCGTTTTTTCCGCATATATTTTTCCTGTAATCTGCCAAACGAAAAACTAAAGATCCCCTACCGAATTTCAGCTCAACCTGGTTCAGATTTTGTAGAAGTTAAGAGGGAGGGGGGTGGACAGGGTCATGTTTTTGCAATTTTTTTTTTCGAAAAAATTTAATTATCCTATCCCTTACTATTTCGCAAATATTGTAGAGTCAATCGAGTGTTCGCTATATTTTTTCCTGTAATCTCTGCACGTAAAACTGATGATCCCTGCTGAATTTTCTGCACACCAGGGTACAGATTTGTAGAAGTTAAGCGGGGGGAACAGGTCATGTTTTGTGCCAATTTATTTTTTTTGCGAAAAAATAAATTTAATTTCTTTCCCCTCTCATCTCTTTCGCAAATATTTAGGCCAAATCGTTTTTTCGCTATAATTTTTTCCTGTACATCTGCACGAAAAACTACAAGGATCCCTCACCGAATTTCAGCTCAGCTGTTTCAGATTTTGGTAGAAGTTAAGGGGGGGGATCAAAGGGTCAATTTTTTTGGCAATTTTTTTGGGAAAAAAATTTAATTTCTTGTCCACGTTTATTTTCGCAAAATATGTATGGGCCCCAATCGGTTTTCGCGCATTTATTTTTCCTGTAAATCTGCACGAAAAACTAAAGATCCCTCACCGAAATATCAAGCTCACCTGGTTCAGATTTTGTAAGAAGTTAAGAGGGGGTGGACAGGGTCATGTTTTGCAATTTTTTCGAAAAAATATTAATTTCTTTCCCTTCTATTTCGCACATATGTAGGCCGAACAATCTGAGATCGCTATAATTTTTTCTCTGTAATCTGGCAACGTTAAACAAGAAAGAATCCCTGCTGAATTTCTGCTCGACCAAAGGTAGCAGGATTTGTAGAAGTAGTTAAGCGGTGGGAACAAGGGGCATCGTTTTGCAATTTTTTCGAAAAAATATTTAATTTCTTTATCCCTTCTCTTTCGCAAATATGTAGGTCCAAACTCGTGTTTCGCTATAATTTTCCTGTCATCTGCACGTAAAAGAACTAAAGATCCCTAACCGAATTTTCAGGACTCACCAGGTGTTCAGATTTGTATGAAGATTAAGGAAGGGGGTTCGACAGGGTCAATTTTTTGCAATATTTTTTCAAAAAATATTAATTTCTTTCCCTTCTATTTCGCAAATATGTAGGTCAGTCGTGGTTCCACTATATTTTTCCTGTAATCTGCACGTAAAAACCATGAAGATCCCTGCCTGAATTTCAGCTCACCTAGGAACAGATATTGTAGAAGTTAAGCGGGGGAACAGGGTCATGTTTTTGGCAATTTATTTTTTCAGAAAAATTTAATTTCATTTCCCTTCAATTTTCCGCAAATATGTAGCCCATAAAGTCGTTTTTTCGCTTATATTTTTCCTGTAATCTGCACGTAAAAACTGAAAGATCCCTTCTGAATTTCTGCTCACGCAGGTCCGTACAGATTTGTAGAAAGTTAAGCGGGGGAACAGGGTCATGTTTTGCAATTTTTTTTCAAAAAAAATTTAATTTCTTTCCCATCTATTTCGGCAAATATTTGTAGGTCAGATAATCGGGTTCACTATATTTTTTCCTGTAATCTGCATGTGGCGTAAAAACTGAAAGATCCCCTACCGAAATTCAGCTCACCAGGTTGAGATTTTTAGAAGTTTTAAGGGGGGGTGACCAAAGGGTAATTTTTTTAGCAATTTTTTTTGACAAAAGTTTAACTTCTTTTCCCTGTCTCCTTCCGCAAATATGTAGGCCAAATCGAATTTTTCGCTATATTTGTTCACCTGTAATCTGCATCTGCACGTAAAAACTGAAGATCCCTGCAGTGAATTGTCTGCTCACCAGGTTACAGATTTGTAGAAGATAAGCGAGGGAAACAAGGTCATGTTTTTTGCAATTTTTATTCAAAAAAAATTTAATTTCTTTCCCTTCCTATTTCGCAAATATGTATGCCCAATCGCCAATCGTTTTCGCTAATATTATTTTTTGTAATCTGCACGAATTAAAACTGAAGATCCCTAACCGAATTTTCAGCCTCTCACCAAGGTTGAGATTTTGTGTAGAAGTTAAAAGGGGGGACAAGGGTAATTTTTTAGCAATTTTTTTTGACAAAATTTAACTTCTTATCTTTTCCCTTCTCTTTTCGCAAAGATATGTAGGTCCAATCGTTTTTTTCGCTGATATTTTTTCCCTGTTAATCTGCACGATAAAACTGAAGGATTACTGCTGAATTTCCTGCTCACACAGGTACAGATTTGCTAGTAAGTTAAGTCGGGGGAACAGGGTCATTGTTTTGCAATTTGTTCGAAAAAATTTTAAATTCTTTTTCCCTTCAATTTCGCAAATATGTAGGCCAATCGTGGTTTCGCTAATTTTTCACTGTATATTTGCCACGTTGAAACTGGAAGATCCCTAACCGAATTTTCAGCCCATTTGTTTCAAACCAGGTTTGAGATTTTGTAGAAGTTAAGGGGGGGAACAAGGTTTAATTTTTAGCAATTTTTTTGACAAAATTTAACATCTTTCCCGTACTCTCTCTTTCGCAATATGTAGGTGGCCAATCGTGGTTCGCTATATTTTTTCCTGTAATCTGCACGTACAACTGAAGATCCCTGCTGAAATTCAAGCTATACGCAGGTACAGATTTGTTAGAAGTTAAGGGTGGGGAACAGTTCATGTTTTTGCAATTTTACAAAAAAAAATTTAATTTACCCATTCCCTTTTTTTTCGCAAGATATGTAGGTCCAATCGTGTATGTTCGCTATATTTTATTCCTGTAATTTGAGGCACGTAAAACTGAAGGATCCCCCTGCTGAAATTCAGCTCACCAGGTTTGAGATTTGTAGAAGTTTAAGGTAAGAAGCGGGGGAACAGGGTCATGTTTATTGCAATTTTTTTTATTTTCCGATAAAAATTTAAATTCTTTCCCTTCCAATTTTCGCAAAATATGTAGGTCAGCTTCCCGGTTCACTATATTTTTCCTGTAATCTGCACGAAAAACTGAGACGATCCCTAACCCGAATTTCAGCTCATCCCGGTTGAGGTTTTTGTAGAAAGTTAAAGGGGGGAACAAGGTGGATAATTTTTAGTCAATTTTTTTGACAAAATTTTAACTTCTTTTTCCCTTCTCTTTTTTACGCAAATAGGTAGGCCACATCTTTTTTTCGCTATATTTTTTCACTGTAATCTGCACGTAAAACTTGAAGATCCCCTGCTGAATTTTCCTGCTCACCAGGTAACAGATTTGTAGAAGTTAAGCGGGGAAACAGGTCATGTTTTGCAATTTTTTTCAAAAAAAAAATTTAATTTTCTTTCCCTTCTATTTACGCAAATATGTAGGCCAAATATCGTTTTCCGCTATATTTTTCCCTGTCATCTGCAACCTATTAAGTAAAAACTAAAAGATCCCTTACCGAATATCAGCTGCACCAGGTTCAGATTTGTAAGAAGTTAAGGGGGGGGGAACAGGGGTCATGTTTTTGCAATTTTTTTTACAAAAAAAATTTAATTTCTTTTCTTTTCCCTTCTATTTCCGCAAATTATGTAGGTTCAGTCGGGTATCTTACACTATATTATTTTTCCTGTAATCTGCAGACGTAAGAAAACTAAAGGATCACCTAAACCCGAATTTGCAGCTCACCTTGTTCAGAATTTGGTAGAAGTTAAAAGAAGCGGGGGAACAAACAGCAGGGTCATGTTTTGCAATTTTTTGTTTTTTTTTTTTTTTTTTTTTCGAAAAAATTTTTAATTTCTTTCCCTTCCTCTTTTCGCAAATATGTTAGGCCAATCGTTTTCGCTATATTTTTCCCTGTAATCTGCACTTAATTCTGATGATCCCTGCTGAATTTCAGCATCTCACCAGGTTCCAGATTTGTTAGAAGTTAAAGGGGGGGGACAGGGTCATTTTTTGCAATTTTTTCAAAAAAAATTTACTTTCTTTCCCTTCTATTTCGCAAATATGTAGGGTCAAATCGTGTTCTTGTTCGCTATATATTTTTCTGTAATCTGCACGTAAAACTAAAGATCCCTACGGAATTTTCACAGCTCACCTGTTTCAGAGATCTTGTAGAAGTTTAAGGGGGGGAGACAGGGTCATTTTTTTGCAAATTTTTTGAAAAACAAATTTAATTTCTTCTTTCCGTCTATTTCGCAAATAATGTAGAGCCAATAATCGTTTTCGCTTTTTTTTATTTTTTCCTGTAATCTGCAGACATAGCAACGTAAACCTGAAGATCCCTGCGGAATTTCAGCTCAACCCCCAGGTACAGATTTAGGTAGGAAGTTAAGCGGGGGAACAGGGTCATGATGTTTTTGCAATTTTTTTTTCGAAAAAATTTAATTTCTTTCCCTTCAATTTATTCTGCAAATATATTAAGGACAAGTCGGGTTCACCCATGTTTTTCCTGTAATCTGCACGTAAAACTAAAGATCTCTCTACCGAATTTCAGCTCACCTGGTTCAGATTTGTAGTAAGTTAACGGGGGGGGGGGGGGGGACAGGTCATTGTAGTTGTTGGCAATTTTTTTCGAAAAAATTTAATTTCTTTCTTTCCCTTTAATTGTCGCAAAATATGTAGGTCATCCATTCCGGGTTCAACTATATTTTTTCCCTGTAATCTGGCACGTAAAACTGAAGCTCCCTACGCGAAATTTCGAGCTCATGCAGGTTGAGATTTGTAAGAAGTTAAAGGGGGGGAACATTTAATGTTTAGCAATAGTTTTTTTGGACAAAATATTTTCAACTTCTTTCTTTCCCTTCTCTTTTCGCAAATATGTAGGCGCAATCGGTATCGTTTATTTCGCTATATTTTTACCTGTAATCTGCACGTAAAACTGAAGAGATTACTGCTGAATTTCCTGCTCACCAGGGTACAGATTTGTAGAAGTTAAGCGGGGGAACTGGGTCATGTTTTGCAATTTTTTCGAAAAAATTTAATTTCTTTCTCTCCTTCGCTATTTCGCAAATATGTAGGCCAATCGTTTTTTGCTATATGTTTTTTTAATCTTCCAACGTAAATAACTGAAAGATCCCTGCTGAATTCATCCTCTACCAGGTACAGATTTGTAGAAGTTAAAGGGGGGGGGGGGAACAGGGCTCATGATTTGGCCAATTTTTTTCGAAAAAATTTAATTTACTTTCCCTTTCAATTTCGCAAATATGTAGGTCAGTCGGGTTCACAACCATAATTTTTCCTGTAATCTTCACGTAAAACTTGAAGATCCCTAACCGGAATTTCAGCTCACCAGGTTTTGAGGTTTGTAGAAGTTAAACAGGGGGACAGGGTAATTTTTTTTAGCATTTTTTTTTGACAAAACATTTAACTTCTTCCTCCCTTCTCTTTCGCAAAATAAAGTAGGTCAATCGTTTTCGCTATATTTTTTCCTGTAAGCTGCACGTAAAACTGAAAGATCCCTGCTGAATTTTCTGCTCACCAGTTACAGATTTGTAAGAAGTTAAGGCGGGGGAACAGGGTCATGTATTGCAATTTTTTCAAAAAAAATTTAATTTCTTTCCTGCTTAATTTCTGCTACACCAAGGTACAGATATGTAGAAGTTAAGCGGGGATACAGGGTCATGTTTTGCAATTTTTTCTCTCAAAAAAAATTTAATTTCTTCCCGTTTCTAATTTCGCAAATATGTTAGGCCCCAAATCGTTTTCGCTATATTTTTTTGTAAATCTGCCACGTAAAAACTGAAGATCCCCTGCTAGAATTTCATCTTACCTAGGTAATTCAGATTTGTAGAAGTTTAAGGGGGGGGGAACAGGGGTTCATTGTTTTGTGGCAATTTTTTTCCGAACAAAATTTAATTTTCTTTTCTCCTTCAATTTCCGCAAAATATTAGGGTCAGGTCCGGGTTCACTATATTTTTTCCTGTACATCTGCACGATAAAACCTGAAGATCCCTACCGAATTTTTCAGCTCACCAGGTTTGAGGTTTGTAGAATAGTTAAAGGGGGGACAGGGTAATATTTTAGCAATTTTTTTTTTGACAAAATTTAACTTCTTCTTTTTCCGTTCCGCTTCTCTTTCGCAAATTAATGATAGGTCAAGTCGTGTTCCGCGATATATTTTTCCTGTAATCTGCAACGTGAAAACTGAAGATCCCTGCTGAATTTCTGCTCACCAGGTATTCAGATTTGTAGAAGTTAAGTCGTGGGAACAATGTCATCCGTTTTAGCAATTTTTTTTTCGAAAAAATTTAATTTCTCTCTGTGTCCCTTCACTTTCGTTTCGCAAATATTTAGGCCCAATCGTTTGCCGCTATAATTTTTCCCACTGTAATCTGCCACGTAACACTAAAGAATCCCTGCTGAATTTCTGCTCACGCAGGTACAGATTTGTAGAAGTTAAGCGGGGGGAACAGGGTCATGTTTTGCAATTTTTTTTCGAAAAAATTTAATTTCTTATCCCTTTCTAAATTTCGCAAATAATTTAGGACCCAATCGATATTTCCGCTATAGTTATTCCTGTAATCCCTGCAACGTAAAACTGAAAGATCCCTGTCTAAATTTTCATCAGCTCACCAGTGTACAGATTAGTAGAAGTTAAGCGGGGGAACAGGGTCATGTTTTGCAATTTTTTCGAAAAAATTTAATTTCTTTCCCTTCTATTTCGCAAATATGTAGGCCAATCGTTTTCGCTATATTTTTCCTGTAATCTGCACTTAATTCTGATGATCCCTGCTGAATTTCAGCTCACCTGGTAAAGATTTTTAGAAGTTAAGGGGGGCGACAGGGTCATGTTTTGCAATTTTTTCGAAAAAATTTAAATTCTTTCCCTTCAATTTCGCAAATATGTAGGCCAATCGTGTTCGCTATATTTTTCCTGTAATTTGCACGTAAAACTGAAGATCCCTACCGAATTTCAGCTCACCAAGGTTGAGATTTGTATGAAGTTAAGGGGGGGAACAGGTTTAGATTTTTAGCAATTTTTTTATTGACAAAATTTAACTTCTTCCCTTCTCTTTCGGCAAATAATGTAGGCCAATCGTGTTCGCTATATTTTTCCTGTAATCTGCACGTAAAACTGAAGATCCCTGCTGAAAATTATACAGCTTACCCAGGTACAGTATTTTGTAGAATGTTAAGGGGGGGGGAACAGGGTCATGTTTTTGCTAATTTTATACAAAAAAAAAATTTTAAAAAATATTCATCATTCCCTTTTTATTTGTCGCAAATATGTAGGTCACATCGTTTTCGCTATATTTTTTTCCTGTAATTTGCACGTAAAACTGAAGAAGATCCCTGGCTGAATTCTACAGCTTCACCAGTTGAGATTTGTAGAAGTTAATCGGGGGAACCAGTCATGTTTTGCAATTTTTTTTCGAAAAAATATTTAATTTCTTTCCCTTTCAATTTTCGCAAATATTGTTGGTCAGATCGGAGGTTTACTATATTTTTTTTCCCTGTAATCTGCACCGTAGAAAAACTGAAGATCCCATGCTTGAATTTCCTGCTCACCAGGGTACAGATTTGTAGAAGTTAAGCAGGGGAAACAGGGTCAATGTTTTTGCAATTTTTTTCAAAAAAACAAGTTTAATTTTCTTTCCCATTCTATTTCGCAAATAATGTAGGCCAATCGTTTTCCGCCGCTATATTTTTTCCCTGTCAATCTGCACGTAAAAACTAAAGATCCCTACCGAATTTCAGTCTCACCAGGTTCAGATTTGTAGAAGTTTAAGCGGGGGAACAGGGTCATGTTTTGCCAATTTTTTCAAAAAAATTTAATTTCTTTCCCTTCTATTTTCGCAAAATATGATAGCCCAATCGTTTTCGCTATATTTTTTTGTTAAATCTGCACGTAAAATACTGAAGATCCCTGCCTGAATTCAGTCTTAACCAGGTATACAGATTTTTGTAGAAGTTAAGGGGGGGGTGGGGAAACAGGGTCATGTTTTGCAATTTTTTTCGAAAAAATTTAATTTCTTTCACCTTCAATTTCGCAAAGTATGTAGGGTCAGTCGGGGTTCACTAATATTTTATTCCTGTAATTCTGCACGTAAAAGCCTGAAGATCCCCTAACCGAATTTTCCAGCTCACCAGGTTGAGGTTTGTTAAGAAGTTAAGGGGGGGGGACAAGGGTAATTTTTAAGCAATTTTTTTGACAAAATTTAAACTTCTTTCCCTTTCTCTTTCCGCAGAAATATGTAGGCCCAATCGTTTTTCGCCTATATGTTTTCCTGTAATTCTGCACGACCTAAGAACTGAAGATATACTGGCTGAATTTCTGCTCACAACACAGGTACAGATTTGTAGAAGTTTAAGCGGGGAACAGGGTCATGTTTTTTGCGCAATTTTTTCGAAAAAAATTTAATTTCTTTCCCCCTCTATTTCTGCAAATAATGTAGGAGGACCAATCGTTTTTGCTATATTTTTTTATTTTGGTAATCTATCTGCTGCACGTAAAACTGGAAGATCCCTGCTGAAATCAGCTTACCAGGTACAGATTTTGTAGAAGTTAAGGGGGGGGGGTAACAGGGTCATGTCTTTTGCAATTTTTTCGAAAAAATTTAATTTCTTTCCCATTCAATTTTCGCAAAATAATGTAGTTCAGTCCGGGTGTTCACTATATTTTTTTTTCCGCCTGTAATCTGCACGTAAAACTTGAAGATACCCTCACGACGAATTTCCCAGCGCTCACCAGGTTGATGTTTGTAGATGTTAAAGGGGGGGAACAGGGTAATTTTTTAGCAATTTTTTTTGAGACAAAATTTAACATCTTTCCCTCTCTCTTGTCCGCACAATATGTAGGCCAATCGATTTTCCGCTATATTTTTCCTGTAATCTGCACGTAAAACTGGAAGATCCCTGCTGAATTTCTGCTCACCCACCAGGTACAGATTTGTAAGAAGTTAAGCGCGGGGGGAACCAGGGTCACTGTTTTTTTTCAATTTTTTCGAAAAAAATTTAATATTCTTATTCTTTTTCCCCTTCCTCTCTTTCGCCAAATATGTAGGCCCTAATCGTTTTCGCCTATATTTATTCCTGTAATCTGCACTTAATTCTGATGATTCCCTGCTGAATTTAAAGCTCACCGCAGGTACAGATTTGTTAGAAGTTATAAGGGGGGGGACAGGGTCATGTTTTAGTTGCAATTTTTTCGAAAAAATTTAATTTCTTTCCCTTCAATTTCGCAAATATTGTAGGCCCATCGTTTCGCTATACTTTTTTCCTGTCATCTTGCACGTAAAACTAAAGATCCCTAACTCCGAATTTCAAGCTCCACCGAGGTTCAGATTTGTAGATGTTAAGAGGGGGGGCGACCAGTGGTCCATTTTTTGCAATTTTTTCAAAAAAATGTTATTTCTTTCGTTTCCCTTCTATTTTCGCAAATATGTAGGTCAGTCGGGTTACACTATATTTGTTCCTGTAATCTGCACGTAAAAACTAAAAGATCCCTACCGAAATTTCAAGCTCACCAGGTTGAGAATTTGTTGTAAAGTTTAAAGGGGGGGACAAGGGTAAGTTTTTTATTAGCAATTTTTTTTGGACAAAAATTTAACTTCTTTCCCTTTCTCTACCGCAAATATGTATGCCAATCGTTTTTCGGCTATATTTTTCTCTGTAATCTGCACGTAAAACTGAAGATCCCTGCTGAATTTTCTGCCTCACTACAGGTACAGATTTGGTAGAAGTTTAAGCGGGGGAACAGGGTCATGTTTTATGCAATTTTTTTCAAAAAAGGGGGGGGGTTTCCCCCACCCCCATGTTTTGCAATTTTTTCAAAAAAATTTAAATATTCTTTCCCTTCTAATTCGCAAATATGTAGGCCAATCGTTTTCCGCTATATTTTTCCTGTAATCTGCACCGTAAAACCTGAAAGATCCCCCTGCTGAATTTCTGCTCACCCCAGGGTACAGATTTTGTAGAAGTTTAAGCGGGGTGGGAACAGGGTCATGGTTTTTGCAATTTTTTTCAAGAAAAAAATTTAAATTTCTTCTCCCTTCTATTTTCGCTGCAAATATGTAGGTCCGAACTCGTGTATTCGCTATATTATTAATTCCTGTTAATCTGCACTTTTTTGGGGGGGGGGGGGGGGGGGGGGGCTAATTCAGATGATTCCTGCTGAATTTAAGCTCACACAGGTACACGATTTGTAGAAGTTAAGGCAGGGGGGGACAGGGTCCATGTTTTTAGCAATTTTTTTTTTTTTCGAAAAAATTTAATTTTCTTTTTTCCCTTCAATTTCGCAAATGATGTAGGCCCACCATCGTTTTCCGCTATATTTTTTCCTGTCATCTGCACGTAAAAACTAAAAGATCCCTACAAGAAACGAATTTTCAGCTCACCATGTTCAGATTTGTAGATGTTTAAGGGGGGGCGACAGGGTCAATTTTTTGTTGTCAATTTTTTCAAAAAAAATTTAATTTTCTTTCCCTTCTATTTTCGCAAATATGTAGGTCAGTCGGGTGGGTTCACTATATTGTTTCCTGTAATCCTGTCAACGTAAAACTAAAGATCCTCCCGCCAACCTACCGAATTTCCAGCTTCACCAGGTTGAGATTTGTAGGAAGTTAAAGGGGGGGGACAAAGGGTAATTTTTAGCAATTTATTTATTGACAAAATTTAAACTTCTTTCCCCTTCTCTTTTATCTCTTTTCTCTTCTATCCGCAAATATGGGTAGGGACCCAATCGTGTTGTCGCGCTATATTTTTTCCCCCTGTAATCATTCTTGCAACGTAAAACTGAAGATCCCCTCTGCCTGGAATTTTCTTCTGCTCACCAGGTACAGGAATTTGTTAGAAGTTAAGCGGGGGAACAGGGTCATTGTTTGGCAATTTTATTTTACAAAAAAAATTTAATTATCTGTTTTCCCCTTCTATTTCGCAAATATGTAGGCCCAAAATCGTTTTTCGCTATATTTTTTTGATAATCTGGCACGTTAAAAACTGAAAGATCCCTCGCCTGAATTGTCCAGCTTAACCAGCGTAAACAGATTTGTAGAAGTTTAAAAGGGGGGGGGAAGAGAGAAAAGGAAGGAAGGGGGGGGGGGGAACAGGGTCATGTTTTTGCAAATTTTTTTACGAAAAAAATTTGAATTTTCTTCATTCCCCCTTCCAATTTCGGCAAAATATGTAGGTCAGATTCGGGTTCACTATATATTATTATCCTGTAATCTGGGCAACGTTTAAAAACCTGAAGATCCTACTCCTACCGAATTTTCCAGCTCACCCAGAGTTGAGGTTTGTAGAAGTTAAGGTGGGGGACAACAGGGTAATTTTATTTAGCAAATTTTTTTTGTTTTTTTTGTGACAATAATTTAAATTCTTTTTCTTTTTTATTTTCTTTTTCTCCCCTTCTTTTTCCTCTTTTCTCTTTCGCAAATAATGTAGGGCCAATCGTTATACGCTATATTTTTCACTGTAATCTGCACGTAAAAAAAGACAGAGAAGATTACTGCTGACTGATATTTCTGCCTCAACCAGGGGATACAGAATTTGTAGAAGTTTTAAGAAGAAGGCGGGGGGAAACAGGGTTCATGTTTTGCAATTTTTTTTTTCGAGAAAAATTTTAATTTCTTTTCATTTCCCCTCCTCTTATTTCGGCAAATAATGTAGGCCAGCACAATCGTTTTTTTTTTGTGCTATATTTTTTTTTTTTGTAATCATCAGCATCGTAAAACTGAAGCATCCCCTCCCCCATAGCTGAATTTCAGACTTACCAGGTACAGATTTGTAGAAGTTAAAGGGGAAAGAAAGGGGAAGGGGGGTGGAAGAAGGGGGGGGGGGGAAACAGGGGTCATGTTTGTTGCAAAATTTTTTTTTCTTCGGAAAGAAAAATTTAATTTCTTCTTTCCCTTCAATTTCGCAAATATTATGGTCAGTCGGGGTTCACTATATTTTTCCTCGTAATCTGCACGTAAAACTGAAAGATCCCGTACCGAATTTCAGGGCTCACCAGGTTGAGGTATTGTTAGAAGTTTAGATAAGGGGGGGACAGTGGTAATCTTTTATAGCAATTTTTTAAGGACAAAATTTAACTTCTTTCCCTTCAATCTTTCCGCAAATATGTAGGGTCAGAGAGTCGTTTTCGCTATATTTTTCCTGATAATCTGCACGATAAAAACCTGAAGATGCCCTGCTCGATAATTTCATGCTTCACCAGGTTACAGAATTTGTTAGAAGTTTTAAAGCGGGGGAACCAAGGGTCAATGTTTTTAGCAATTTTTTTGACACAAAATTTAATTTCTTTTTTTCATCATCTTCTTCTTTTACTGGTGATCTTTTTGTATTCTTTTTCCCTTCCTCTTCTCATATCGCAAATATGTAGGGCCAACTCGTTTTTTCGCAATAGTATTTTTCCCTGTCATCTGCAACCCCGTAAACAAAACTAAAGATCCTCCTACCGGAATTTTCGTTCAGCTCAACACTCAGGTTCAGCATTTGTAGAAGTTAAGGCAGCGGGGGGAGGGGACAGGGGTCAATAGTTTTGGATTGCAATTAATTTTTTTCAAAAAAACAAATTTTAATTTATCTTTTTTTCCCTTTCTATTTCTGCAAAATATGTAGGGATCATACGGGTTCACTATATTTTTTCTCCTGGTAATCTGCACGTAAAAACTAAAGATTCTCCCCTACTAAAAAGATCCCTAACTACAATACCGAATTTTGCAGCTCACCTTGTTGCAGGATTTGTAGAAGTTAAGAAGGGGGAAGGCGTAGGTGGAACTCAAGGGTCATTTTTTTTTTTGTTTTTGTTTTTTTTGGCAATTTTTTCGAAAAAAATTTTAATTTTAATTTCCCTTCTCTTTCGCAAATATTTAGGCCAATCGTTTTCGCTATTTCTTTCCTGTAATCTGCACTTAATTCTGATGATCCCTGTCTGCAAATATTCAGCGTCACCAGCTTCAGATTGTAAGAAGTTTCAAGGGGGGGGGGACATGGGTCAATTTTTTGCAATTTTTTCAAAAAAATTTAATTTCTTTCCCTTCTATTTCGCAAATATGTAGGACAATCGTTATCGTTCGCATATATTTTCTTTCTTTTCCCTGTAATCATCCCTGCAAAACCGGTAAAAACTAAAGATCCCTAACGGAATTTCAGCTCACCTTGTTTTCATGATTTGTAGAAGTTCAGCGGGAACGCGGGGGAACAAGACGGTCATTGTTTTGCACAATTTTTTTTCGAAAAATATTTAATTTCTTTTCTTTTTCCCGGCTATTTCCGCAAATATTGTAGGGCCAAACAATCGTTTTATTTTCTCTTCCGCTTTATTTTCCTGTAATATCTGCTCTGCACGTAAAACTGAAGAAGCCCCTGCCCCTGCCTGAATTTCTAGCTCACCCAAGGTACAGATGTTTGAAGTAGAAGTTAAGGCGGGGGAACAGTGGTCATTTCGTATTGCAAGTTTTTTTTTTTTTTCGGAAAAAAATTTAGATTTCTCTTCTTTCCCTTGCAATTTCGCCAAATATGTAGGTCAACAGTCGGAGTTCACCATGTTTTTCCCTTTCTGTAATCTAGCACGTAAAACTAAAAAGATCTCTACCGAATTTCCAGCTCACTCTGGTTCAGATTTGTAAGAAGTTATAGGGGGGGGGGAGGACAGGAGTCCATGTTGTTGCAATTTTTTCGAAAAAAAATTTAATTTCTCTTTCCCTTCTATATTTCGCAAATATGTAGAGTCAGTCGGGTTCACTATATTTTTCCTGGTAATCTGCAACGTAAAACTGAATGATCCCTACCCGAATTTTCAGCTCACCAGTGTTGAGATTTGTAGAAGTTAAAGGGAGGGGACAGGGTAATTTTTAGCCAATTTTTTTTGACAAAATTTTAACTTCTTTCCCTTCTCTTTCGGCAAAATATGTAGGCCCAATCGTTTTCGCCATATTTTTCCTGTAATCTGCACGTAAAACTGAAGATCCCCCCTGCTGAATTTCTTTGCCTCACTCAGGTACCAGATTTGTAGAAGTTAAGCGGGGGAACAGGGTCATTGTTTTTTTTGGCAATTTTTTTTCGAAAAAAATTTAATTTCTTTCCCTTCTAATTTCCCGCAAATATGTAGGCGCAATCGTTTTCGCTATTTTTTTATTGTAATCTGCACGGTAAAACTGAAGATCCCTGCTGAATTTCAGCTTACCGTGGTACAGATTTTGTAGAAGTTAAGGGGGGGGGACAGGGTCATGTTATTTGTTTTTGCAATTTTTTTCGAAAAAATTTAAATTTCTTTTCCCTTTCAATTTCGCAAATATGTAAGGTCCAGCTTTCGGGTTCACTATATTTTTCCTGTTAATCTGCACGTAAAACTGGAAGATCCCTACCGAATTTCACAGCTCACTAAGGTTTGAGATTTGATAGAAGATAAAGGTGGGGACAAGGGTTAATTTTTAAAATTTAGGCAATTTTTTTGACAAAAATTTAACTTCTTTCCCTCTCTCTATTTCGCAAATAATTAGGCCAATATCGTTTTTCCGCTATATTTTTTCCTGTAATCTAGCCACGTAAAACTGAAGATTACTGCTTCTGAATTTCTGGCTCACGCAGGTACAGATTTTGTAGAAGTTAAGATAAGGGAGGGAACAGGGTCATGTTTTGGCAATTTTTTTTTTTTCGAAAAAATTTAAATTTCTTTCCCTTCTATTTTCGCGAAAATTATGGTAGGCCAATCGTTTTTCCCGCTATATTTTTTTTTAATCTGCACGTAAAAACTGACAGATCCCCTGCTGAATTTCAGAGCTTACCAGGTACAGATTTTGTAGAAGTTATAGGGGGGGGGGAACAGGTCATTGTTTTAGGCAATTTTTATTCGAAAAAATTTAATTTCTTTCCCTTCAATTTCGCAAATATGTTAGGTTCAGTCATCGGGTTATCACCATATTTTTCCCCTGTAAATCTGCAACGTAAAACTGAAGATCCCTAAAACCGAATTTACAGCCTCACCAGGCTTGAGGATTTGGTAGAAGTTAAAGGGGGGACAGGGTAATTTTTTAAAGGTCAATTTTTTTTGACAAAATTTAACATCTTCTTTCCCTCTCTCTTTCGGCAAATATGTATGGCCAATCGTTTTCCCGCTATATTTTTCCTGTAATCTGCACGTAAACCTGACTGTAATGATCCCCTGCTGAATTTCTGCTCACGCAGGTACAGATTTGGTAGAAGTTAAGCGGGGGGAACAGGGTCATGTTTTGCAATTTTTTTTTCAAAAAACTTTAATTTCTTCTTAATTTCTTTCCCTATCTATTTTCGCAAATATGTAGGCCAATCGTTTCCTTGCTAATAAAATATTTATTTATTGTAATCTGCACGTAAAACTGAAGATCCCTGCTGAATTTCAGCTTACCAGTACCCAGGTACAGATTTGTAGAAAGTTATAAGGGGGGGGGAACAGGGTTCATGTCTATTATCGGGTCAAATTTTTTCGAAAAAATTTAATTTCTTTCCCTTCAATTTCGCACATATGTAGGTCAGTCGGGTTCGACCATATTTTTTCCTGTAATCTGCAAACGTAAAACTGAAAGATCCCTACCGAATTTTCAGCTCACCAGGCTTTGAGGGTTGTGTTAGAAGTTAAAGGGGGGGACAGGGTAGATATTTTTAGCAATATTTTTTTGAACAAACTTTAACTTCTTTCCCTTCTCTTTTCGCAAATATGTAGTGCCAAACTCGTTTTCCGGCTAATATTTTTTCCTGTAATCCTGCACGTAAAAACCTGTAAGAATCCCTTCCTGAATTTCTGCTCACGCAGTTACAGATTTGTTTATAAGAAGTTTAAGCTGGAACATGGTCATGTTTTGAGCAATTTTTTCGATAAAAAAAATTTAGTGTTCTTTCCCTTCCTCTTCTCGCAAATATGTAGGCCAATCGTGTTTCGCTATATTTTTCTCCTGTAATCTGCACTTAATTCTGAATAATCCCTGCTGAATTTCAGCTTACCAGGTACAGATTATGTAAAAGTTAAGGGGGGGGGGGACAGGGTCATTTTTTGACAATTTTTTCGTAAAAAATTTAATTCTTTTTTCCCTTCTATTTCGTCAAATATGTAGGACAGGTCCGGGGTTCCCCCATGTTTTCACCCCTGCGTAATCTGCACGTAAAAAAAAACTAAAAAACACATATATCCCTATCCCTACCCGAATTTCAGTCTCACACTGGTTCAGGATTTGTAGAAGTTTAGTAGCGGGGGAACAAGGTCATGTTTTGGGCAATTTTTTTTTTTTTTTTTAATTTTGTTATTTTTTTCGCGAAAAAAATTTAATTTCTTTCCCTTCTATTTTCGCAAATAATGTAGGGCCCCAAATTCGTTTTCGCTATATTTGTTTAATTTTAATCATCAGCGACGTAAAACAACTGAAGATTCCCTGCTGAATTTCCAGCTTATACCAGGTACAGATTTGTAGAAGTTATAAGGGGGGGGGGACAAGGGTCATGTTTTTGCAATTTTTTTTTTCAGAAAAAAAAATTTAATTTCTTCCTTTCCCTTTCAATTTCAGGCAAATATGTTAGTCAGGAGTCAGCGGAGATAGTTCGGGTATCACATACATTTTTTTCCCTGTAATTCTGCACGTAAAAAAAACTGAAGATCCCTAACCTGAATTTCAGCTCACACGGTTGAGGTTTGGTAGAAGTTAAAAGGGGGGACAGGGTAAATTTTTGTGAAAGGGGGTACAGGTAATTATTTAGCAATTTTTTTTGACAAAATTTAACTATCTTTCTCCCTTCCCTCTTTTCGCAAATATGTAGTGCCCAATCGTTAATCGTTCCGCTAAAAATTATATGTTTTCCTTGTAATCTGCACGTAAAACTGAATGATTAGCCCTGCTGAAATTATCCTGCTCACACCCAGCCCGGTTACAGATTTGTAGAATTTTAAGAGCGGGAACAGGGTCATGTTTTGCAAATATTTCGAAAAAAATTTAGTTTCTTTCCTCTTCTCTTCTTTCGCAAAATATGTAGGCCAAATCGTTTATCCGGCTATATTTTTCCTGTAATCCTATCAGCACTTAATTCTTATGATCCCTCTGCTGAAATTTCAGTCATGCATACCATGAACGAGATTTGTAGAAGTAAAGGGGGGGGGGGACAGGGTCATGTTTTGCAATTTTTTAGCAAAAAATTAATATTTCTTTCCCTTCTATTTCGCAAAATATGTTATGGTCACAGTCCGGTTTTCCACCAAGTTTTTTATTTCTTCCCTGTAAATTCTTCACGTAAAACTAAACATCCCTCACACGAATTTTCAGCTCACCTGTTCAGGATATTGTAGAAGTTTCAGCGGGGGAACAGGGTCATGTTTTAGCAATTTTTTTTTTATTTTTTATTTAATTTTTTTTTTTTTTTTTTTTTGTTTTTTTTTATTTTTTTTTTTTTTTTTATTTTTTTTTTTTTTTTTTTTTTTGCACGTTTTTTTTTTTTTTTTTTTTTTTTTTTTTTTTCACCAGGTTTTTTTTTTTTTTTTTTAAGCGGGGGGTTTTTTTTTTTTATTTTTTTCGGAAAAAATATAATTTCATTTCCCTTCTAATTCGCAAATATGTAGGCCAATCGTTTTCGCTAATAATTTTTTATTGTAATCATCTGCACGTAAAACTGAAAGATCCCTGCTTGAATTCAAGCTTACCAGCGTATCAGATTTGTAGAAGTTAAGGGGGGGGGAACAGGAGTCATGTTTTGCAATTTTTTCGAAAAAATTTAATTTCTTTCCCTTCCAATTTCGCAAATATGTAGTGTCTCGTCGGGTTTCACTATAGATTTTCCTGTAATCTGCACGTAAAACTGAGATTCCCTACGACCGAATATCAGCTCACAATGTTGAGATTTGTAGAAGTTTAAAGGGGGGGACAGGGTAATATTTTTAGCAATTTTTTTGACCCAAAATTTAACTTCTTTCCCTTCTCTTTTCGCAAATATGTAGGCCAATCGTTTTTCGCTATATTTTTTCCTTGTTAAACTGCACGTAAAACAGAAGATTACTGCTGAATTTCTGCGCTCACCAGGTACAGATTTTGTAGAAGTTAAGCGGGGGATGGGGGGAACAAGGGTCATGTTTTTGCAATTTTTTTCGACAAAATTTAATTTCTTTCCCTTCTATTATCGCAAATATGTAGGCCAATCGATTTTGCTATATTTTTATTTTAATCTGCACGTAAAACTGTAAGATCCCTCGCAGAATTTCATCATAACCATGTACAGATTTTGTAGAATTTAATGGGGGTGGAAGGGAACAGGGTCATGTTTTGCAATTTTTTCAGAAAAAATTTTAATTTTCTATTCCCTTCAATTTTCGCAAATATGTAGGTCAGTCGTGTTCAGACCATATGTTTCCTGTAATCTGGCACGGTAAAACTGAAGATCCCTACCGAATTTTCAGCTCACCATGGTTGAGGTTTGTAGAAGTTTTAAAGGGGGGGAACAGGGGTAATTTTTTAGCAATTTTTTTGAACCAAATTTAACTTCTTTCCCTTCTCTTTCGCAAATATGTAGTCCAATCGTTATTCGCTATATGTTTTCCCTGTAATCTGCAACGTAAAAACTGATAGATCCCTGCTGAATTTCTGCACTCGTCGCCAGGTACAGATTTGGTAGAAGATTAATGCGGGTGAAACAGGGTCATGGTATTGCAATTTTTTCAAAAAAAATGTAATTTCTTTCTCACCTCTATTCGGCAATATATGTAGTCCACTCGTTTTCCGCTATATTTTTTTGTAATTCTGCTCGGGATACAACTGAAGATCCCTGCTGAAGTACAGCTTACCAGGTACAGATGTTGTAGAAGTATAAGGGGGGGGAACAGGGTCATGTTATACTGTTTTGACAATTTTTTTTTCGAAAAACATCTTAAAAAACATTCTCTTCTTTCCGCTTTCAATTTCGCAAATATGTAGGTCTAGTCAGGTTCACTATATTTTTTTCCTGTAAACTTACACGTAAAACTGAAGATCCCTACCCGGAATTTCAGCTCACCCACTGGTTGAGCATTTGATAAGAAGTTAAGGGGGACCTGGGGGAGAATCAGGGTATATTTTTAGGCAAGTTTTTTTTGACAAAATTTAACTTCTTCTCCCTTCAATCTTTCAGGCAAATATGTAATGTAAGAATGCGTAGGACCTATCAGGATCGGTCAGGTTTCGCTATAATTGTCCTGTAAATTCCCCCTGCACGTAAAACTAGAAGATCCCCTCAGCTGGGAATTTTCAGCAACTGCTCCATACCACCGGTACAGATTATGTAGAAGATAAGAAGCGGGGGAACATGGGTCATGTTTTGCAATTTTTTCAAAAAAAATTTTTAACTTCTTTTCCTTCTATTTCGCAAACTATGTAGTGCCAAACGTTTTTCGCATATTTATTCTTCCTGTAATCTGCACGTCAAACAACTGAAGATCCCCTGACTGAATTCTCAAGCTTCAGCCCACCAGGAACAGATTTGTAGAAGTTAAGGGGGGGGGGGAACAGGGTCGCCATGTTTTTGAGCAATTTTTATTTTCGAAAAAAAATTTTAAATTTCTTTTCCCTTCAATTTCGCACAAATATGTATGTCATCTACCGGGTTCATCTCTATATTCAATTCCCGTGTAATCCTGCACGTAAAAACTGAAGAACCCTCACCCGAATTTCAGTCACACCAGGTTCAGGTTTGTCCAGAAGTTAAGAAGGTTAAAGGGGGGTACAAGGGTAATTTTTTGTTGTGCAATTTTTTTGAACAAAATTTAAAACTTCTTTTTCCTTCTCTTCTTTCGCAAAATATATGTAGGTTAATATCAGTTTTTCGCTAATATTTTTCCTGTAATCCTGCATCGTAAAACTTAAGATCCCTGCTGAATTGTCTGCTCACCAGGTACAGAATTTGTAGAAGTTAAGGCGGGGGAACAGGGTCTATGTTTTGCAATTTTTTCAAAAAAAATTTAATTTCTTTCCCTTCATATATCCCAAATATGTTAGGCCAATCGTTATTTCCCCGCTTTAATTTTTTTTTTTTTTCGCTAAATTATATTTTGTAATCTGCACGTGAAAACTGATAGATCCCCTGCTGCATTTCAGCTTACCAGGTACGGAATTGTATGAAGTGTAAGGGAGGGGGAACTGGGTCATGTTATGCAAATTTTTTTTTTTCGAAAAAATTTAAATATTCCTATCCCTTACAATTTCGCCAAATATGTAGGTCAGAGTATCAGATCGTGTTCACTATATTTTTCCTGAAGGTTATCTGCAACGTAAAACCTGAAGAATCCCATACCGAATTTTCAGCTCACCTAGGTTGAGATTTGTAGAAGTTAAAGGGGGGGAACAGTGGTAAATTTTTTTAGGCAATTTTTTATGACAAAATTTTAACTTCTTTCCTTCTTTCCCTTCTCTTATTCTCCTTTTATTCGCAAAGAGTATGTAAGCCAATCGTTTTTCGCTATAATTTTTTCCTGTAATCTGCACGTAAAACACTGAAGATCCCTGCTGAATTTCTTCAGCTCCACCAGGTACAGATTTTGGTAGAAGTTAAGCGGGGGAAAACAGTCATGTTTTTTGGGCGCAATATTGTCCGAATAAAATTTAATTTCTTTCACTTTCCCTTTCTATTTACGCAGAATATGTAGGCCAATCGTTGTCGCTATATTTTTATTGTAATCTGCACGTAAAACTGAAACGTATCCCGCTGCTGATTCAGCACACCAGGTACAGATTTTGTAGAAGTTAAGGGCGGGGACAGGGTCTTGTTTTGCAATTTTTTCGAATAAAATTTAATTTCTTTTCCTTCTATTTCCGCAAATATGTAGTCCAATTGTTGTTCGCTATATTTTTTCCTGTAATCTGCACGTAAAACTGAAGATCCCTGCCGAATTTCAGTTCACCTGGTTCGGATCTGTAGAAGTTAAGAGTGGGGGGGACTGGGAATTTTTAGCATTTTTTTTGACAAAATTTAATTTCTTTCCCTTCTCTTTCGCAAATATTTAGGCCAATCGTTTTCGCTATATTTTTCCTGTAATCTGCACGTAAAACTGAAGATCCGTGCTGAATTTCAGCTCACCAGGTACAGATTTGTAGAAGTTAAGCGGGGGAACAGGTTAATTTTTAGCAATTTTTTTGACAAAATTTAACTTCTTTCCCTTCTATTTCGCAAATATGTAGGCCAATCGTGTTCGCTATATTTTTTCCTGTAATATGCACGTAAAACTAAAGATTCCTACCGAATTTCAGCTTTACCTGTTTCAGATATGTAGGAAGTTAAGGGGGGGGGTCAGGTTCATTTTTTGCAATTTTTTTTGAAAAAAAATTTATTTTCTTTCTCGTCTATTTCCGCAAATATGTAGGCCAATCGTTTTTTGCTTTATATTTTCCTGTAATCTGCACGTAAAACTGATGATCCCTGCTGAATTTCAGGCTCACCAGGTACAGATTTGTAGAAGTTAAGGGGGGGGGACAGGGTCATGTTTTTCAATTTTTTCGAATATATATATAATTTCTTTCTCTTCTATTTCGCAAATATTTAGGGCCAATCGTTTTCGCTTATATATTCCTGTTAATCTGCACGTAAAACTGAAGATCCCTGCTGAATTTCAGCTCACCAGGTTCAGATTTGTAGAAGTTATGCGGGGGGAACAGGGTCATGTTTTGCAATTTTTTCGAAAAAATTTAATTTCTTTAACCTTCTATTTCGCAATTATGTAGGTCAATCGGTTTCGCTTATATTTTTCCTGTAATCTGCACGTAAAACTAAAAGATCCCTACCGAATTTCAGCTCACCAGGTTGAGATTTGTAGAGGTTGTTAAGGGGGGGGGGACAGGGTCATGTTTTGCAATTTTTTCGGGATAAAAAATTTATTTTCTTTCCCTTCAAATTTTCGCAAATATGTTGGTCAGTACGGGTTCACTATATTTTTCCTGTAATCTGCACGTATAATAACTGAAGATCCCTGCCGATTTTCAGCTCACCTGGTTCAGATTTATTAGAAGTTAAGGGGGGGGACAGGGACATGTTTTGCAATTTTTTCGAAAAATTTTAATTTCTTTCCCGTTCAATTCGCAAATATGTAGGTCAGTCGGGTTCACTATATTTTTCTTGTAATCTGCAATTTTAATACTGAAGATCCCTACTGAATTTACAGCTCACAGGGTACAGATTTGTAGAAGTTATAAGCGGTGGGATCAGGGTCTTGTTTTACAATTTTTTCGAAATAAATTTAATTTCTTTTCATTCTATTTCGCAAATATGTATGGCCAATCGTTTTCGCTATATGTTTTTTGTAATCTGCACGTAAAACTGAAGATCCCTGCTGAATTTCCGCTTCACCTGGTTCAGATTTGTAGAAGTTTAAGGTGGGGGTGGACAGGGTCATTTTTTGCTATTTTTTCGAAAAAATTTAATTTCTTTCCCTTCTATTTCGCAACAATTATGTAGGTCAAATGTGTTCGCCTAGATTTTTTCCTGTAATCTGCACGTAAAACTAAAATATCCCTACCGAATTTCAGCTTACCTGTTTCAGATTATGGTAGAAGTTGAAGGGGGGGAACAGGGTCATGTTTTGCAATTTTTTTCGAAAAAAATTTAATTTCTTTCCCTTCAATTTCGCCAAATATGTAGGTCAGTCGGGTTTCACCATGGTTTCCTGTTAATCTAACGTAAATCTAAAGATCCCTACCGAATTTCAGCTTACCTGCGTTCAGAGATTTGTAGAAGTTAAGGGGGGGGGGGGGGGACAGGGTCATGTTTTGCAATTTTTTCGAAAAAATTTAATTTCTTTCCCTTAAATTTCGAAAATATGAAGGTCTGTTTTCCGGGGTCACTATATTTTTCCTGTAATCTGCACTTAATTATACTGAAGATCCTTTATGAATTTCAGCTCACCAGGTACAGATTTGTAGAAGTTAAGCGGGGGACAAGGGTCATGTTTTGCAATTTATTTTTTCGAAAATACATTTAATTTCTTTTCCTTCTATTTCGCAAATATGTAGGTCAATCGTTTTCGCTTTTATTTTTTTTGTTAATCTGCTCGTAAAACTGAAGATCCCTGCCGAATTTCAGCTCACCTGGTTCAGAATTTGTAGAAGGTAAGGTGGGTGGTCAGGGTCTAGTTTTGAAATTTTTTCAATAAATAGTTTAAATTTCTTTTCTCTCAATTTCGCAAATATGTAGGTCAGTCGGGTTCACTTATTTTTTCTGTAATCTGTCTCCACTTAATTCTAAAGATCCCTACCGAATTTCAGATCACCAGGTACACATTT